>JAVLUX010000018.1:23850000-24195000 GCA_032164185.1 Moxostoma hubbsi
CATTAACGATTCTTCCCTCCATGCAGGTTCTGAAGACCTTCCCTCCTCTTCAAAAAACTATATGGGTCAATGACGTCTGACAAATGTTTCCTCCCAGATATATTAAGTTACTAAAATGTTTTCCAAAAATACATTAAAAAAGTATTCAAAATAATTACTTATATCTCTACTATGATGAATTGTTTTTAGTTTTTGATTTCAAAGTAATTTTGATATTTTTTTCCCCGCTGGCTTAGAGTGGTGTAAACCGTTTGGAGACAATACAAATAAAAAATCTCATCAAGAGCAGAAAATATTGCCATATTTTTTTATGTGTGTGTAGAAAATGCTGTTTTTTTAATAAAATATGAAACCAGCATGGACACAAAGATTACATTTCTATGAACTTGACGTCTTTTTAACTTGATTTTTAAAAGATTTCAAATTTTTATCAACTCTGACAACCTTATTTGTCAATTATCCATTTATTGAATAAAACAAAATACAAAAATAAAGTAACATAGTAACATTAATTAGTCAGAGTAAGACGCAACTAAACTAATAACTTCAGCGAAAAGCAGCTGAGCACAGAAAGAAGAACGTAGATTTTCAAGAAACGTTAACAGAAACGATCAACATGAAAATATTTTGGTTCCGGTATTTATATTCTTTTAAATACAAAGGCTGAATAATAAGTGGTTTTCGATTCCTAATCCTACTACAGAAAGACCGTTTCATGTAGCATCAGAGGACAGTGGCGGTGTCTCTTTAAGAAGATAAAAAGTCTCCTGACAAACAACATGGTATGAGTCATCTTTACACATGGAAACCAATACGTGGCAGATTTTCACACCAGACGGCTGCTAACAAATCTGCTCCTAACATCTTCACCTGCCGTAAGGCTCAGTTTCTGTTTTAGTGATTGTTATTGCGTATATACAGAGCAACTGATTAGGTACTTTTTGTATTGGGATTTATTTACCTAATATACAATGTTGAAAGTTTAGTGACATATGAGCAATTACTCATATTACTCTTCATTCCAGAAAGTCAGAGCTTTAGACACTTAAAAAAAGCCATTTTGGAGCAGATTTACAGAACATGTCATGCTCAGAAATGGTTCTTAAAAGCAACATAAAACAAATCTATTACATGGACAAAGAAATATCTCTTTACATCACCTCTTAAAAGGATTTGGCAGGTCAAAAACACTACTCCTACATCTTGTAGACTCTTTTACCTTTTCATTTTTAAGTCTCAGTCTTGGGTTTCAGGTCATAATAGGCTGTAGGGATTAGACCAGGAAAGCAAATGCACTGGAATGTACAGTAGTGCCCCGCAGACTAGTTAAATCTTATTCTATATAAGCATGTGCTGGCTTTCGATGTAGTGAATGTTCTCTAGTACAACGAGAACCAGCAAATGCTGCCCACACAGACTACACATTTATTCGAAAGCTTAACTATCCAAGAAAATGTGGGCCAACATTCGTCCAGACTTTAATTTAAATGTCATATTGCTAAGCAGACCACAACAACAAAAACAACAGATGAATGCCTTGCAATGGTAATTACGTCGTATTGTGTTATCATAATGTTCCCTTTGTGCTCAGGCAGTGTTGATTTATGTTAGCCATCCAACATGCAGTCTACTGACTGTGCCAGTCAGGTGGGCAGCTATTTCTGCCCACTATTCCTGACTGTACCATTGCAGACCATTGCCATTTTCTCTGGCCTCACTCAGTTTAAGACCCAAATATAGTGCCATCAAATGGATCTGACAAGGGCTCATTTTCCTGGCCGACTGCCAGCAACCAAGAAAATCACTGAAATAATTTCACAATAACATCAGTCCAATGGCATTTTGGCTGTTAGGGGTTTTATTTAGTTTATATTTGATGGCTGTACAGACTTTTGGTAGTGTGAGAAGTCTGAAGATAAAGTAATGTTTTTCTTCGCTGAGCACAGATGGAATGTACTTCAGATGAAAAAGTAAGGTTACAAGGGTCAGTTAGCAAAATAAATATGATTGGTTAAACAAAATACTGTTTTGTGCTTTCTCTAAACATTGGAACTTAGGTCAGGTTTGTGCTTCTTATTTTGAGATGATAAAACTCTATCGTACTATAGTCGTACTATTTGCTCAGAAAAAGTGCATTTTGAGAAGTATTTTCACATTAAATATGACAATAAGCATTGTAGATGCATGCATACTTGTGATTGGGTTTAAATTTCACTTTAATTGCAGTGTTTAATTGCATTAAGCTCTATTTTCGGTGTATAACATTGTGTCATGCGGAGGCATATGGGAAATAACAACCTAGTAGAACACCTTCTACAATAATGTCAATTCATCTAAGATTGGCCAAGGTGTTTAAGCCCCGCCCTTTTATGCATGAAGCTGTCCGGTATATAAGCGGGAACGAAAACGCCATTTCTCAAAATTTTCTGGCTGAGGGACAAAGAGTGCACCTCAAAAAACTCTTAATCTGTAGTGCAGCCAGCTTACGCAATGTCTTGTTCCCTTTATCTCAGGAAACTGAGGTTACATATGTAACCTAGACGTTCCCTTACGATTACAGTTCACTCAACATTGCATCATGCTGATGCATATGGGGGAACAGAGTCCCATCACACCACACTACATGACATAACCCTCCCAGAGAGGGATACCGAAGCGCAATCCTCGAAAGAACATGATGCCTCAGTCCTGTGGGATGATGAATGACCCTCATGGTGAGCCAGGAGGGGAGCACTTATAATGGCTATATGAACTATAGTCATATAGTATGAATTAACCCCTTCACAAACCCAGTCAGGAAGTTATTTACAATGAAAGTGCTTGTGACACTATAATAAATTAATTTTGTGTAAAATGACAGGGGAGCCCATACTTAAAAGGGGCACAAGTTTATGTTTGGCCAATGAAATAGCAAGCACTCTAGACAGAGAAGAATTGCGAAGAGAAAGACGTTACGTCTAGGTTGTAAAACCTTGCGAATATGTTTTGAGAAGACCAACCTGCTGCAAAACATATATCTTTTAAGGACACATCATTAGTCCATGCCCATGAAGAGGTCATGCCTCTAGGTGAGTGAGCTTTAACACCAATTGTGCAATTCGCACCCTGCGACTCATAAGCCAGGGTGATCGCATCAACGACTCAATGAGGAAGTATTTGCTTGGAGACGGACATTCCTTTTCCCTCCTCCAATTAATTTGGATGAGGAACAATAACTGAATTTGATATGCCCTGTGCAAGTGCTATACACATGCATTGAGCAAGGCTTACTCTGTCAACACTCAATGTTTGTGTTGCAACTATCTCTGCATATCGCGCGCCTGAAGCCGGCACCGCTATAGGCAAACATGATTTAATCACAAAGTTCCATAGGGGAGCGAGGTGGCTACATAACCAGGCTACATTTCCAACTGAATTCTACCCATTCAACACCAGTTTCATGTACAACAGAAAAGAGAAGTCTCAGGGGTGCAGGAATTATGGGAAGAATTGCACAGAAAAAGCCACTTTTGAAACAGAAAAACAAAAAGAAAAGGTTAGTGTAGGCCAAGAAACACAGACATTGGACAACAGATTATTGGAAAAGAGTGTTATGGATCTTAACCACATTAAGCTTTTGTGGCATCAGCTAGACTCTAAGGTGCGTGAGAAGTGCCCGACAAGACAGCCAAATCTATGGTAAGTGCTACAGGAAGCAGGAACTGACAGCTAGAATGTCATGGATCTGTTGCACATGGAGGATTTTTTGATGAGAACACTTTGAAGTAGTTTCAGAAGTTCCTAAATGTTTTTCAAAATGTAATAGTAATTTTTCATGTTATTACTGTCCTGACTATACAATGTAATCAGTTAAATGCCACTTTGGTGAATAAAAGTACCAATTTCTTTCCATAAGAGCAAAATTTGTACGTTATTCCAAACTTTTGGCCGCCAGTGTTTATACATATTGCAGATATAGCAATAAAGGATACTCTGGCCGAAGCACTGCGTAGAGTAGGTGTGTCGCTGAAGGGAGGACCCCTTCACCAACAAAGCATATAATGGCGAGGTGTCGAATGTCTGCCGGAACACTACTGGGGAACAGAGTGTCTTCACATTATCATCGACGATTCGATCCAATTACTTGCATATTTCGACAGTCTAATCTAGAGGGCTTCTAAAATGAGAGATGAATCGATGCTGAAGGAAGAAAATTCTGAGAAATGGTGTTTTCACACCGCTTATATACTGGACAGATTCACGCCTAAAATGGCGATGTTTAAACACCATGGCCAATCTTTGAATTTACTTTATTGTAGAAGGGTTGCAACTAGGTTGTCAGAAAAGGAATTTCCCATATGCATCAGCATGATGCAATGTCTGTTTAGGGAATATTGTCTAATAAGGGAATTTTAAGGTCACCAGTTCATTAATTCGGCAGATTTCTTAAAATTTAGTTAAAGTATAATAGTCCAAAAAATAAAAAAATAAAAGAATAGGATTTGTCATAGAATTTCAAATAAAATGCAGCAGGAAGAGTTAGTACCCCCATAGCCTAAAGTCCTATTGTGATATTTCTGAAGTACTGAAGCTAAAACAGTGTAAATTGATCAGTATGCCTAATGACAAATAAACCCCTTAAAAGTCTGTTATTGGATTCATATGTGTCTACCTCAAAATTATCCACGACTGTGAGCCCAACAGCATTAAGCTGTTGCATTAAAGAGCCTGCTGTGTATACTTTGGGCTTTACAAGTCTGCTCTCTAAACCTTCAGAGGCTGGGAGAGGAAGAGTGGAAAGGGAGGGGGTGGGGCTCAATGAGGCTAATAGCACCAGAGTCGTCTGTGAGACCCGCCGTCTCCCACGCTCATTACCCAAATGCTGCTTTTCCCCCCAACCAGATGTTTGAGCAGCGCGTTTACGACCAGTGAGAAATGGGATGAAGTGATGCTTCAATCACTGCACTACGTTCTCGAGCGTTGATTTCATTTCCCACCAAATGAGGCCCGTTCATGGGGCAGTAGAACATGAAGCAAAACATGCGCAAAGTGGTTTAACATGAGGCACATTTAAATGCTATATGCTACCTCTCATTTATGAGGCCGCATTTATCCGCAAATTGGTATTGGACATTAATCCATTCGGAGCTTGAATGTCATAGTTGTGGAAAGAGTGAAGGGAGACCACATGTAATCAGTTAAAGCTATGTGTGTCTATGTATTTCCTAACTGATGCCTTTTCCATGTGCTCTGGAAAGACAAACACAGATGGTATTTAATGACACTGGAGATGTTGCTTGCTATTTTTCAGTGAGGAAACCACTCAAGTTAAAAGCTTCAAGCCGTATTCCTCAGAGAGAACTCAAGCTCAAGCTTTTGAGTGACGCTGATTAAAAAAAAAGAGATTAAAATCAACACATACTTTCATGATCCTCCAACAAAGGACAGGTTGTGACATCTGACAGTCCAACTTTTAAAAATGTGTCTCGAGACCCAGGCACTGTGATACATTCTGTTGTGATCCATCTAGCTGTTTTAAACGCAACTTTGGAATGCAACTTTTGTAAACACTCCCTAAGAAACACATCCAATTGGGATCTGGTGAACCCAAATCCAGCCTAATCATATAAGACTTCCTTAAGGATTCATTGCACAACCCTACAATTGATCCCAACATCTTAAACCAGCTTAAGCTGGTTTGCTGGTCTGGCCTGGTCAGACTGTTCTTTTAGCTGGCTTAAGGATGGTTCTTGACACTTTAAGCCTGCCTTGCAGCTAAACCAGCTAAGCACCAGCCAAAAAACTAACTAGACCAGCTAAGACCGCAAAACCATCTTAGGCTGGTTCAAGCTGTTTTTAGCAGGTAAACTTATCTGCTTCCAAACTCTCCACCTGACTCGAAAACCACATTACATGCTGCCACTATCATCAACCCTCTCCAGTAGCTTCAAGCTTATGCTGAATGCCACATTAACACTCAGCTCAGAGGTCTCAAGACCCCATGTTTAGGCACTTCTCTCCTGAATGGAGGGAAAAAGCAAGAGCGAAAGAAAGAGGCAAACAACAGGCTGCAGAGTTCTAATTTCATGGACCAGGAGTGGCAGAGCCTTTTATATGCATACTGTTCAAATAATGCTCTTGCTTTTAAAGACCCTGTGTCTACATTACAGCCATCTACACTGCTCTCTAGCGAGTTCGCAATCCCAATTACCATATCAAATAAAAGCCATAAGAAATATGAGGTTTGCTGATTATGATGGGCTTGCATAGGAAGTTGAACACATAAACTCTGTTGAGTACATTGTTTGTTCCACCCTGGTAGAGTACAAAGCATCTCACAGAGTGGAAATTATCAGCCATGCAATTCACAATAAAAAATGCAGACACGTAGGCACACTAATTCAAACACACACGCCTGGGCATACACCCATAATAACAGGAAACATGTGACGTACATTGCCAGTACAGCTATTAACGCTTATGGCTTTGTTAAAAATTGTGTTTCTGTATGTGACTGATGTTCACTTTTAATATCTTTTCTTTTAACAAAATCAACGAAGGACAAATAATCAACTAGCAAATCAGGCAAATACCTCCATCTTCCATGCACACTTCAATCACACCAGCACATGTGAAATGTTTAGGTTTTCTTAACGCTGTCATTCATCCAATTGCTGATACTGGTTACAGATTTGAACCGATGTGCATGTGACTTTGAAGTTTAAATACATTCAAACTTAAAATAACTTTTCTGGTAAATGATTGCATGTTGTATAAATCCCTCTGAAATTTAGTGCTAGTGTGTGTGTTTAATAAAAAGCACATGGTTTATTCTCTCTAGCATTTGTTCCTCTCCACATCCCTTGCCCTTCACTTTCCCCTCCATGATTTGATATGGCCCTTGGATCATTCCCACACATTCAGAGAAGACACACATGTGACATCTCTCTTTTCTCACCCTCATACAAAAACACACACACTGTAAAAACAAACAAACAAACAAAACAAACAACTTTCTTAATTCCAGTAAAAAATATCGAAACATCTGTAAAACGTGATAAATTTACTTGAGAAACAAAATTACATAAGATATTAGGGCTTCCCATCTAAAAAAAAACATTAAAACAATCTCAGATGGTGTACTGGTCTTACCTGGTTTCAGAGCCTGATCAGGCTGGTCTGATTGCTGATTTCAGAGGGTTTTTTGGGCACTTTTTAAGATGGTCAAGCTGGGGGACCATCTTAAACTAGCCAAAACCAGTTTAACTGGCTAGGACCAGTTTTCTTACCTCAAGTTTTTTTAATTACTTGTTTTAGACATGAATCTCACACATTTTTGTGAAATGTATGCGTGGAACAAGAAAAACTATTTGTGAATAGCGAGAAAGAAAACAATTCAAGATACTATATTCTCTTAATACCCTAAGAGTCTTCACATTGTACACAAATTAAAAGATAATGTAATTTTTTCTTGTTTTAAGAATGTTTAGTTATTTTATAGGAAAACAAGAAAAAAAATATGGATTAAGAACATTTTTGCTTGTTGTGAACGCTGCATAAATGTCATGCAAATATACCATCCTCCTCACTCGTAGGTTCGGTTTCATACATCCTAGCAGCATTTATTGTCTTTAAGTGTTTGTTTGTGGGTGTATGTGTGAAATTGAGCCACTTTTCTGTTAGTATCAGCAGTAGCTCCTTTAGATTCCTGTTTTTTCCCCTTAAGTCCAGTAAATTCATGTGAGGAATGAGTCAGAACGGTGGAGACCTCCCCAACTCTTTTCTTTACTTCTGGCAAAGGAGGAGAAGCAGCAAGTGAAAAGGTCAGTCTTGTTTTGCTTTTGTTTATGGGTCGTCCTGTTTTTTTTTTTTTTTTTTTTTTTTTTTTATGGATCTTGCTAAAATGTGCTCCTCTCTAATAACAGTGCGAATGAGATTCCAGCCCTGGCAGCTGTACATCACCACACATTTTTGGGTTAGCTTGCACATTGACTGATGCCAAAATATTCACTAACTGCAGACATCCCTCACACACACATACTGTAGGCGCACACACATACTGTAGGCGCACACACACACAACCTCAGACAGCAGGCCTACAGTGTGTCATTCTGTGCACTCAGAGAGGATCTGGATTGAGAGGCCTACTTCCTTTACCTCTTCCTCGATCTCCATAAATCAGAATGCAGTGTACGGAAAAATTAGAAAAACATACAACCGGAGACAGAGAGAGAGAGAGAGAGAGAGAGAGAGAGAGAGAGAGAGAGAGAGAGAGAGAGAGAGAGAGAGATCGAGACTATAAGAGATAGAAGGAAACAGGTCACGGCAATCAAGCACTCTGTTGGACATCTCAATCTATGGTGGTAAAAGGAAAATGGGTTTATGCTGTGAGAGGTCTGCAAAGATAAACTAGAGTGGCATACATTACCACTGAATATCGAACAGGCCACAAGAACATCTATCTGGCAATGTGAAGGATAAAGTCAGCACACAACGGGAATTTGGATTAGATTCAAAAACACATCATCCCTCAAGCAAGAGCTTTCATCTGCATTGCACTGAACGATCAGAAGTACACAAGACCAAAAACAAGCACTGAATAAGGGTTTGAAGGAATGACTGGAGAATAAAAACTATTAGAAGTTTAGTGTATCTGCTTTGTCACTATGATTTCAAGTACTGTGATTTAAGAAAAGGTTTATGTCACATTCAGACAACTCAACATTCCTTTCATTGACACTGTATACACAAAGAGAGATTTCGAAAGCGCCAAACCTCAAAGCAATGAGGAACTTCTTATAGTGTCTAGCCATTTGATTACCTGCTTGCCATCATTATGGCCAAAACCACCACTGCTTAGCTCATGCAATGGCAAAAATTGGTTGAAATGGCACTGCAGTTAAAGATTTGGGCTGGCATTGAAGACATGGCTTAGCAGTTAGTATATGTGCTTTGACAAACTGAGCTGTGGTGCTCATTAGGGTGATGGGAGTTCGAGTCTTGCATGCAGCATTTCATGACTTTTCATTAATATCCATATAGTTAATAATAAAAAATAAATGGAAAAAAAAGACAAAAAAAAGGATCTGGGTTGGTGAGCTCAAATTGCACTTAGACTATTGACACCACAGTGGATTATCCATCTATGCGGGATTACCCTTGATTAAGGCACTTAACCCCAGGTTCCTCTATGGGAATGTTCCTTTAATAAGTGTACTGTGAGGAACTTTGGATAAAAGTGTCTTCTAAATAGCGACTGGACATCTATTACTCAATGCTTTTAAACATACTGTATGTGGATTACTGCCCCTTATATAAACAGTTACCAGCTATGATGCAGTCATGAGAGGTTGGTCTCGCTCTCTCTCGCTCTCTCTCTCTCTCTGTGTGTGATTAGTCAGTGTAGACAGGCTCTCTCATTAGTTTGGCTTTGGATGAAAATGGAGCAAAATGAAGCTCATTATCACACAGCGTATCTAATATGGCACAGCAACTCCCCAAACACACATACTCAAATGGAGGCAATAAAACCCCATTCTATTCCAGCCAAAAACTTTAATTTCACATTCAACTGTGACCCTGATCTCAGTCTGGGGTCAGCGGGGGGTGTCTGGACCTGTACAGTGCCAATTACCTATGATGTAATTACCTATGAGAGTGGCGTGTTTGCTACACTGCCTGTAGGGCCCTGGTGCTCTCCTCTCATCCCACCACCGCTTCAAGAGCCCTGAGCTTGATTTATGGGCAAGCCGAGGATGGGGTGCCTGCTTTTGAAGTCCATGAATGTGCAATATAAAATACACCTGAAAAGCAGCTCCCGTTGCCTTACATGTGCAGGAGGTGGTGTGTGTGCATGTTGTGTGTGAGAGGGGAAGGGGCATGAGAAGAGGAGGGGTCACCAGTGTTTCCTTTTAGGTTGGCTTTTATGGCACCACTTCAAACAATCGCTCGCTCACTCCCTTTCTCTCTCGGTCCCCACCCTGGTTATTGTCCAGAGCCAACAGGACTGTAATTGATCTTTCTTCTCTTTCATTGGCCTGTTTCTTTCTCTCTACACACCCTAAATCACTATTCTCTGAAGTTACATATAACAAATGTGTCAATTTGCCAGGTGTCAGAAAGACTGGGCTTCTCTAGTGTTGAGAAAGGTGTGGCGTAAATGTTACATTTTTCAAAGATTGACATGTTTCAAACATGTCAGAATTGGTATTATATCTTTAGAGTGTCTTGAATGGACATGTTCGAAAACATGTTTAACAATATATATTTGATTTTAGTGGCAGTAAAGCACATGACACCTAAGGCCAGAAACATAGTTCACACAACTATGCAAATGCAGACGCAAGCACTTTGCAGAATCATTGACAACATGTGGCCCAGTTGAACACACTTAATTTGCGTTCTTGTGTAACTGTGGCAGTCACAAACCTCCATAGGGCTCTAGAGTTACCTTCAAAAGTTGGAACCATCAACTGGATGCATTCTTCTACAGGTAAGTCACTATAAATATATTGACTTCAACTTTTCTCAGCAGTATACTCTTCTAACTTTTGTTCCACCATTACAGTAGTTGACTTGAAAGAGAAGCTCACTATAGAAACTGACAGTTCACACTAATGTCGGCTATTGTGCCTTTTGGCGGCAATACTGAGAATGCAACACATACTTGTATTGTGTCATGAATTGCTGTCTTACACATCTTGGAATGCAAGCACCGATAAAATCGAGCTTGTGAAGCTAGAAGAGTCTGCACTTACGTACTTACATAAAGTATGTTTCGGGCTTAGGTGTCACCTGGTATGTGACACGCATAAACATAATTAGACACACATACATAAATCTACAGTGTCACTAATGTGACATAACCAGGATCTTGGGACAGACATAACCATCAGTGCTGAAACTTGAAGATGACATAACCCAAACAATGTAGATAACACACACACGCAGAAGTTAATAATACTATAGTCTGACTTGTGAGCATATTTTAACTGATTGCCAACCACGCTGTTTGGTGTACAGCCAGTCAGTGTGTGTGACCATGTTCTCTTTCTTTGCCAGTTCTAGCAAGACAAATCTGAACTTTTTGACATTTTGAGTAAAACCCCGCTGAGGAATCTGTATACACGTATGCATAACTTTGGAGATTTTATAAACAAGAAGGGGAAAAGTGTAAAGGAAAGCGGAGACATAAAATCACGCTCATCCGAATAGATAAACTCAGACGCCAAATGAGCAACAGGTCTCTCCCCTGGCTGGAGAGACATTTTGAATAGCCTAAGCAAAACCCCAAAGGAGTGAGTCACTGTCATCACATGATAATGTAAAAAATGACCAGCCAGAAGCTATTTCAAGTCATGCCTTGATTTCCCCTCCTGTCTTTTGCTGTCAGCTGACCAAGGGGCGGACACACAGGACAGGCGTTCACATGAGTCCTTCTCCAACATTCAATGCCCTCCAAACTACGTCATTGTTGTGCTAAAATCTGATAGCCCTGCTTCACAATAGAGAGCAAACAAAACTATGTGCAGACTTGAGCAAGTCTTAAACAGCAACCTGAGACGGGCCGTAGTTGGAGGACTCGATTAGGCTTGATTTAGCAAAACCAGAGGCATTTCCTTACCCGAAAAGAACAAACAGATCTTGGGTTAAGGAAGAGGGGGTAATGATCAGGGATAGATGGTGGGAAGGATGAGATCTACAGTATTTAAAGCATGCTTGATGAGGTCTTACCTCTTTGAAGATAACCTTGGGCCCTGCTCTTTTCCGCTTGGTGCCCTTTCCACCAGAGCGACCGAAGTGGATCCATTTTGCAACCTGCAGAAGAGACAGAAAAGGGAGGGAGAGAGAAAGAGGGAGTAAGAGCAGGTGAGAGAGACAAAGAATGAAAGAGACATATTAAAATACCTGCCATATCACATTTTTGGCTTGGCACAAAATCTTAATTTTGGCACTTAAATGAATCAAACAGCTAAAACCAGCCTATGATGGCTAGCTGGTCTTAGCTGATCTCACAGCTTGGTCAGTTGGCTGGTTTTAGAGGGGTTTTGGCCACTTTTTAGATGGTCAGGCACGGAGATCAGCTGAAACCAGCTGGGACTGGCAAAACATCTTAGGCTGGTTTAAAATGTGGTTTTCAGCAGGGCAGTAATTAAATAGTTAATCAACCATTATTCATTCATACATCCTCGCAGCTCAAACAAGCTCAATTCACCAGTTTCTGCACTAAAGGATGCCATTCAAACATCAGGAAACACATTCAAAGACTGAAGGGCAGGCAAGGAGACACTTGCAGCATCTAGGTACAGTAAAAAGCATAGAGTAAAAAGCCTTTTTTCCCACAGACCAAAAATACACCTTCCAACAGTGTGATTTCCTCTATTTGCCACTGAGTGATGCTCCAGATACAAGTAATGGCAATAACTCCCGACAAAGACAATACAAGAAAGATAAAGAATTAGGAAACCCCCATGCATGGTCAAACACTTTCTAAAATAATTCAACAGATTGCAAAGCCCCATAAAACAGACAAAAAGAGTAAGAAAAGTTGCCTATACTGGTTATCTGAAGTACTACATGTTGCATAATAACAGTGTGAACAATCAAAAAGCAAAAAAAGGAAGATAAAAACAGGTGAAGTGAACTTTAGAGCTTAAAAAGTACATTTACCTCTTCTTTGACTTCTTCCACTGTTGGAGTCTTCAACCATTCTGAGCTGGCGTCCGTCAGCCACTGAACGAGAGGAAGAGAGCAGCAGAATGTTGAGTGGAAAAAGAGAGAGAGAGAGAGAGAGAGAGAGAGAGAGAGAGAGAGAGAATCACTTGATCCTTTCTGATGGGAACTAACCACTTGACAAGGCAAGTGATGCGATGAGTAGCGCGAGTGAGCGGAAAAAATTGCCTCTTTAAGTTGAAACGTCAGCGTCACGCAGGAGTTCTCTAATGATCCGTCCTCCTGTCTCCTCCATACACTCGCACTGCACTTAACCTTATTAAAGCTTGTACTATCAGCGCACTGAATACCTTCCCTTTCACATTGACTCACTCACTGGAGAGAGGGAAGGGAAGAGAAAGAGAAAGGAGGGGAGCGAATAAGAAAAGCAGCAGGAAGGAGGGAGGTAGAGAGATGAGGTGGACAGAGGGGGAGTGGAAGGTGAAAGAAGCGTGAGTGTGTGCGTGTGAGTTTGTGTGTAGACAGCGCTAGCAGCAGTAAAAGGTCTGGGAGGTGAGCTTCATTGTAATCAACAGCGTTCACTCCCTGTGCAGTCAGAGGGGGGGCCGTTTGTCTCTCTAGCCCTTTCTCTCTCTAGCTCTCTGTCACACACATGCAAGCATGCACACACTTCTTTAAGATGGCATTCTCACGAGGACTGTCTCTTTAAAACTGATGAGGCGTGTGTGCGTAGAAGTGTATACACAGGCAGGTATAGAGGGATATCACAGGCAGGCTGACATGGCCTCTCTAAGGTAATAAGAAACATGGGGAAGATAACAGGATGGAAAACAGAGTCAAATCTCTCTTTCTCTACTTGTACAAAATAACTGATTTACCAGATGGTTATGCATGCCTTGGCCATTTGAAATATATCATGCTACTGGTGGTTTTCAAAGTCAGTGGTGTTTAAAAGGTACTCCAATGTGCTTCAAACCATGCACACATGTTTCTCTTCATTTCAAAGGTCAACCAGATTTTTACATTTTCTGTATCTTAAGACAATGTGAGTGATGCATGACTGGGCAAACGTTACTGTCACAATGATATTGTGTGGTTTTTAGTGTTTTGTTTTGGGGTTGCTAGGGTATTTTGGGTGGTTTCTGTGCATGTCTAGGTGGTTGCTAGGGTGTATTGGTTTTTATGGTATTCTGGGTGGTTGCTGGTATTGTCTAGGTGGTGGCGGTGTATTGGTTTCTATGGTATTCTGGGTGGTTTTGTTTGCATTCTTATGTGGTTGCAAGTGTGTTCTAGTGGTTGCTAGGCTGTATTGGTTTCTAGGGTACTCTGGGTCGTTACTGGGCATTTCTAGGTGGTGACTGGGTGTATTGGTTTTTAGGGTATTCTGGGTGGTTGCTGGAATTTTCTAGGTGGTGGCTATGGTGTATTGGTTTCTATTTTATTTTGGGTGTTTTTTTGTGCATTGTTTTGTGGTTGCAAATGTGTTCTAGGTGGTTGCTTTGGTTTTCTGGGTGGTTGCTTGGGCATTGGTTTGGGGTTGCTAGGATATTTTGGGTGGTTGCTGGGCATTGCTAGGAGATTGCTAGGGTGTTCTGGTCGCTAGGGTATTCTTGGTGGTGGATAGGGCATTGCTTTGGGGTTGCTAGGGATTTCTGTGTGGTTGCTGGGCATTGCTATGTGGTTGTGAGGGTGATCTGGGTGGTGGCAAGAGCATTGTTGATCCCATTTCCACCTGGTATTATGATGCGTCAAGGGTGATTGGCTCATATGTGGTCAAGTGAGACACATCGCTGTTTACACCTGGTCACTTAAACATGTCTCCTGTGACCACTTGTGTTTGGATTTGGAGGGGAGGGTCTCTGTATGTCAGTGTGTTACTGCATGATAATAAAGCACAACAAATTCAGAAAAGACTAAGAAAGTGCAAAAAAACAGTGTGCTGTTTCTCCTAGATGCAGTTTAAATTTAATCTAAGCACAAACGCAGCATGTCAAGCTGAATTATCCATTATTTTAGTGTATTACCCATTTTGTTCAGGTGTTCGTGCTTGTCATCTGTGTTGATATCAAACACACCGAAGAAGATCTGTGAAGCTTTCGTGATTGTGTATGTATCTGCTTTTTAAAATTTTCAGGTTACAAACATAAAGCCACTCGCACAAGCAAAGTTTAAACTCTTGTTTTATCACAGCAGTTCATTGTCAGTTGAGGGGTGGTGCTTCAATTCTGCCGGGACGCATATTGGATGGATTAGTGTTTAGACCTTAAATGTGAATACACCTCAAGCGTTTTTCTGACATCTGATCACAAAACATCATTGCTAATTGGTTGTTTTCTGTGTTGTTAGTAGTTTTTAGTATATTGCTATGTGGTTGCTAGGATGTTATGGGTGGATGTAAATTAGTTGCTTACTAGTCCTAGTAAAAGAGCCTACCTCCAAGTCTATATGATATTCTGGTGTGATATTTTTTTCACCCATTTCATCGTCTACCATGTGAAAATCGTAAGCCTGGTCGCTTAGAAAAGAAATAGCACATATCTTTTCTAGAAGCTACACGATATGAGGTATCATTCATGTCCATAGCACAAACAGTGAGGGACAGGTCACCGAAGTTTAATAGTGTAAAGTGTTTTTTCAAATATCAAAAACAGCCATAGTAATAGGAGATATACTGCACATTGTGTTTCTCTACAAGTTTCAGTGTCTACCAAAGTGTCTTAAGTATGTCTTTTTGCAGGTGCATGTTATAAAAAGTTGCATGTATTTTTGTTTCCTCAGAGAAGAGGGATAGTCTTTGGACAAATTTAAGCGTGTCTGTATGTTTTTGTGACTCTTTCGGGAAAGGAGAGTGGGCAGAGCAGAATTTGACTCTCAGGCTGCAAACTGCCATTGTTAACTCAGATACCACACATAGTTGTTTTATGGCCCAGATTGCCTGCCTCATTCCCGGCACAGCCAGGCCTTTGTGCAACTGCGAGACACTGCAATCAACCCCCTCTCACTGCCAAACTCGTAAAGTATGAAAAAACACACACACAACCTCCCATGTACGAGTGCACTATCACACACTGACGGTATATATGGTAAATGGAGATTTCTGTATAAGCACACCTGTATAGACTCCTAAACACAGGGGTGTAAAGTAATTGAGTAAAAATATTTTTTTTTGGGGGGGGGGGGGGGGGGGGGGGGGATTTGTACTCCCTGTAAACCTTAAACCTAAACCTAGCCGATAGTGTCATAAAAAGCAAATAAGACATGAAAAGCACAATTTCGGAAACAACCACATAATTGTTCTGGTGCTTCTTTGACACTTTCGGCTCACATGTCCACTTGTACTCTGGTCCTGTATCGCATATCAACACTTTATAAGTTGAGCTACCACAGAATTTGATCACACTTAAACAATCTTGTAAATGTAGTTGGTTATGTAATGTTAAGATGAGGTTAAAATTAGTCATGTGCTATAGTAAAAGTGTTTATATGTCATAAGTGTGAGGAACAGAGCAAAAAGTAAGTGTATATGAACTTATAATCTGCTGTTTTACTCGTGATTTGAGTGAAACGGGATAAAAACCCCATGAAACAGTACAATCCCACAACAAAGGGATGGGAGGTGTTGATCTACTAGACTCTCTCATCGCCTTCTATAGAACAAAGATTCTATCCAAAAAGTGGTATCACCGAGTGGTCTTCCACATGTTTGATCTGGCTGTTGTTGAAGCCTGGCTCCTCTACGGAGAGACTTATGCAAATACCCAGGATGTTCAGGCATTGTAAAAGTGCAATGCTCAAAATGTGCGACCTATCATGATATGATAGTTTGGTAATACTTGTGTTCCACGATGGTACAATGTTGCCTGAGAGCAACAGCTCGATATGAAATGTTACTTTTTATTAAATATGAAATGTGTAATACATCTAAAACTAGAAAAATGTGTTTGTTCAAGTGTTTGGTTAAAAGAAATTGATGTTTTCTATAAATATATTTCTTTTTTCTGCATGAAAATGTCAAATGTTTCAATTTGTCCATTGTGGTACAATGTTGCTTTGAGGCAACAAACTTTTAATAAATAAATACATTTTAAAATAATGAAAATGTTTATTGATATTGTTATAGTGTCCAATTTTAAGCAGGAAAAGTATCACAAATATTTTTTTTCTCATCGATATCATATTGCGTACCAGTGAGATGTTGCTCACACAGTTCCCCGTTAGAGCTTCAAATGATTTATGTATTATCTGCTACTGATTAAAGTCAACATTAAATCAAAGTTTTTTGTATTATTGTGCACAACATTCCAAAGGGAAAATTAAAATAATCATAAGTTAAGTTTAAATTAATTATGGATACGGTATCAAATAACAACCGATGATATTAGAGGCAGCTCTGATGCTGCTTTCGTTCTGTGTAAATTAAATGCAGCATCAGTGCAGCCTTAAAATTTGGTGGTGTCATGACAGATTATATTAAATGTAATTTTTTTCATTAATAATTTTCAAAACCTTTTTAAAACAATTTCATAGCATTATTTCTGCCATTTTATTTCCTTTGTAAACGCATCTCAGCCTCAACAAGGTATGAAGTCATGTTGCATGTCTTTTGATCACAAGATGCACAAGAAACAATGAGGCTTGACGTTATCGGCACCGCCGCCTTATTGGATTCCGTGCTGCTTACATGAGTTTACAGTGATTTGATTTGAGAGTGAAAAACACTCTCAAACTAACATTACAATCTGTTCATCATACAAAGTGATAGTATATCTTCAGAAGACTTGGAATATGATATATGTGTTACATGGATTACTTTTATGACGCTTTTGGATGCTTTATTAATCGTTAAATTGAGTCCCTAGAACTGTCATTGTAATGAATTCAGCCAGCAGGACTCGATTAAATTATCATTAAATTGTTAATTTAATAGTTATTAAAGTAATTAAAGTAATAGTTTTTGAATGACATGAGTCAATGACAGAATTTTCCTTTTTTTGGTTAAACTACTCATTTAAGATACAGCTTCTATGCCAACTTAGTAGTGTAATAATAAGATTTTACCTTACAGGTTTCTTGTTTTTTTTTCCGTTTGTTTTTAGAATCCACAATGAATTTTGTGCTCCATTTTGTGTTCAAAAACAATCACACACACACTCTAATGCCAAGAGGTGGACAAACATACACACTATCAGATCTGTCCCTTAGACACACGCACACTCAATAGCTCTCTAAAGTGAAGGAATGGTTGCACATGAACTTGCCCCTGATCACTGAGGTGGCAGTGAGCTTGACATTTGAGCGAATGCCACCTAGTTCTATAATACAGGAACTACAGGAATTCATATAATAAGATTCGTCTCTGTGAATCTTAATGTCTCGATCTGCAGCTATTGCCAAACAGTCACTCTCGAGCTAATGATCTTAGAACCGCATTGCTTTTCTCTTGAAAAGGTAAATGTCAGGATTGGGATTTGGGAGGTTGCACTGAGTGTATCCTGTCAGCATCAACCCGCAGAAAGCGGAGTCAAAGGAGGTCATGAGATTCAGATTGCAACCGCCTTTAACAAACATTAAAATTCAAAAAAACTGACTTATTATGCTTGCTTTAATGTTTGTTGCTTTAAAAATATCATGATGACAAAAAAAGCCCAGTTCCCATCTCATTCCTCCACTGTACTGTATATGTGTGTGTGTGTGACTGTGATTGTTTATTGTGAGAAGACTATTTCCTGCCATTATTTATTTAGAGGAATGTTCATGTTTTTAAAGTCAAAGTAATGGCTTCAAACTGGAAAAAAGCAGCAGGATCCAAAAAGTTAAATTGATCCAGTGCTGATTTTCTTAAAGTGATAGAACACCCACAAATAAAATATTCTTTCATTTACTCACCCTCATGTTGTTCAAAAGCCATGTGACTTCCTTACTTCATTGGAACTCAAAAGGAGATGTTAGGCAGAATGTTGGTCTCAGTCACCATTCATTTTCATTATATGGAAAAAGAGCAGTGTTAATCTTCTTCAAAAAATCTCTTGTATTCCATGGAAGAAAGAAAGTCATATGGGTTTGGGAACGGCATGTGAGGGTGAGTAAATGATGACAAATTATGTGTCAGAACAGGAGCAATATATGGTTGTGCTCTACATTTGATTGCTTGGGCAGAAATTGATTAAAAATGTTTTAACATTCTGAGTGAAAGGCATGAGAGGTAGCTACAAAACATCTTGTACATTTTTTATAACAAGCACACATTTATTCAGTTTGCATAGTAATGGAGTATTTAATCAGGCTTGAATAAGCAAATGTCTCAAAATAGATCTTAGATTTTTATTCTTACCTTTGGCATTTCTGGTGTATCTAACCAGCTTGAGAAGATTGTTTCAAGTTTGACACCTTGACTGAAAGAGAAAAGTTATACATTTAGTAGTAATTGGAGAAGATCAAGGTCCTTTGGCATTCCTTACATGTGTTTTAAAACCAGTGTCCTTCAAATTAAATGTAACCTCAAATAACAGAAAGTGTAGCCTAAAGGTAATGTATGAGAAATTAGTGTGTAATTTCAGCGCCATAGAAAAAAAAAATTATTGGGTTCCAGAAGTATCAATCACATTCATTTTCTCCAGGGAATGATTGATTTAAAAAAAATAAAAGATCTGAGGTTGTCACAGGTCGCCGAAAAATGAAAATTCAACAGAATGTTAGCCTCAAGGCCCAGGTATACTTCGTTGTTGCGTGTTCTGGATCGCCTCACGGCCGGTCGACTGCACTACTTTTCTGAGTATACCTCTCTGACTGCGGATGAATAGGAACGCCTTCGACTCATGCGCACTACAACTGCTTTGTGACACTCTTTTAGTACAGTCAATGGCCAGTGCATGCGCAGACAACTCATACAGCCAAGGACTACGTGCCCGAGTCAAGCAAATCTAGGCGACGTGTGGTCAAGCAATTTGTGTCACAAATACTGTGCGCGGAGGGATCTGCAGCGCGCACCCCCAAAGTATACTTTGCCGTTCAGTCACTATTCACTTTCATTGCATCTTTTTTCCATATATTAAAATGGTGACTGAGGCTAACCTTCTGCCTAACTTCTCCCTTTGTGTTCCACAGAAAAAAAGAAAGTCATAAAGGCTTGAAACAACATGAGGGGGAGTAAATGTTGACAGAACTATACCTTTAAACAATGACTTGTGCTTTTGTAGTTGCCACACGTATACTTCAATTTCCTTTTTAAAAACAATTAAAAAGCTGAATACACAGTGAAGAACTACACTACCCATAATCCATAAATCAGAGAGGTCGCTGTTACCATGGAAAAGGGAACCAGGGCAAAAGAGCTTTGCAGACTGTCCACTCCCATAAAGCATTGTGCATTGTCTTCCTATGATCTAAAATTACTTATACACTAATGAGCCAAAACATTATACCTAATATGTTGTTGGTCCTCCGCACGCTGCCGAAACAGCACAGACCCACCAAAGCATGGACTCTACAAGACCCCTGAAGGTGTTTTGTGATATCTGGCACAAAGAAACTAGCAGCAGATCCTTCAAGTATGTTGCGAGGTGGAGCCGCCATGTATCAGACTTGTTGGTCCAGCACATCCCACAGATGCGCAATCAGACTGATATCTGAGGAATTTGGAGGTCAGGGCAACATCTTGAACTCTTCATCATGTTCCTTAAACCATTCCCGAACAATGTGTGCGGTGTGGCAGGGCACATTATCCTGCTGAAAGAGGCCACTGCCATCAGGGAACACCATTGCCATTAAGGGGTGTACCTGGTATTATTAAACAATGTTTAGGTAAGTAGCACATGTTCCAAGCAGAACATGGCCCAGAGCATCACACTCCCTCCACCAGCTTGCTGTCTTCCCACAGTGCATCTTGGTGCCATCACTTCCCCTAGTAAACAGTGCAAATGTACACGGCTGTCCATGCGATGTAAAAGAAAACAGGATTAATCGGACCAAGCAACCTTCTTCCACTGCTCCAAGGTACAGTTCCGACGCTCGCTTGCCCATTGTAGGTGCTTTCGATGGTGGACAGGGGTCATCATGGGCACTCTGATTAGTCTGCAGCTAAGCAGCCACATACACAGCAGGGTGCAATGCACTGTGTGTTGTGACACATTCCTCCTGGAACATAATTAAACAGTTCTGTGACTTGTGCCACAGTAGACCTGTTGATTCAGACCAGACAGGATAGCATTCGTTGCCCTCATGCATCAATGAGCCTTGGGTGCCCGACACCCTGTCGCTGGTTTGTGGTTTGTTCTTCCTCGGACCACTGTCAGTAGGTACTCACCACTGCTGACCGGGAGCACCCCACAAGCCTTGACATTTTCAGAGACGCTCTGACCCAGTCGTCTGGCCATTAAAATTTGGCCCTTGTCAAAGTCGCTCAGGTCTTTACTACTGCTCATCTCTCCTGCAACCAACACATTGACTTGAGAACTGATTATTCGCTTACCATATAATCTTCCCAGACCTTGACATGTGGCCTTATATGGAGATGATCAACATTATTTGCTTCACCTGTGAGTGCTCATAATGTTTTGGCTCATCTTGTATATTTGCAAATATCTGAATATTTTGTAATAAATTTAAAATATATTGTTTTTATACTTAAAATAAAAAACAATGAATCAATAGTTTTGCATTATACCATCCTTTCGATAACATATACCAATTCATTCGATAACATAATTCACAATACTTGGACTGTAGCTCAATCCCTCATAAAATCCATTCCTTTTTCTTCAAATCAAAGCTTGTAATGTTTTCATCTTGAAGTTAGTAGGTTTGGTATATGGCTTACAACTATTTCTTGAAGAATATTGAAGTAGTATTTCTGGAACAAAGGTCGCTGAAAACGTGGATAGACATTGTTGCACTATACAGATTTGTCTTTCTACTTGCTCCCCACCTATATTTGTCTGGTTCTAATTGAAGTCATCCACCACTCACTATAGATCAATCTTGTTAAATTGCAAGAGTGCAGACACCAACATGCGCTCGCGCGCGCGCGCACACACACACACACACACACACACACACACACACACACATATAATCAACTAATGGACTGTCTCAGGCAAGAACAGTGTGTCTCCAACACTTCTAGGCATTAGACACGACAGTTGAGCACATTTAGTTGATGACAAAAGGAAAAGATGGAAATTTCCACCTCAGCATCGAAGGGAAAAAAAACCCCTAAATGTCAAAGCAAATTACTGAGCTCACTGGACTATGATTACTAAATAAGAACACTGTCATGCCACGCAGTGTTTTGAAGTCTTGGCAAAAAAACAAGGCATATTCTAAAAACAAATACTCTTTTCAGAGATTGGTTTAATGAAGCATGAATACTAATCAGGGGTTTCCCAAAAGCAAAGTTACATCATTACCAACATAGTTCAATGATTTGGTTACAACGTTGTTCCCAAACCGCATTGCAAAGTTGTGTAGTTGGAACTACATGGTTGGAATCTGTGTTTAAGAGTTAGTTTGCTGCGTGGACATCATTTAATTCCTCTCAAGTCTTTTTACCGTGGTTTTGCAGATAGTGGCATTCTAAAACATCACGTAAACAGGAATTAAAAGGGATTAATGGCTGGAAAGAGAAAGCGCTTTAACATACAGCTTATGTATTATTTATGTAAACGCATAAGAGAAATTCTTATACGCTTTTGAAGAGTGCGCACGTTGTATGTGCTCAAGTGTGTTAGGGGAACCCCGAAGTCAGATGTAGAGGGAAACCCCACTATTGCAGTGCAATTTATCTGTTGCATTTATAGTGCACACAGCTTCCATATCCTCATCAGCTGTCCTGCAGCTTTCTGGTGTATGTGTAAATGAGCTATTATAATTTAAAGGTGCTGTAAGTGATTTTTTCATGAAACTTCCCTACTGCCTGAAAGATATCAATGAAATAAGTGTTGTGACATATTGCACATCAGCATGCAGCATACTGTTGCACTAAATGCTGTAAATTACATGACTTGAGCTTAACTTCTATTGAACCCGGAATATTCCTTTAAATAAAAAAGACACTGAACGAAGTAAAGGATAAATCTTCTATACCAAGTCAAGCACACATGAACCGAAGCTTTCATGGACTTCCTGAAATTAGAGGTGGTCTGGTAGGAATGACATTGATCTGTCTTTGATCTAACACTCTGAGGCCCATCTGTGATTGTTTCACCACATCAATCTGCCGGTCCAGCGTTGTGCCACCATGAATGTTTACACTTGTGAGTAGCAGACACAAATATTGAACGCCCTTATCTTTCAGTTTAATGTAACTCAATCAATCAGCCATTGGCCAGGCCTTAATGAGACTACACAAAACCAAAAAAGCAAGGGATGAAACAAGAGAGCAGGGGAAAAGGAAGAAGAAATGAAGATGGGAGATGTAAAGGTGAGAAGGGAAATGAATGGAGAGGGCTGAAAAGAGAGACGGGGAGATGGGATAAATAAACTGAGAAAAGAGGGAGCGATGTGAAAATTGGTGTGCATCTTCTTTGTAAAAAATAAATACAAATAGGGGAGACTGAGGCTAGGTGTCATAAGGGAAGGTTGTCAACAAGGGCTATATCTCAGTAACTGTAAAGTTGAGTCAAAAGTCCAATTACACTAATGTGTGTTTTCTTGAGCAGTCATTTTGTATGTTGGTTTCAAACACCTAGTTCAAAACTAGTAAAATCCATTTCACATAACACTATAAAACATGCCTGCTATTGCTGAACTGTAATGAACTGTATCTCCCCTACTTGGCTTTGGTTTTGTGTTTTTGCTTCCTTTACTAAAAATGATGGCATGGTCACTGAGAAGCCACTAAAAGAGTGCACACTTCAGACAGCCAATGTTGGCACAAATTTCTTCTTACCTGCTCATTGTGGGAAATGTGTCCAGGAGCATCTGGAGGAAATCCTACAAGAGACAGACTATGAATGAAGAGTGTCTAAATATCAAAGAGCACTCAGTACAGCTTTAAATAGAGCATCTAGTATTTAAAGCTGAAGTGTGTAATTTTTCTATGTTAAAATACTTTTTTACTATCCCTGCTTAATATGCAGAGACAACTATAAATAAGCCATTAGTAGGCTTATTTCCTCAAAAAGTGTAAGTTGGTTTGACCATCCTGACACAGTAAAACTGGCTCAACCTATGGTGTGAATTTGGGGTGGGATTACCTGTTTGTCCAACCAATGGAAGACGGGGGACGTGTTTGAGAAACCTGATTGAAAACAATCATTCATTTTGCAATTCCATTTAATGATGCTAGTGACGCTGAAATTACACACTTCAGCAATTTTCTTTTAAATAAAAATAAAATTACAAATATACAAATGACTTATTGCATTTCTCTGCCAGTTTCCTCCTAATACAACTATTTGCCAAACAGCTGTCTCAAATCAAGTCAAAATAATACATGTTTAGAGGAATTGGTGCATTCTTTCACTGACACAAGCTGATGGAATGATGGCGAGATTAAAATAAAGGCCAAAATATGCATACGCCGTCCAACTGCAACATTTGTGTTCAGCCTAAATTAATAGACGGCTCCTGTGTCCTGCTCTCACCTGAGACAGGATGAGCTGGCCGTGGAATTTTCTCACAAAGGCTTTGAAGAAGAGAAGGAACTCCTCCTCGCCAACCTGATCAGTCAGAAACTTCAAGAGGAAGTAGCCCTGAAAGAGAGGGAGAACAAACTGCAGACCCAGAATCATCCAGATTTCCCAGAGGAGTCTGAGCTTTGAGCATTCTTCCCCAGACGCAAAAGTGTCATACCCCCTCATGTGCTGCTTCACAGTTTTGAGCAAAGTGGATTTTGAATGCAACTTTCAAAAACATAATTTGTATATTTGAAAATGATGCTTCACAATTATTCTAGGTAAAAAACTGTGTTTTATCTTATCTTAAAGGAATAGTCTTATGGTTTACGTTTATGCTGCATTTTTGTGCTTTTTGGAAAAAAATCGGTACCCATTCACCTACAGAGCTGAGATTTTGTTCTAGGAATCTTCATTTGTGTTCAGCAGAAGAAATAAAGTCATGCACATCAGGGATGACATGAGGGTCAGTAAATGCTGAGAAAGTTTTCATTTTTAGGTGAAATATTCCTTTAAACACTGAGGCAGAAACTACACATTCACATGTCAAAATTTGGTAAGCCCATTCAAGTCACACCTTTTTCAAATCATTTGAAAAATTCTGTCACTATCTACCAACCCTCATAGCAGTCCAAACTCCCTGTGAAAAAGTAAAGATGATCTATTCCATATAATGAAAGTGCATGACAATTACTGGCTGTCCAGAAAAAGCTAAATGACTAGGCTAGCCCATCTTAAACATATGTAAAATGTTAACTTTTTAAGTAGTTTTTTTAATAATAAAAGGATTGCACACTATTTTTTTTAAATAAATTTAAACATATGTACACTAACATAAGCTGAACTCCAGTATTATCAGTTCAAATTCTTCTAGAATTTTTTAAAAATTTGATATGGAGTTGGGTGCACCCTCATTGGTAGTGCAATCATGTTGAGAACACATGACCAGCTGAAATCTACTCACTTTATCTCTGTAATCACATTATTGAAAACTTCCATTTAGGAATAAATGAATGGGATATATCACTCAAAAATGTAAATTCTCTCCTCATTTGCTCACCCACTGACATCCCAGATGTTTATGACTTACTTTCTTCTGCAGAACACAAACAAAGATTTTTAAAAGTATATTTCAGCTCTGTAGGTCCATACAATGCAAGTGTATGGTGGGCAGAAATCTAAAGGTCCAAAAAGCAGATAAAAGCAGCATAAAAGTAATCCATAAAATTTGATATTTATGGTTAAATCCATGTCTTCAAAAGCAATATGATAGGTGAGGATTAGAAACATCAATATTTAAGTCTTTTTTAATATGAATCTCCACTTTCACATGTAAAAGTGAAATTAAAATGGTTCCACAAGTGACTTTCAGATGTGAAAGTGAAAGTGGATATTTTTAGTCAAAAATGATTTAAATATTGATCTGTTTCTCACCCACACTTATCATATTAGAAGACAGATGTAAACACTGGAATTTTATAGATTACTTTTATGCTGATTTTATCTGCTTTTTGGATCTTCAGATTTCTGGTGACCAGTTCTGTAACTTACAGAGCCTGAGATATTCTTCTAAAAATCTTGATTTGTGTTCAGCAGAGGAAGAAAAGTCAAAAACATCTGGGATGGCATGAGAAAATGATGAGAGAATTTTTATTTTTGGGTGAACTATCCATTTAATTATGTACCCCCGAATATGATTGAGAATAAGGTGTTTCTACAACGGCATCTTTCAATCTCTTTTAGCATGATGCTGCAACCACACCAATAGGTGTCAGTATGAAGTCAAAGACCTTCATTGTATTGGCCAGTAAAACATAAACAAAAAATTATGAGTGCACTGAGAGCTATATTACATACTTTAAAAAACAAAAATCCCCTTTGGTCAAGTCTTATCTCACCTTGGGCAACAAGTGAGCCAAGACTGTCACTGCTCTCCCCTCCAAAAAATAAATAAATAAATAAATAAATAATACAAAAAAATAAAATTATATATATATATATACTGTATATACACTGGTGAGCCAAAACATTATGACCATTCATAGGTGTAGCGAATAACTTTGATCATCTCCTAAGAAGGCCACGTCAAGTCAGGGTAGTTTAGATGGTAAGCGAACAATCAGTTCTCAAATTCAACATGCTGAATTTAGGAGAAATGGGCAGGAGTAAAGACCTGAGTGAAGTGTCAGGTCTATGATAAGGGCCAAATTGTTATGGCCAGACGACTGGGTCTGAAAGAGCAAGGCTTGTGGGGTGCTCCTGGCCAGCAATGGTCCGAGGAGGGACAAACCACATATGGGCAACAGGGTGTCGGGCACCCAAGGCTCATCAATGTGCGGGGGCAATAAAGGCTATTCTGTCTGGTCCGAACCGACAGAAGGTCTACTGTTGCACAAGTCACAGAACTGTGTAATTATGTTCCCGGAGGAATGCGTCTCAACACACAGTGCATCACACCCTCCTGCATAGCTGCAGACTGGTCAGAGTGCCCATGATGACCCCTTTCCATCGTTGAAAGCGCTTACAATGGGCATGCAAGCATCAGAACTGGGCCTTGTAGCAGTGGAAGAAGGTCGCCTGGTCCGATGAGTCCCGTTTTCTTTTACATCACGGGACGGCCTTGTATGTGTGCACCATATACCTGGGGAAGTGATGGCACCAGGATGCACTGTGAAAAGACAGCAAGCCCTGCCACACTGCACGCATTGTTTGTGAATCAATCCGATTGAGCATCTGTGGAATGTTCTACACCAACAAGTCCGATCCACGGCAGATCCACTTTGCAACTTAAAGGGCTTAAAGGTTCTTGGTGCCAGATACCACAGGACATCTTCAGGGTTTTTGTTGAGTCCATGCCTTGGCAGGTCAGTGCTGTTTTGGAGGCACGCGAAGGACCAACAGCATATTAGGCAGGTGGTCATAATGTTTTGCCTCATCAGTGTATATACATTTACTATATATACATTTTGTATATATGGATGATACTGAAACATACCTTCAAATAGTGAACTTGCATGAAGGTTTTTTCTGGATTGAGGGCATGTTTTACCACTGAAGCACCAGATTCACTTGCTTCCCCTGTGTTCTCTCTATTGGGTCTGTGGCACAAATACACAAACACATACACACACAAACATCACAAGAAGGTTGTGGCCAGATGAGACAAAGTGTTGCATCTACAGTGGTCTGGGAAGTATTATACTAACATCAGCATACATTAAGATGTCCTAACAGTTTACTAAATATATAAACAATTGTATTCACAAAACCATTATGTCCCTGATAGCTTCTCTGTCTACAGCCCAAAAGATTACAGTAAAGCTGCATTTTTATGGATCTTCAGCACCAGTGGTACATAAGTGCACATTAAGTATAGTGTATAATTATGTCATGTCATGAATGAGAGGTGTGGAGGTTGTTGTATATTGGTAGTCGACTTGAAATTCTTTTGGGAAGTATGTCCCAAAAAAGTGACTGTGTGACAGTCACTATTCACTTTCATTGTATGGGAACAAATATGCAAAGAAAGTGAAAGTTGACTGAGGTCCAGTGTGTCCAACCACTGGGAGAAGGGGGAATATTTGGGAAAAATATTTGTAAAAATTAACAAATATATATATATATATATATATATATATATATATATATATATATATATATATATATGTAAATTATAGACATACGTCTTAGAGAGCAGATTTGACAGATAGGATTGTTTGGTTATTTAGCAGCTTAGTTGTTCATATTTTCACTCTGTGAGTGAAAATTTCTGCATCTTTATGTTGACTGTATAAATAAATTCCTTCCCCAGATTATTCTTGACAAAATGTGACAAGCCCTATGCCAAGCCTTATGCCCAATGATAAGCCCTATGTCATGACAAACACTGTAAGCCTCAAAGAATCAAATATTTTTCAAGCAATATTTTTCATGACTATTTTTCTGCATTTCTGTCAAAAGAGAGCATTATTCAGCAATAGATGCAATCTGGGTCTAATAATACTGTGATAAGAAGCGGCCCTCGAGTTCCCAGCAATGCATTGTGGTATGAATAACTTTCAGTTATTCATCATGTGGTGATTTTTCATAGCTTATTCTTAATATGTTGTGTTTGGTTATCATTTCATTGTGAATTATATGTTAAATGATGAGGTCCGTGCACTTTGATTGCATCAATTGTGTGAGCTACAGTATGGACTACTTAGAGCCACAAGGATTTTCAGAATAAAAGTCACTGATGTTTCTGAATATAATGAAATGTACATGTATATGAAACAGGGGGCCTCCAGGCACTAATGGGCACCTCTATGTCCTGTAGGATGGGCCAGCCCTGACTGAGAGATTATATCGTTCTATAAAATGAACTAGTGAATGCAAAAATGTGATAATGATGAAAATTGTCACCAGTTAAAGCACCCATACATACATTTTTACCTAAAATATTGATGTTTACCTTGGCCGTTCACACTGAATGCATTTGTGACTGTCTATGCTTATTTTAAATAGTTTTTCTTTGTAAACACATGCTAGACATACATTTTGACCATTTCTGTTTTTAAGGAAATAAAAACAGAAAATAAAAATCGAGACATACTTTTAAAAGCACGTCTCGCGACACCTACGTTCTGTTATACGTGTTGTGCTGTGTCTAGCTTTATTAATGCCAGAATGCATTCGGTCTGAATGGCCACTTGTATGCCAACTAATTGATGCTTAATTAACTAAATATTTTTAACATGAACTGTGGCAAATCTAGATTTGATTTATACTTTTATGCATAGGTTTCTGGGACACATCTTTAAATTTGTTCATGTTCCAGAGTGACTGGTCTCTCCTGTCTTATGACTGATGTAATGTTTCCTTCCTGTGGGCAAAGGTAGATTGTGAGAGACAAACAGAGCTTTGAGTGCTGGTCGTCTCTGCATGTTATTACGACCTCAGTTAAAAACTATTGATCTTCTTTAGGAGATTAACTGGTCTTGCCAATAAAAGGCTCTTGTAAAAATCTGGTCGATACTCAGGCGCCGCTAAACCCAGACAACAGCAATTGTTTTACGTTGTATTTTTTTCTTGCAGACAAATGGGCATGGAACTCTAAAAGCATCCAAGAGTTGGGGAATAATAAGCATATATAATTTTTCCATCACATTCTGTTTTTGGTTGTCTGTGTCAGATTTAATGGCGATAAGCCTCAGTATGATTGATCACCCTCAAATGCCTTATCTCTGTGCACTTACCCCCAGTGCAGGTCTATGCTGTCAAATTCCACAGAGAAATAAAGCAAGATCAGGGAAGAGGGACAGATGCTTTCCCTTATATAGAGGTCTAGACTATGGAGATGAGAAAAAAACAGCTTCTCTTTGATGGTTCCTACCAGTAATGCTTTATTTTAATCAGAAAACTATATATCAGAATGAGATCTTTACAATTCATGAAGGAGAAGAGCAGTGCTTGCCCATGCAAGAATCACACCCACAATCTTATGGTGTTATGGCTGGTTGCCAGGGCATTGCTATGCGGATACTAAGACGTTCTGAGTGGTTATTACGGCAGTGCTTTGTGGTTGCTAAGGTGTTCAGAGTGGTTGCTAGGTCATTGCAAGGGGGCTGCTTATTGGCCACAATGCTAAGGTGTTGCTATGTGGTTGCCAGGCAGTGTTAGGTGTAATCTGATTACAAAGTAATTAGTTGCTGTAGTATAAGTTCTTTAAATGTGAGCAATAGTAATAGTAATGCTTGCCTTAGCAAGCTCCTTTATATACAGTAATGACATTTCTTGACCTCATTATCTCACAAGGGCATTTCAAACCAACTCAAACTATGGTATGAGTGAGCTGATGATCATGTCAAATTATCTACCCCAAGCAATGTCAGCTGAATACTGTTATAAGTCTAGACTAAAGCAATCAGAATGGCTCGGGGTACCTGCAAGCTTCTTTCTGTATTTGGGACACTCGTTTCTCTTGTGCTTCTACATTATTGATGATTACATTTGGTTTCTCTCCAAAAATAAACAGCCTACTGTCTCCCTCACTCTCTCTGTATGGGAGCAAGTGATAAGGGTGAGATTTTTAAAAAGCATATAGTATTCCTCCTAGTCACACTGACTGCGTGTGTGTATTTGTGAAAGTACAAAAGAAGACCAAATGAAAAGGATGACAGGTATTCATCGAAAACAATAAGCAACCTTCTCTACTGGATGGGTGTATAGATGGATGAACAAATGAGCAGATACTCTTAAAAACTAGTTTGCAGTGTTTGTGTGTTAAGAGTACACATACTTAGCTACAATTTGGGTAGACTAATGTCTCCCTTCCATTTGCAGAAGTTGAGAAAAATAAATAAATAAATATAATTAGATAAATCAGATAAATTAAGCAAATACTAATTTTTGTTTTATTTATTCAAAAAAAGTCTATAGTAATTAGGGGTCAAGCCCTGAAGGAACTAGCCCCTAATGTATCCATTTTTATTATTGTTATTCTTCTGGCAAGAAGTCAATGGTAGCCCTATGAACCATACATAGGAAACTCATAAAATGTGGCACACTGATAGAGGTGGGCATGAACAGCCCCTATACCAAATTTGGAGTCTCTACATCATACTCTATAGCGCCACCACCAGTTCAAAATTAAGGAAGTTCCAGACACATGCTGTCAGTTGGATCTCCAAAACCTGCTGGTATTGTGACAGCTGAATCCTAGACAAGCTCTATCAGAGAGAAAAGCATATTTCTTAAAAGTTAAGCCAGGGCTGATTTACACTTACATATACAATACCGGAGACAAAATTATTTTTCGTCCGATTACTCTCCTCCTGATGATTCAAATTGACCCCTGACATTAAAACTCCACCCATTACAGTGACTACCATATTGGTTTATGAGATTTACAGTTTCAACTTTTCATGTCCTTCAAACTTTGTCTAATATGTCCAAACGATGGCTCAAAATAATTTCCATACAGAGCTGCACAGAACTGACCAGAAATAATTTAAATTTGTGCTACCATTCAGAAATTATGCCAAGGAGAAGTTATGGTGTATCTCGGCAATGCTTTGTCCTATTAAAAACTAAAATATGGTATGCTTCATCAGGACTACGATCTAAGGAAGCATGCAAAGTTTGGTGACAGTACCACCTATGTGTCAAGAAATTTAAAAATTGGCTATTTTCACCAATAACTTTTAAACAGTTTTTCCTAAAATGGTGTCTTTAGATTCCTTTGGTCGTGAGGATTTCAACTACATAAAATTTTCCAAAAACAGCGATATAACCTCTCATTTTTAATTGTATGAAAAAGTAATGTATATTTAAAACGCTTTGTCCGATTGAATTAAAATTGGAAGGGATCTTCGACATCATGTCCTGAGGGTACCTAAACATTATGGAGATAGTGCCACATAGTGTTCAAAATTCTTAGTCAATTTAAACAAAACTTTTAATGCATAATTTCTTCCTTATTCTAGGTCTTCTGAAATTGGCATGTATTCCAAGTCTTCTGAAAATGTATTTATTATATATATATATATATATATATATATATATATATAAATAATTTGTATTTTTTTTTTTATTTAAATCCTGCTCTTCTCAGCTTGGAATTTATCTTTGGTGCTTTTGAGCTGTGTCATTCAACTTAATGGCCAAGAGGTTAACGCATTGGAACACAAGTCAAAAGGTTGTGAGTTTGAGTCCAGGAAAGAGCGGTTTTAAAATGTTTACTTCTGTTGATCTCTGAGTTTTAATATTGTGCTTACTACAATGCAGACTGTACTTCATTGTATAATACATTGTGTGGACCAAATGTTCCCACAAAGATAGTAAATCCTAAAATGACCTACATTCTGGGGACCAGCCAACAGACCCACACAAGAAAAACTGCTTAGTAAACATTAAATAATGTATGTCTTAATGAAAGTCTAAAAATACAGAAAGGTTCCTGTGAGGATTAAGTTTAGAGAATAGAAAATAGTATTAACTCAGTCAAAAAACAATAGTCAATATAGTCACTGGTCAAATAATCAAACAAATGTCAATGGAAAGTGCCCATCATGATAAAATAACAAATCTGTGTGTGTGTGTAAATCAATGATACTATGGATACTATGATTATTATGGCAAAGCCTTTGTCTACTATTTTTGGCTGGTGTTTGTGTGTTAATGGAATGTTACAGGTTCAACTAAAGATAAGCTCAGTCAACAGCATTTGGGGCATAATATTGATTACCACAAAAGAAAAATTTTGACTCATCCCCAGTTTATTTAAAAAGCCAATTATCATGGTTACAGTAAGGCACTTACAATGGAATTGAATGGGGCCAGTTTAAAAATTGTAATTACACACTTTTTCAAAAGTAGGCATTACAAGAAGTAGGCATTACACATGTTACAGCATTTACCAGATTACAGGATTTACCAGCATTACAGCATCCTGACAACAAAATTGTAATATTGAATATAACTACACATATAAGGTTAATACAGGATGTTAACATGTAAAATGTTTACGTCTTGTAACTATACTTTTGAAACCGTGAGTGTTTTAATGTTTACGAACTGGCCCAATTCACTTCCATTGTAAGTGCCTCACTGTAACCACAATAATTAGATTTTTTTTTTTTAAATAAACGAGGGATGAGTCGAAATAATTTTTTGTAGTAATCAATATTATTCCACAAATGCTGTGGATTTAATTTTACTTGCATTGAAACCATAACATGAATTTACCGTTGTCTTTTTCACAGTGGAACAATTGTTCATGTCAGCATATGGAAGTATTTCAATGACAAATGTTGTTAAAATGACACTTTGCCCTGACAACTGCCTCACTCAGGTACTGTTGTACATTAAAATGGAAGATAACAGTAAAGCCATGTGTCAAACTAAAGAAACTGTTTAAAATGATGGTTTATTTTCAAGTTAGTTTAATTGATTTATCAAAACTAGCAATTGTCCAGGTCCTCTCCCTGTTGCTCTAGGTCTTCACCAACACCCGATTGCACCACGTAATGGTGAAGCCTAGTAGCAGAGAGTGAAGAGGCATCATCAAGTGCACTGGCACTCCTGCACTGCTTTTCCTGCAATGCCAGGATGTAAAAGGTTACATTTCCAACCGAATTTAAATCACCAAAATGTTAGAGGCAAATTTGCAAAGCAAAATATACTGGACAGAAACATAATTTTACATGTTGAATAATAAAGATGAAATCTAAAAAAAAAAAAGAGTAATTTTTGGAACACAATTTTGGAAGATGAAATATTCATGTCTTAAATTTACGACCATCTGAAATTGCATCCCCAAAAAATGCAAGCACTGTTAATACAACACATTTATTATTCAATTAGTGCAATTCAGCATGATTTTTATTTCAAAGATATTTGTCTTTAAAATACTTCCATATCAGCCCCACTGTATACTCATGGTTAACCTTGGTTTGACTTTGTTATGTAGTCTTGTGTTAACACAACTACCTTTAAATATTATTTATTGGAGAAGTAACACTTTTTCATTCAGAACACTTTATCCTAGAGATTATTATGGCTGTGGGCCCCTCAATGTGGAGGAAGTTCCAGACACATGCTGTCAGATGGATCTCCAAAACATGCTGGTAATGTGACAGCTGAATCCTAGACAAGCTCTATCAGAGAGAAATGCATATTTCTTAAGTTAAGCCAGGGCTGATCTACACTTACATATACGATACCTGATAAGACATTGTGATCTTCATGACAACGTTACATCACATCTTACACTGATCAGCCACAACATTAAAACCACTGACAGGTGAAGTGAGTAACATTTATTATTTCGTTACAATGGCACCTGTCAAGGGGTGGGATATATTAGGCAGCAAGTGAAGTCAGTTCATGAATTTCATGTGTTGAAAGCAGGAAAAATGGGCAATGTATTGATTTTGACAATGGCCAAATTGTGATGGCTAGGCAACTTGGTCAGAGCATCTCCAAAACAGCAGGTCTTGTTGGGTGTTCCTGGTATGCAGTAGTTAGTACCTACTAAAAGTGGTCCAAGGAAGGACAACCGGTGAACTGTCGACAGGGTCATGGGTGCCCAAGGCTCTTTGATGGGTGCCCAAGTTTCATCAACGCTAGCCCGTCTGGTCCGATCCCACAGAAGAGCTACTGTAGCACAAATTGCTGAAAAACTTAGTGCTGGCCATGATAGAAAGGTGTCAGAACACACAGTACATAGCAGCTTGCTGCGTATGGGGCTGTGTATCCGCAGACTGGTCAGATTGCCCATGCTGACCCCTGTCTACCACCTACAATTGGCACGTGAGAGTCAGAACTGGACCATGGAGCAATGGAGAAAGGTGTCCTGGTCTGATGAATCATGTTCTCTTTTAGATCATGTGGATGTCCGGGTGCGTGTGCGTCATTTACCTGGGGAAGAGATGGCAGAAGGATGCACTATAGGAAGAAGGCAGGCAGACGAAGGCAGAGTGGTGCTCTGGGCAATGTTCTGCTGGTAAAATTTGGGTCCTGGCATTCATGTGGTTGTTACTTTGAAACGTACCACCTACCTAAATATTGTTGCAGCCCACACACACCCAATTATTATGCCACCATATATTATGGCAATGGTATTCCCTGATGACAGTGGCCTCTTTCAGCAGGATAATGTCTGCCACATTGCAAAAATGGTTCAGGAATGGTTTGAGGAACATGACAAAGAGATCAAGGTGTTAACTTGGCCTCCAAATTCCCAAAATCTCAATCTGATTGTATGATGGAATGTATTGGACCAACAAGTCCGATCCATGGAGGTCCCACCTCGCAACTCACAGGACTTAAAGGATCTGCTGCTAACGTCTTGGTGCCAAATACCACAGGACACCTTCAGAGGTCTTGTAGAGTCCATGCCTCGACGGGACGAGCTGTTTTGGTATCACGAGAGGGACCTATACGATATTAGGCAGGTGGATTTAATGTTGTGGATTATCGGTGTACATCAGATATTACTTATGCTCTATATTATTCTGTGCAGACAAATACTGTATCTACCTCGAAATTTGATTGCATGAATTTGAGCATTGAAGCCCCCACTCATTAAACAAAATATATTTGTAATTTACAAATCATTCCTGTGACCACATATTGTATAGTGTACTTCAATACACTGTTTACAAAAGGACATCAGTTATACATTATACCATTACACATTACTTATTACTTCTGCTTTTTCTTTTTAATATTCACTAAGTCACCCAACAGATCATGAATTAACTTTTAATTATTGATTATATTATTAAATTACAGGCAGTGTATTATTGTGTATTTTATAATCAATGCCTGTGGAAATGGTGCCACTGAAAGCAAGCTGTGTGTTGTGTACTGTTATGTGTGATGCAGATGATGGATAATGCCCTTGCATGATTGCAAGAGTACAGAGCATATATGGACAGAGAGTCTGACAGTCAGAGCGTGAGAGAGAGAGAGAGAGAGAGAGAGAGAGAGAGAGAGAGAGAGAGAGAGACAATCAGACCTGAGGACCTGCAGCTCTTCTTCAGAATTCTGTAACTCATCACTCAGTCTCCTCTGGCGCAATAGAGCCTTCAAATTTCTCTGCTCTTCAGCCTCTCTTCTACTCAACTGAGAGAGCAAACAATTGCAAATTAAGTGATTAAGTGTAAACACAAATGAAAGATATGTGAACTAAAGACCACTTTGGTGCAGATTATTCTGTGGAGAAGACGAAAGGCCGGTTTAATTTTAAATACTAAACATTCTGTCAATACAACATTTGAATTCAATGAAAGCAAGCAAACACAGATTAAAAAAAATTGTGAATGCAGTGAAGTGCAGTACTGATGTTGCACACAACAATGCTTCACACGTTCTAGTTTGTGGCTCAATATTAGCTATCTTAGTCATTACAGGAAGTGAACACATTTTAATGCAGCTTTGTAACAAATTCAACTTAATTTCAAATTAATTTTAAACTCTGACTAATCAGCATGTTCTTTAATAAATAGGATGTGCATGAGTAATCAATTAATTGAGTACACATTCAGCTTTATATATTCAACTCACAGCAAATTCAACTTAATTTCAAAATCATTTTAAATTCTGACTAATCAGCATGTGCTGTAATTAATAGGTATGTACATGAGTAATCGATTAATCGAGTACTCATTCAGCTTTAAATATTAATTTGAATATTACATTTTCTTTGTGCCTTTGCCTGCCTTTGGCAAAAATGAAACTGCTTTTCTCACCTTAAACTTGCCATTACAACTCAATGTATTGATTGGCAGTGGGGATGCATGACATTGTAAAAGAAATAACAGGAAAGAAAAACAGGTTCGAAGGTTGAAGGTTGGACGACATAAATTGTAAATTTCAAGTAATCGATTCCCATCCCTAGTAACTAATAGGTGTTTCGTTGGTAAATATGCTCCATTTAAAAAGCTTTTTGCCATTTGAAAAGCAACAGGAAGTGATAAGAAGAAGAGGGTATATGGGATGAGAAGAGACCCGAGCCATGCTCAAACTCAGGTGGTCCACCTATCCCTCCAGTCTTTTATGACAGACTACAAAGACTATAAATAAATTGTTATGCTTAAAAATAAATCATAATCATTACAACATTTTAACAATTTATTCAATGAACACATGACTAGTATTACATATACTTTGTAATTTGGAATAAGTATACTTATTGTTAAGCTAGAAAAGGACTAGCTCCCCCAGCTGAGTCTGGTTCCTCCCAAGGTTTTTCTCTCTCAACTACCTAAACATCTTATAGTGTTTTTCTTTGGCATAGTCACTTTAGGCTTGCTCAGTTGGGGCATTAAGGCCCGATTTTATGTAAAGCTATTTTGAAACAATATGTATTACAACAACAAGAATTAATTTCAAAACATCTTATTAAATCTTTAGAGAGTTGTCATTTTTATATTTTTATCGCTTTGGAACAATATGTATTTTAAAAGGTAATATACAAATAAAACTGAATTGAACTGAAGTTTGAACATGCCAACTTTAGCATACCTGCTGAACTTGCGCCCAGAACACATCTTCAAAATAAGTGGCAAAACCTTCACTGATCCATTCTTCTGTCCAATCCCGTGCCCCAATGGCCAGCCCAAACCAGGAGTGGGCGATCTCATGGCACAATCTCGCCCCACAGAGGTTCTTCTCACCCCATAGAACACTCTGAGACAGAAACACGATATGAGGACTGAAAAACAAGATGTGCAAAAAACAGAAATGCACATTATTAGGCCATCACAGCAGGCTGATATATTTTAGCATTAAGACAGAAAAAAAAAAGTTCACAAAGTCAAAAAACACACTTGATTGTACGTCATGACTTTATTTGGTCTGCTAACAAATCATTGGTTATAATATTACTGTGGGCGCAGAGAGCTCGGAGCTCTGATTTCAGCTCTGATCTAGTTATAACATGTTGTAAAACTCAGCTACCCTGAAAGAACATCAAAGTGTGGGATTTTCTCTCCCGTAGCCAGACTGTCGTTAAAGAGGTGGAGCTCTCAGCCAAAATGATGCCTGTTCACTGCCAGTGGATTTCATAGAAGCCACCCGTGCCGCACCCTTCACCATACAATCCGGGTTTGTTTGCTAATAGCAGCAAAATTACAAGACGTGCAGTTTAACCATCCACAGATCTTTCTTTTACCGTGAAAATTTCCACTGTGAAAATTGCTGAACGACAACAGTCTGTCGACAGTAAGATAAGGTTATTTCTTCCAAATGTATCCAAGAAAAACATGACCTAAGGATTCAGATTGCACATAAAACCAGATAAAATATGGTATTGTTTGCCTCCTCTCACAAAATTACCTCAAGTGACCTTTCCAACCAGATATCCTTGTGTGTGTTACGTACAGCAAATAGGCTGTTATCAAGACCATGTTCTAAACAAAGTTCCGACAAGTCAGGAAAAACAAAGCCGTTTCGTTTGTGACCTCAGGCTTCGGATAAGCCACATAATGGTTGTAGATAGCCAGGAGCATTTCTCCTGCACAAAATAAACCAATATTGGGCTGATAAAATAATCTGAGAGTTTTTTTTGAATGTCTTTTTACCTTTTATTACCCCCCCCCCCCCCCCCCCCTCTCCCTCCCTCCCTTTTATTGGTGAAGGTGGCAGGCTTGCCTTTCATTCACACCATTATGGTTCCCTCCAGTCATCAATATGTTATTTTAGCACAAGTCTGTGTGCCCACAATGTTTGCTCATAAGTAGAGCTAAGAGACTTTGAAAAAGCACTGCATCTGGATACAGATGAAAGAAAAATGCCCAGCAGTGTTAAGTGTAATAGAACAAAAGCAGCTCTTTAAGGAGGACACTGTCCAATTTCCAGAAAAAGAGATTTCTTTAGCAGCTACAGAAGCTCCTCTATATGTTTCACAGATGTGGAGCAGCAGTCCGTAGTCATGTTGATGTCGGTAGCAGAAGCAGCAATCAGCGCTCCCACAGTTCCTGTCAACAGCAAACCAAAAACAACAAATCTCTCCATGGCTTAGTACACTTCATCAAAAACTAACATTTAAAAGCTAACTTTTGGAGATATTAAAATCTTTATTTTAACCATGTGTACAGCATGTCATCAACATAGTCTTGACCTAATTAAAGGGATAGATCACCCAAAAATTAAAATTCTCTCATCATTTACTCACTCTCGTGCCAACCCAGATGTTTATGACTTTCTTTCTTCTGGAGAACACAAACAAATATTTTTTTGAAGAATATCTCAGCTCTGTAGGTTCATATAATACAAGTGAATAGTGACCAAAACACATTAAGGCAGTGTAAATGTAATCCATATGACTACAGTGGTTTAATCCATGTTTTCTGAAGTGTTCCTAAAGATTTTGGGTGAGAACAGACCAAAATGTAACTCCTTTTCATCTTTCCATTGCAGTCTAAATGTACGATCATGATTTTAAGCTCTATTACACATCCTAGGGATTGACGCATGCACGGAGCGCTAGATGCCGCTGTAGTAAGTGTAATCGAGCTTAAACTCATGATCACTAAGGAGACTGCTGATGTCATGTTTACATTGAAAAAGGAGTTACATTTTGGTTTGTTTTCACCAAAAAGTGATTGGATCACTTCAGAAGAAAATCACTGGAGTCTTATGGATTTCTTTTCTGCTGTCTGTATGCGATTTTTGGACCTTCTGATTTCTGGCCACCATTCACTTGCATTGCGAGGACCTACAGAGCTGAGATATTCTTCCAAAATCTTAATTTATGTTCTGCGGATGAAAGAAAGTCATATACATCAGGGGTGGCATGAGGGTGAGTAAATGATGAGATAATTTTCATTTTCTTATCTCTTTAAGAAACATAAGTCCTATACAACATCTGATTTTCCAAGTTACTCAATAAGTTAGAAGTGGAATTAGTCTTTATGTCTTATGTACTTCATCCCAGTGATTTTTATAATTCTGCCTTAAAAACACAACTTTGCTATTAATTGTATGCTGTTGCAGAAACTCACTTTTAATTAAAGCTAATGTTGTTTGGAGGGTTTAACAGCTAAATGCAGAGCTCATAATTTTGTATAAGAATTTGCATGAATTCTTCATTAGAAACCTTTGACAATTTAGACAAATATACAGCTCAAATATCAGTTTAAATTTGGTCCAACTTTTGGTGGATGAACTTCATGTGTTCGTGTTACTAACATAATTCCTGCTGTCATGTCTGCTCAATTAAAAAGTGTTTCAGTTTACAGTTACATTATGTTATTCTATTTTGTTTCATTGCGTAGGTATCATGCAAAATTTACGTGGACACGAAGTGAATAATTCATTTTTTTTAAATAACTTTAAACAGACAAGTTTGGTAAGCAATTCTATTACATCAGTCTTGTGTATACATGATAAATGATGGTAACACTTAAAACAGTGCAACAGTTTTAAACGCATTTTAAAAGTTTGTTCAAGGTCCTGTTCAATTGTATTAACCAAGAATATGTCTTCAATTCAAAATGTTCCACACAGCTTGATGCAAAACCATACCTGAACAGGCTGGCCACAGAGCATAGTTTTCACCTTTAGTCATAATGTAATTTTAGAGGGAGAGAAAGAGTAGACAGGAGAAGAATGTAAATAAACTAGGTATTAGTTCAAATAAAACATATCTGTGATCCTGCTGCACTTTACAGATTAAACCATGTAAGTGAATCCAAGTCAAAAAATAAACTATACATGCTCTCTTTTACTGATGTAACAATTCTAGAAAGATATTTGAATTGAAAGACTGAGGAATCACATCCTTTCATCCAAGAACAGGATATCACCACCTGCCCTGTAATTACCAGAGGAAACACAGAAAGTGGAATGTAACAGTTCAGATTTCAAACATGACAAAATCACCATCATACTCCTCCCTCTATGGAATGCCAGCTACATGGAGGAGGGAAACTTGGCAGGAACAATACATTTCCGACTTCCATTTCCAACTTTCCGACATCGACTTTTATCCTAATTCTATTTATTGTATCCTATCTAATTGCATTTTATTTGAATAAGCATCTTGTGTTGTTCAATTTGCCTTCGTACAGTGACTACCATTCTAATATCAATGGTATCCTAAGGAACTGAACATTGTTAAAGGGTTCATGACATGTCTTTTTAATTATTTTAATGTTTCTTGAGGTTAACTTATACTTAAAAGTTTTTTGAAAAAAAAGAAAAAATATATTCAGGGTTTCTGAGACCTTTTCTGAGAGTTAAGACCTTTTTAAGACTAACTAAAAAAATGTAAGGGGGGGGTTTGATCCCTCATCTTCTTTAAATGAGGGAATATAAAAACTGCATGCCCCGAAGCAGCATAACACATCCTCACATATATTCCACACGACAAAATAGTAACTGACACTGTTAAGAAGTTTACATTCCCTTGGTTTCTAATATGGTGTGTTGTTTTCTCGATGATCAATGACTGTGTGTAATAATTGTTCATGAATCCCTGCTTTGTACGGAGCAGTGAAGATGTCCACTTTTCTTAAGGAAAACAAAAAAACCCAACTACAGTAAAATGATTTGGCTATTATTTTCAACAGTGGCTATATACAGTATACAATGTCCAGATTATGACAATTGAGGGACTAATTCACAATTATTACAAAAGCTGTAAACAATTATTGATGCTCAAGAAAGCAACATAAGAAGAACCAAGGGGTGCAAACTTTTGAACAGTGTGATTTGTGTAAATACAGCTGTAAAATTCGCAGTACTATATAAAACATACAATCTCTTTTAGGCTATTTGAATAATTTCTGAAGGGTTATTCAAACGTCTGCACTTAACTGTATAGGCTATATAGTTTGTGAAAAATTATATTTTATTTTAGATTTAGTTTTTTCACCACATTTGTAGCTTTTTTTTTCATGTTGCCTATACTATCCATATGATGTCATATTGCATGTGTAATTATGGAACCAAAAATTAAAACACAACCCCCACATCTGAACATATAACTACTTGTACTACGTAAAAAGTGCAGTGCAGCTGTCTAAATGTGACATTGTCTGATTTACCTCCGTGCTTGTGGGAAATGAACATTACAGAAAAATACTCGCTTACATATTCACGTGCTGCATGAAGAAATGGATCGGCATCTTTCAGCTCGTTGTTGAAAACACATTTTTTATTGGTGCATTTCTACTTGTGCTGAATGACAGGATGACAAAGAGTGCATGCCAAGCGTATGACGTCATTGCCATGGTATCCAGATACATTTCAGCCGATTTTGCAGAAAGACTAGAATGAAAGTATCGTCAAATCAACGTGCAACGCTTCGAAATTGCTTCTCTTCTCTGCAAAAGATACCAAAGACAAGAGCGAAAATTAGTACATCAAATGTAAGTAGAAAAAAAATCAGTGAGCCTACCAGCTGAAACCAGGACATAATCACAATGTTTAGAGAATTGTCGGCACACACCTCTTCAAAACGGGATGTCTGGTCACCCTAGTTAAACGCAAAGAGAAAACAATCCCTCATACAACATTTAATGCCATAACCTTATGAATAAAGACATGTTGCTCTGATTTAAGACATTAAGGCCTTATTTTGCAGAAAGGCGAATTAAGATTTTGAGACCTGCGGAAATATTTGTAAAACATTATCAATTTTCACCCTAATTTTGACCCTCTGTCAGAAATGCTCTGTTTTGGTGCTGCTTCTCCTTTAAAACTTGACAAAAGTGACATCACAGTGTGGAGGAGGTACAGAGTGAGTCATTTTGGCAGCTTGTTTTCAACAAATCAAGTCTTAAAAGCTACACTATGTAACTTTTGGCCCTCTAGTGGTTAAAAAATAAAACTGCATGTGTCTTGTGGAAGAACATTGTTTTGGTTGTGGATCGGCTCTGCTCCTCTGCGCGGATCAATGTGGTTCAAGGTACTGGTGTGTGCACACGTGGAGATTTGAAGCTGGCTCCCCCAGAAGAGGTGCTCTACCACTGTCAGAACGAGGTTTATTAATTATGCACCTCTACTCGCTCTCCTGCCCAACTTCCATCATGAGCCTGGCTGATGGATGGCCCTAAGAGGCGGGGTGATGATGACGAGAGGGAGGGGTGGGTGGTTCAGCCACAGCACTTATTTTCTGTACTGTACTTATGAGTTTCTACACATTTTCTGCTGTTTTCTGTGTTTTGATTTTTGTATATGCCTAATCGTTTGCCACATGAGACTAGAATCCACCTGGCCTAAAAGAAAAGTCTTTTCACTGGTCATGCTGAGGACAAAGCATCTGATGCAGGTAAAAAGTGGCCATAAGTGCAAATAAGATGATGTAATCAATGACATGCACATGTACTGTTGTTTCAACAGAAATCCAGTCGTTTTGTCCACACTTGTTAAACTACTGTAATCTGCACTCTGGCTCGAGGAAGATATCAAAGTAGATGCTAAAAAGAAGCTAAAAAGTTAAGCGGCCAAAGCTAGCCAGAGCTCAGAGACAGCCACAAGTCAGCAGCCTCTCTTAACTTTCCTTGGCATGAGCAGCGAAAAGACCAAAGGAATTACGAGGAAAAATATGGAATTCATGGCCCTGGATAACCGGCTGTTCTCCATAGTTGAGGACAGAGGGTTCAGAAATCTGATAAATTTCCTCGTTACAGAGTAGGTGGTATTTTTCCGACGTTGCGTTGCCCGAGTTGTTTAATCTCGTGTCCTGTCACACACGCAGCCTGTTAAAAGCATACCTGTCAACATTTTGATACACAAATCCGGGAGGGGAAGGGGGGTGCTGGATGGCGGAGGCAGGCTAAATACATATAAATTGTGCGTTGTGATTTAATGTGCTGAGTAATGTAATTTTTCCCAACTTGTCCGATATTAAAATCAGTGCGACACACATTGCAAAAGGCGTGGGTATTATCGATATGGCTTGGGGATATGAAATTAAATTGTTCCATCCAGCTGTTGTTAAATTTATATTTATATTTATTTATATATATATATATATATTTTTATTTTTTTCTTTCCGCCGGAGCACCAGCTGAGTCTTCAAACTACCAGTGTTGCTTGATTCACCTTCCCGCGTCTACTGCCTGCGCAGATATCAACAGCGCAACTGGGTTTTGGTTGCCAGGTTGAGGTCACAAATTATTAGAAATTTGTGACCTCAACCTGGCAACCAAAACCCAGTAGACAAATAAATATTTGTGTGATGTGTCGATTGTGTTAGTTGGATGTGTTTCATACAAGATCTGGCAACTGGACAACCTTGGAATAATATATTGATGTGATTATTCATAAAACGCGGTTTGGGCCATACAAATTACGGGAATTTCCCGAGAGAAATAACAAAACGGAAGAGGGGCGGGAGATGGGTGTGAAATACGGGAGACTCCCGGGAAAAACGAGAGTGTTGACAGGTATGGTTACAAGCCGATCCCGAAGCAGCAATCCGTTTTACAACTGATATTTGGACATCTAACGTAAGCTTAATGTCAATGTTGAGTGTATTGGACACTTTTTTTTCACAGTTTTGTTCATAGGCTTGTAATCTTTGGAATTGTTTTGTTAGACGAGTAAAAATAGTGGGAAATGACATCTGTTTTGTTATATAAAGCATTTGCAGTTAATTGTTATTTATACCCCTTTCCAGTCACAGAGCACTTTATTTTGAGAGTTGTTTAAGTGAGAGAAGATCCTGTAACTTAGTGCAGTTTGGGGAAATTGTAATGTTTAATAATTTATTTTATTATGAAAATAAAATTTTGCATTGAAGAAAGGTAGATTTTGTTTGTATATGCGGTCAATAATAGTTCTTAGAAAGAAAATCGGTATTGGCAGGTCACACTTGCAAAAAAAAAAAAAAAAACAGAAATCGGAATCGGCCAAGAAAATTGCAATCGGTGCATCTCTAGGGTTGACACAATGGTTAGAAATGTATATAGAACACAAGAAAGTCACAAGGACAAAGATAAACATTAATACAACATTTGTCTCTCATTGTCGGTACTGTAGTTAGAAAAGTCCTGCCATTGGTAGCTCAACGATTGCATCTTGTAAGGTCCAAACCTGCAAAATTTCAATTAGGATAGGTCCAACAACCAGCTAGTCAGTTAATGAGGTTAACTAATTTATCTACAGGATTTTTTTTTTATAATTTTAGTTAAAATACTTCAATTAACATGAAATCTGCCTAACAGCTAAAGCACAAGGTAAAACCTGCTCGGAAAGTCTTAAAGGGGTTATGTAATGTTTTTTTGTTGTTGTTGTTTTTAGGTGCACTTATTATGTTATTAGTTTTTTAGATTATAATGTAGTATTACATGACCTTTACCCACCCTGGCCCTCTGTCTGAAATGTTCAGTTCCTATGCTACTTCCACTTTAAGACTTCAATATAAACACACCCATTGTTATGATTGGCTAACATCTTTGCAGATCAAACACCCCCTGTCATTGCATGTGTGGAAATGTTTTTTCCAAGCATGAAATAACACCATGCAAGGATTTACAAATTCCCTTAAAAGCACTCAATCCAGTCCATTCTCCCGATGGCCAGTTCGACCCTGTACACAGAGATGCAGTTTTTCCACAACCATACACAACAACGTCTGGGGACTTGAAGCTTGTAGTTGGTTAAAAGAAAACTACAGTAACAAGAGTATCACTTTCAGAGTTGAAGTACCTCAGTCACTCATCGCAATGATCACTTATGTTGTGGAGGTAGGGCTATTCAAATGATCACCACATACTGATGTCACAATGTGTCCGATTTCAAATCAAGTCGTATTTGCAGTGAAAAACTTTTATGATACTTTGGGTGCGATTTTAAGTTTTAAACAAGCGAAAATCGACTGGTATTTTACGGAAATCATGACATTCTACTACCAAATTCTACTTTGTTGTTCTGCAGAAGAGAAAAAGACTTACAGGGTTGGAACAACATGAGTAAATATGTCCACTAGATGTTCAGGCAACCAACTGACTTGATTTTGAAAATATACACTTCCCTATCGTTTTCCAGCCCAGATCTTTAACCACTAAGCAACATCAAAAAGAAGTGTTTGGGCCAGTGCTGTTTCAGACATTTGGGGCCATTTTTTCTTCATTTTCGTTCTCATAAAAGTGGTTCTACTACACAGTGCTGGCTGTACAGGCACAAAGGAAGAAACCCATTCATTCCTCCTCGTCTCCTATTCCGGTCTACTCAGTCTGATTGTATGATCTTATTTTATCCAGACAAACTAGGAAGAATCTTGTCGAACAAAACAGATATACCGCCATCCCTTCTCTTTCAGGCGTTAAGACTTTAAATGGGTGGTATTCCTGTCTAGACTATAGATTAGGTTGTGGGGCTACACAATTACATACCTACAGAGGTGTGATTTTCTCTGTAGGCCCATTTGAGCTCTTTGTGCATGCCAGTGCTTTTTAGGGCAGATCACGTGTCAAACATGAAATTCTGTGAATCACACACAGACTATTGCTGTGGCGAGACAATCAGGATTTGCAATCTTGTAGCTGGCTCTTACCACTGAGGCCTGCTACAGATCACAACAATGCAATCCATATGTTGACTTATTACCAACCATACGAGTGAAAAATATGGAGAATAGGATCCTGCGTGCATAGTTGGCGATGTTTATCTTATAGTGCCTCTTGGCACCATTTTAACTTGATTGCTCCAAATTATTGTTACAGACGCTTACTGAAGAGTGTGCATAAACAGACCCGGAGGCGCTCATCAGCACCAGAAAAACCTTCCAGTCTGTGGAGCAGCAGCAGATGTTTATGTATTACAGTGTGTGCAAGGCCCCTTTATGTGAGCTTCCTTGTATCTTGCAAAGCTAGTCTCTGAGTGAGGCCATTAACCAAGGAAGCAGGTTTCTTGAATATGTGGAATGCTGGACATTGTACTTTTTTATTTAACCAGGAAAAGGCTCAAAAGAATAGTTCACCCAAAAATTTAAATTCTCTCATCACTTACTCACCCTCATGCCATCCCAGATGTTCTTTCTTCAGCAGAACACAAACTAAGATTTTTTAGAAAAATATCTCAGCTCTAGAGGTCCAGACAATGTACTGTAAGTGAATGGTGACAGGATGGGAGGTAGGTAGGTTTTGTTGATTTATTAGACGATAAAGTGTTAACCTTCAAAACCTCATCTGTTTGGGAGAAAATTTAACTCTCTTTTAGCGCCTCTTAATGGACATTTCACCTCGGAACTGCTGCAAAAATGAGCAATGTAATATAATTTTGCACAAATTAGGGTTGCAGCAGTGTACTGGTTTCTTGGTATATCACAATATGAAAATTGATGGTTATCATACTATATACATTTGCTTATCTATGGTATTGAGTTAAAAATGCAACCGGACAGAGACTCTCATATGCTCGTGTGCATCTCCTTTCCTCCTTGTTTGCCTGTCAAACTTGTCAACTTGTGCCACAACACACACACACACACACACACACACACACACACACACACACAAACACACGCAGCTGAGAAAATGTCAGAGAGAAGCGAGGCAAGGGGGTCTGACATAGTGAGTGTGTGAGTGAGTTAAAGCAGTGTTTCTCAACTGGTCTATTCGGACTGGGTTGTGGACAGCAGAGAAAGAACAATGAAAGATATTGAAGATATTTCGGCGGCCGCCCAAGTGACCCAAGCCTATTTAGGACGGCCAAGGCAGATTTAATGATAATCTCGCAAATAGCCAAAGGCTTCTCATCTGCACTTTCGCATGAGTGTAACGAGATTGCGATCATGATCTGCTCTTCTCTCTGGCATGCACGTACAACAACAGGGCTTCCCTCGATATTGCGATGTGCAGACATCAAAACTGATGTGACCAATTTCTAGTGAGACATCTAGTTTTAAAGTGTTACAGAGAAACTCAAGCCAAACCTCTCAAACAGTAGGCAGAGGTGAAAAAATAATACAAAAAATATTTACAAACCATCGCCTTTAAAAATTAGTTTCACAATTTTACATGAGTAAAAGTAACTTGTTATATTTTAACAAAATGTTATAGTTTCATATGAAATAATCTAAAAAGGTAGAATCTATTAGACCTCATTTTATATAAACAGTGGCAGTTGTAAAGTTTTCCTCCTGTGTAATATGCATGTTCTGTTTGAATGATGTTTGAAATTAGGAAACAAACAGGATAATAATGGGCTCATATAAGTAAATATGCTCTTCAATTTTGAAAAGGGGGGGGGAGAGAAAACTTCCTGTAGACATCAACAACAAAAATAATGTCACATGATGCATCTCTTTTTACCTGAAAACCATGAACAAAACTATGCAACATAAAAGGAAATGCATCCCAGGATACATTAAATACAGGTTATGTTTAATCTATGTCGGGTCGACACTTGATGTCCAATGTAAAAATCTGTCCTGAAGCAAAACCAGTTGAGAACCATTGAGTTAAAAGTACAGACAGGAGCAGTCTGGCCTCGCTGTTGCGAACCTACATTAACATTTGAAAATTTTTTATGCATTTGGCAGATGCTTTTGTCTGTGCAATGGGACTGTATTACAGGGACAATTCCCCCGGAGCAACCTGGAGTTAAGTGCCAGCGAACTAGCGACCTACTGATTTGCATTTCTGTGCTTTAGCCCGCTACGCCACCACCACTCACCATACATTATATATTAATTATTAATAATCATAGGACATTACTTTAAAAGCTCACACAGCTGATGTTATTTTTCATTTAGTAGTTAATTTAACATGCTATGCTAACATGTAAACTAACATGCTTAATCTAAATATCATGTTATATAGTTACATGCTATTTTTTATCATGTTTATAATTCGGTTTATTATTATAATTCTGTTAGCTTTCTTATTCTATTTTTTTTTTTTTTTCAAAAGGGAGACTTTTTTTTTTTTTTCTACACACTTCAATAACAAAATGGTTTCAAGTTTCAATAATAAAAAAAAAATATATATAACCCTTCGGTTTTCACTGATAATAGTAATTGTGTAATATCGTATACCGTGATATTTTCTGAGACGGTTATCATACAGTGAAAATCTCATACCATTGCAACCCTAGCACAAATGTCGCTACAGTAAAGTCATTTTCATGAGATCAGGCTCGTCCAACATCAACACATCTTAACTTTATGCAGAACAACATAAAAGTTTAATTGATCATGTATTATTTCATCTATAGAAGCAAGGGAGCAAGGACTGTCACTTGTTGCCCCTCAAAACAATGATGCCCCTGCTCATAGATCTCCCAAAAAAATCAAGGGAATGAGAAGACATTTCTGAAAGTTGGGATATAATGGTTGTTACTCCACTGATGAAGCCAAAATAAAGTCTAAATTACAACCACATTCACCAAGGTGGCTAACCACGGTGTCAACCTCCTGTTTGAAAGCAATATATTAACATTTCCTGCTTATGGACAGCTTGCAAATCTCTCTCAGGATTGTATCCCGACTCCACAGGAAAGACGATTAGTTCACATCTAGCAATAAAACCCTCTCATGGACTGCAGCACACTTCTAAAGCAAATTTGAGCTAAGATTTGTTATATTTGTGTCTGGTCGGAGGTCTGGGGAGGAAGGGCGGCTTCCTTAGCTCAGAGAATCAGATTAAATGCAATGGCAGCCGCTATTACAGTGTCATAGAATGATTCAGTATCCACATTGCAGGGACATCTGCCCAGTCTTTAAATGGGCTCATCCATTCTAGATTTTTGTGCAGTAGATGCTCCTTCAGGGATACATGGGTATTGGCTCCCTGCCTCAAGCTTTACTCAAGTTGACCAGTCTGTACTGGCACTCCTACTGCCTTAAATCACCCCTGCGGCCAAATAAAGTATCTCTGCACAATACACATTTGATTCATTAAGACACAGGTTTTGTCCCACAAAGCAATATCCATTTGTTTTCAAATATTGCTCTCCATTTTCAGTAGAGAATCCGAGTCTGGTCTGAAACACAAAGTCTGGCTCCATCTACACTATGTTTCAAATGGCAGACAGTCTTTTGGAATCATCTGGAATTATCCCGTCAATGAATTTTGGGTGGTTAAACAGGGATATGACTCAGACCTCCAGAAAGGGGCAATCTAAAAGACTGATAAACCAAGGAAGCAAGGTCCCCGATACCAAAGCAGGGATGCAATGATAACAACTTGCTCTTTAAATCGGTCACTGCTATTTACATTTAAAGCAAGCTTTTGAAGAGAAGAAAGGTTTTCAATTAGTTTTCAAATCTAATCTTTAAAACGAACTATTCATACTGCCATTTAATGAAATGTGATCTGTTTCTTCGGACATTGTAGTCAATAGTAATGATGTAAGCATCAGTATGAAGCCAAGACACTTTCTCATATAATAACTGTGAGCAACTTGACTGTGGAAAGATAGGATAAAAAACTGGAAATTTTGCCTCTGCTCAAGTCTATTATGACATCTGACCACAGTGCTGAATTCACAAGGAGCATGAGAAAAATACGTGACAGAGGCATTAACAATTTTATGTCCAAAACCAACCTAGTCTCATAGAAACGCATTACTAAACCTACAATTTTGCTAAATTATTAGTACGTGCCTTGTGCTTATCATGGCACTTTCCAGGTGAAATTAACAACGGTGACTTTTATTCATTTTCACACAAATCACGAGTAAAATGGATAAAAACACTTTCTTTTTACCCAGTTCCTAACACAATGCTTTCTTATGACATCTGAACACTTTCACTTGTGCAAGACTTGTAAGGCAATACATTTTAACTTTTGCATTCCATGTTTTGCAGAACTACTATACATTTACAAATGGAGTATGATCAAATTGTGCAGTAGCTCAACTCACAATGCAAAGGACTGTGGTACGAATCCTGAAAAGCTGAACCACGAAATGACATCTCGCATCAGTTAGGTTTAAGGTTAGGCAGATTAAAGAGGTTTTGTTTATTTAAAACTCGATAAGAGCATTAACTTCATCTGTTTGTGAGAACATTTAACATGCTTTAAGGCAAAATGGACCTTTTTACCTCGCAATATGTGTAATGAAACTAAATAATTTGTCAAAAAATATCACCACAGTCATTTCATTTTCATCGCTCAATGGTTCACTAATTCTAGGGATGCACCGATCCGATACCTGGATCAGTATCGGCTCCGATACTTAAGTTTTTAGATGGATCGGGTATCGGTCCGACGAGCCCGATCCAAATCCGATACTGTGTGTTAGTCATGTTCATTACTGTCAAGCTCAAAAAAATAACATATAAGAAACATAAAAACACAGTTCATATGAATGATATTCAAAGCCACTTAAAGACGTGTGATAGCTTTGTGAATCACAAACGGTTGTGTTTAATAAGCAAATATATAAAATGGATGTGCATCTCCAGCACGTTAGTAAATGGCGCTGCTCTGTTTACACACACTCACGGCTATTTTTAGCCTTCATGCAGTGCGCAATATTTGAGCGCTACTCACAAATAACATCTCAGATGTAGATGCTCAAAAGTTTGGTTCACTTATATGCATTTAGTACGGCACCGGAGGTGCTATTTATTTATTTTTCTCCAGGATTTGAATAAGTGAATTAAACTTCTGTGAACTTGCCTACAAACAGACACACTTACAGGACTTCCTGGAGAGTTCAGAATGTCAAAATAAAAGATTGAGGGTTTAAAAGTTAAAGGTGCATGATTGAGATATATTTATATTACTATTATAATATATGATTAGTATTATCATTATCATCATTTGTTTACAATATATAATAATATTTAAGTTGATTATGTTCTAAAAAAATAACTGTGTGAATGAAAAGTGAGCTGATATCTTCCAACTAAACTGAACAAAAAAGAGATCTGAATCCTTAAATCTTTTCTACTGATGACTTAACTGGAATTACTGTTCATTTTGCTTCTACATTATAAAAAACAACACTGGTATGGGATCGGGAGATACTGAGATTTACGATATCAGAATCGGAAGAGAAAAAGTGGTATCAATGCATCCCAAACTAATTCCCTACATTGTAGTTTACAAAACGATTAAAAAATGGGTGAAAATGTGTGTATTCAGACATAGCTCAAGCCTCAACCAAAACTCTTGAATCTTAGTACAGAACCAAAAAACATGGGCTATGTCCCCATCCTCCAACTGGCATCGCCAGCAAGTAGGTATGTCTTTAAGGCCAAGCCAATACAATCTAGAGGAAGTCCAATAAAAACGATGAAGAATCTTAAATTGAATGAGCTGTTGCTACCCTTGCATCCCTAAAAATAGACTTGAGAAAATATACTTTTTTTAATCCTACACCATTCTCCATCTACAAGTATAGAAATTGCTTGTAGCTAAGGAAAGGGGCATTCCATCATTTAAACCGGTGTGTATAAACGAGAATAGTTTACTGAGCTTGTTTTTCTCAACAAAAACATGACATGAGATACAATATAAACATGATAACTATTATATGGCTAGTGTTTATATTCATCCTGTATGTTAACTGCATCAGTATACTTCATTAGCGGTTTCTTTTCCTTCGCTTTGCGTGAACCTATTTGCTTAATTTCTATAAATTTTTCTTTTTCACGCATTGCTTGTTTAAAAAACACAGGACATGATAGAAGCTTTTTTGATTATAATTAGAAGCTTGTATTTTTTAATGGAGATGCAACCTTTGACAAAAAAATTAATTGTTACAATTTCTCTTTCTCATTAATTACCTTCATTTAAATAATAGAATATACAAGTATTCATTTGTTTTGAGCTTAAATATTCGAATAGCAAATTATTGATGAATGCCCTAATGAAAATAGATCCTCAAATATTTTTTGACTCAAAAAGGTTTGAAGGTAAAACTTAATTTGGTTTCTTATCAGATGTATTTTTTTTTGCGTTTCTCCTTGAGACAAACTCTGCTGTGGTTGGCAACATGTTGTTTGGTCACATAACTCCTTGTGTCAAAGGTTTAACCCTTCACTGACAGCACAGAGACTCCTGAACTGAGAACAGTTGGTTTAAAGGAATTTAATTATGTGTCGCGTATAGCAAAGCCAAAATACAATGCCTCGCATGTGTACACGGAGTCACACAAGGTTAAACACTATGAATGATTATACCATATCCGTAAAGACATGTTAAATCACAAATGACAATTTTATTTCAAAACGCAGGTTTCAGGTATACTTCAGGTTTACTTCCCGGATCAGGTTTGAAAACATTAGATTTCATGTGGTTTTTAGCTTTTCAGACAACAAACCACTAAACAGATTTGAGTCAGATATGACAAAAAATCTTGATTTTGCTGCTTTTCAAACAAATCTTAAATGCACAGACTCTGCACACAGAGTCATAAATCTTGTCTTTGCGATTACTGAACTGCCATCTAAACATGCTTCCCTGTTCTCCAGGTGCAGGCATGCTCTGAATTCTTTCATTCGCTGGAGCTTTTGTGTGCACACAGCAAGAGGAGGGACAGAAAACCCTCTCTGTGGAGAAAACCATCTCATCCTTGACAATTTGATTAACAGCTGTCTTTAGTGCCAAAGTCCCCTTAGTCTGAAAGACGGTCTCTGTCACACACTTCTTAGGTTACTCAGCAATCAGAGTGGATTGAAAAAAGAAAGTAAAGAGAGAGAGAGAGAGAGAGAGAGAGAGAGAGAGAGAAAAGAGAGAGCAAGAGAAAGGGCTATTTAAATGGTGTTATCACAATCTCCCTCCCTGGCTAGGGCAGCACATTCCAAAAGCTTCATATCCGTTGCCCACGTTACACCCTGTACCCATGGGACTCCACTTTCCTTTCCACATATGGGCATTTTAATACTGCAGGAAAAGCATGCAAGCAAACAAATAGGCTCTAAGCCTGATATAACCCAGATATTATGAATCACCCAACATAGAGAGTCAAGGTATTACTGTAACCACCAAACCCACACAAAACCTTACGAACTTGTGCCAAAGCATAAATTTACAAGCCTAAAAGCTGATAGAAGTGATGGTGCTAACTCATTGTTTAGGACATTAATGTGTGGTCCAATCAAAATATCCAATCACACCTTCCCTCTTGGTATGAAAAACCATATAATTTTTGAATAGGCCCAAACCAATTTCAGCAACCAAAAGGCAGCCTGATTATAATAAGGGCATTTCAAGTGGCTGCAAAATCTTATGAAAAGCAGTTTAATAAAATGCAAGGCTATAATTTAAATAATGTTTTTGTATTTTCATCAAGCTTGGTCCAATGCTTGTGTTATTCACATCTCTAAAATCCAATACATTTCATGGTGCTGCACTTTAGCATACTCTTCTGAGTCAGAATATACGCAGAATGATTCATTCGCCCTTAAATATTTAGAATCCCAAATCTGCTGAATGTGGGTATTGCGAATTTTGAGGGGGAAAAAATTATATTGTTAATCTTTAAAGAGTTTACATAATCATTGCTGCTATGAATGCCAAAGACATATTGTCATACACTTCTTAAAGTGTGTAATTTCTGCTGTTGGGATGCTCAAACTATGCAATGCTTTAATAGCGCCATACAGCCAGTGTTTAACCTTTTAGAGGGAATCAACATGTGAATGGCTTAAATAAGGCCACAGTATACTTTCTTTGTCCACATTGCAGATTGAAACCCACACAATATGCTTGATGCAAATTTCTTCATCAGCACAGTTTGTGTGGACTGTCCACATGCGGCCCAGATTTTCTAGACACGTGGATATGTGCCTGCAATTGACTGGACTTTAAGAGTATCACAAAGCATTTGTAGTTCACTTGCCTCAAATGTGTTTGTAATAACTCACGTCAAAACAGTATACTTTGGGAGGCTGAATGCTCGACCGAGTGCAAGATGATCCAGAATGAGCCTTTTGCGGCCATTTGGACAGAAAAAAGCTAGACGGAGCACAACGAATGCACGTGTCTCTTAAAGTTGACATTATTTTTTTACCTGACATGCTATCTTCACATTCAGCACCAAAAAAAATCCAGTGAGATGCAGCATAATGGTCAAAGTCTGTCTAGCATGAAAAGCAATGGAGAAACAGCGCAGACGCAATGGACGCAAAAATGCGTTCAATGTGATCAGCCCCTTACAGTTGTCTCGGCATCAGAAATTATTCTTCCTTAGAAAAACTTACACTTCACCTATAAAAATAAATATGCTTAAGCCCTGTGAATATATGTAAAATAACTTAACAGTAACCTCTTGTAAACCTTACCAGAGTATGCTTCATTTAGGGGTGAATATCCCCCATCAGCATCTCCTGAACAGCTAATACTAGCACCTTAGGGAAATCAATGGTAGTGTCTCTTTTATTCATTTTGTGCATTTGCTGACTACCATTTCAGGTAGTGAAATATGAACAGTAGCTGGCCCCCAGGCTGAAGGTCTCAAACTCTCTGGGCTGAATTTAACCACCTGCTCTCTTCAGCGCCAACAAATAAAATCAATCTGTAAAGCATTTTTTCCCTCTCAAAATCACTTTAAAGGCTATTATCCAGATGGAGCACATAACTCATTCATATTGTGTGACAGTTCTGTGACAGCTCATTTTGACCCAAACTTTGAAAAGGCAAGTTGGATTTTTATAGCATGCAATTTTTTTTGGCATATTTTTTCAACACACCGGATCCTCTGGTACCGGTTCAGTCTGCTTTAGAGTTCAGAGGAAACTAAAAGGCTACATAAGGTCAACTACCAGTCTCAGCAGAGCAATTGCCAAGTAATAGGCAGTGATGAGCACTAGATACACTAGAAATGCACTTCCAAGGGGGTTGGCAATTGCTCAAGAGTCAGAACGAATGAAATAAAATCACTGTAAAAAAATATATATTTTATCCTAGTATTTTACTTTTTGCATTTCAAGTAAATGTCTGATGTTTTAAGGATGTATAGATATTTTTACTGGAAAACAAAATAATTTTTGTGCAGAAATGAGTCAAATAGAGTGAATTGCATGTATAAAGTTGAGCAGGATAAATCTGAACCATCAGAGATTCAGTCTCTACATTTTATTTTACATGCAAATATTTAAATCAATCCAAATAAGTAGTGGTACGCTTTTTGTTCCATGTATCAACAAGCAAGTGATGACTTTATACATTCTTTGGCAGCTGTAACAATACAGCTTTGCTTTCTACATAAAAGACATCAGAGTAGATAATGCTATTACCCACCTACTGTCACTTAACACTTTACATCACCGACATAGCGTGGGAAAACACAAAAAGCAAAACACAAAAAGCCCCTATTGGTTTTCTCAGTTGAAGAAGTTTTCAGTCTCTCCGAAAAGCAGACAATGCCCATATATGCACATCTGGCACAAGAAGTATTCCAACTATGTCCTGCTGTGGCGTAAAAGAGGTGTTAAGGGACAGAAATTGAAGGCCTTCAAAGTTGAGGAAAGAGCTTTGCCCTTCCTGTGCAAATCCGGCAAATACTGGTGGGTACCGTGCTGAAGATCTGAAGATCACTGCCACAGTCTAGACTCCCTATGTGATCAGTCAGCAATACACAGGATGGAATGATGATGACATTACACACAGAAACATTTCCTCAAGCTTCCTGCAGCCTGTCATCAGATTCCAGGATTTCACTAATCAGATTCAGTTCAACTGGAAACAAGCCAAGAATACACACATGTCCCTGTGGAATTGCTTTTTGTGCACTGGGACACCAGTCATGTGGGTATTTGGAAGGAAAGCAAAGCACTCAGGCCTGCACTTTATTGACTTCATAATCTGTACTTCCTGTCCTACCTCACTCCCTCCAGAGAACAACAACCACCACCATCGACATGTCCAAAAGCCCCAGCTGCAAATGAACAAGCGTGATATAAAAGCAGATATTGGCCCAATCCCAAGGATTTGGGCCCACATACTTCCCAATTTTCAGATTAAACAGCTCTTGTCTCTGAAGTGGTTCCAGGAGTGAATGGCTTTTGTTGCTGGGAATAATCCACATCCTCTCCCACATCCTGGGGGATCGGCAACTCAAAGTGCCCCTCTCTCGGCCCCAAACCTACTTTGTTGATCACTCTTCTTGGTCTGATTTGGCTCAAATGAGCTTGGGGCCTAGAGGATAATATTCCCTAGTGAAGGGGTGGCTGGCTGTCTACTGCTGTGACCCACACAGGGCAAAGGAGAGGGAATACAAGTATCTGTTTCTCCCGCACACAGACAAATTTCTGTCATCCATTGGCATTTTTTGTAGGGAGGCTAATAAAAACAAGCTGTTATAAACGTTGAGGACGCCAATATCAGTGAATACTCTCCAGGCATCCAACAAATAAAAGAGAAAAATGGTAGGGCACTGAGCTTCACATTAGCTCAAGCAGAAAAGGAGTACCTAATTCAGGAGAAGAAAAACAAGGAGTCATCGCTGTTACGATGCATGCCCAGTCCTAATTAGAATGTGACATTTTCACAGTGAATGGCTGGAACCTGCCTGGGGCACCTTGTAATGACCTCATATCCTGTAAAATAATTATTCTTGGATAGGGAGATGGTGGGAAATACGGTAAAACCTACGGAGTAAGTTTACTTAATCGGTTGCAAACTTACTTTTGTTACGGTTGTTTGTATAAATCTAAAGGGGTTGCTTCACTATAAATCACAAAATACTTGATATTTCATAGAAATCATAACAATTACTGAGATTTCATATATCATAATAGTCCATTATTTCTCTTGATATTTTAATTTAAATACTTTAAATTAAAAATACTTATTCTGTGTGGATCAGCTGCATCCCATATTTTTAAGTAGGACACACACATCCAAAACAAGATGATAACAGTTTCTAAATTACTTTATAGATGTTTTATCAGTAAATTAAGACAGTGCCTAAATTGTCAACTTCACATTGGCCTTCTTAGAAGCATAAAACAAAACTGTAATTCAAATTTTGAATAAATTATACACAGAAGTGTGTAATGGATTGTCTGTGATTAGTTAAAATGGTCAATAGCTGGAAAAAATACACATTAAATAAGAAATTTGATCGTAAAATTTGAACTTTGATGCAACATTAGTAGACCTACATGGAGTTATAATTGACACTTATTTAATTGTACTAGCTGTAATTGTAATCTTGATTATTTATTTATATTAATTGTGCAGACCTAGATGGGTGATATAGCTATAAAAAAGTTTTGCAAGGAAAAATTATCCAGAATTCCTTCTTGAATGTTGTGCAAGTCTAATCCGCTGTTACCACAAACGCTTGGTTGAGGTTATAGCTGCCAAAAATTATTGACCAGCAATTAAATCAACGGGTTCACTTACTTTTTCCACAGCACTGTGAATGTTTTATGGGATGTGTTCAATAAAGACATGAAAGATTATAATTGTTTGTGTGTTGTTAGCTAAACCACATTGTGTTTGTCTATAACAGTGACTTTGATGAAGATGAGATCACATTTTATGAGCAATTAATGCAGAAAACCAACTAATTCCAAAGTGTTCACATACTTTTTCTTGCCACTGTATATTTTACATTTTTCTCAATAATAATATGTTGTTCACAAATTTATTCTGTGTTTTACATAAAACTAAATAATCATTTGAGTCTCATTAAGTTGAATGAGCACGATTAGATCTGGTTGGATTAACTCACATTACTTAATATAATTGAACTGTTTTAAAGAGTATAATAATTTAATGATAATGAGTATTAAACTCATAATATACTGTACTATATCTCAAATGCAAGTAATCAATTAAGTGCAATTACTTCAAATAATTTGTAAAATCAAAAAGTTTTTTTTTTTATTTATTGCATCTGTCTTAACACTCTCATACTCGCAAAACTACCCTTGAAGGAAAGATAATGTCCAAATAAAAAGAGCATTAAAATAACCACAATATTTACGAATCTGGCAAAGTTGTTAAATTTGATATCGCCAGCAAAATCATCACAAGTATATAGTAAATATATCACACAATATAAATCCTTACCCTACTGTGTATATATAAACAAAACGTGTCACCTGGCATCAAGTTGCTGGACAAAAAGTTCATTCAAAAGTTTCCATTGCATTGACCTTCCAAAAGTGTAAAGGAAAATGAGTTTCACTGTACTCATCAAGCTGCCATTTAAACAGATCCAACAAGGTCTTACAATTTCAAGCCACACAGACTAAAACAAACAAAGTGGTTGGCCAGAAAGATCATTAAAATCAGTCACTTGCTAAATACTGTGGCATCATCAAGGGTAATGCCCACAGGCCAAAGGGAATCAATGGGAAAAGTTGCCAAGCAGAAGCTCGATTTCCAAAGAGTACTTCTCTTCTGAAACCTCTGCTATGCAGAATAAACAGGTTTGTGTTGAAGTTTATCGTTGATGATCAAATCCTGATGAACAGTATATTCATATGCAGCTTTAGCTGACATGATGCTGAAAATGTAAACTTTCCTTAAGGTTGCAGAGACGAGGGGGGAGCATGTGCTTTACTGTTAAAAGCCTATATGGATCCATTTTTCAATAGCAAAATAAAAAGTAAAGAGATGTAGTGGAAAAAATATGCAGAAAACATTCTTTAAAAACATTTCTCACCATCATTTTATCACCCTCGTGTCATTCCAAACCTGCATGACTTTTTATGCATAACACAAAACTAGATGATTTAATGGATATCTCGATACAACAGCAGTGGATAGTGTCTCAATTTAAAGCTTCAAAAAAGATGTAAAAGTATGATAAAATAGTCCATGTGACTCCTGCATCATATCAAAGTCTTCTGAAAGCACACGATTTTATGTGATTTTTCAGTGAAAATGTTGACGTCCATTGCACTTTCATTAATGCATGAGAGAAGCTTGTTCACACACACACACACACACACACACACACACACACACACACACACACACGTGCGCTGTTTGTTCCACAAACAAAGCTATAATGTGGCTTCAAAAACGTATAAATAAAAAATTATAATATAGCGTACAAGTGGTGTGGGCAACTTTTATGGTGCTTTTTTGTCCTTTGTGGAGTTTGACAGTCCCTATGGAGAAGACCTTCATGATAATTCTTTAAAATTCTCTATCGAAGAAATAACAGCATACAGGGTTGGAACGGCATGAGAATGAGTAACTAATTAAAGAATTTTCATTGTTTGGTGAATTATTCCTTTAAGCAGCCAACAAATGAAAGTGGATCAGTTTCTATTTGTACTGTATGCATTATCTATGACTGTTACATCTTGCAAATAAAAAAAAATATTATACATTCTAATTACAGGACTAATGAGCTTAATTTTCCATATTCTGTATTTCAGAGAAGTGTAGCATCTTTACCTGGCCATGCCCAGACTAGAGAACCCTGGCGGAACAATGAGCACATCAAGGCGTGAGAAAGGATGGACGCCAAGAACAGAGTAGGCAGCGGTCAGACAGAGGGGCAGCAGAGGAAGAATCATGTCTTCTGCTTTCTGCAGGTGACAGGGTGGGGCAAATACCCGGTGAGGAATAAGAGTCTGTGCACTTGCAGCACTGACCATGAAGCGACAAGGATAATCAATGTGGGCACAAACATATTGCTGATCATCTCCTTGCTCTGATAAATGGCATGCAATTAGATTCTCTTGTCGTTGATCTGTAGGCCTGGACCGTAAGTTGTCCAAGGAAGCACTGTAATACAAAGAAATATTAAGTGGAATACAACATAAATTATTACACAGACAGAACACATTGACCTTTTCAACCTTTCTCTAAACTGACATTTAAAAGGATAGTTCACTGAAAAATATCATTAATTGCTCACCCTTGTGTCATTCTAAACATACACGATTCCTCTGTAGAACAAGTTATATAAAGCTGCAGAACGTCCAAGCTGCTCTTTTCCTTACAATGAAAGTAAATGGTGACCACGGTTCAATGAATGACATATTAAATTTCAGCATGTTACAAAAGTATCATATGGCTTCAGAAGACTTGGAATATAGCACACAAAAGACATGGACTACTTTTATGATGCTTTTATAGTTCTTTTTTTGTTGTAATTTGCGGAGTTTGACAGCCCCTAGTCCCCATCTACTTAAATGAATGGAAGAGAGTAGAGCTGGCCGATAATTATAAAAATATATCTAAATGTATTTTAGCCTATTGACAATATTTTATATATATAGATATTTTTTGCCATATCGGCCAGCCCTAGCAGCAGTGCATTATAAGGATTTAAAAAAATATATATTGTCAGTAAAATGACAACAATTGTAGAGTGAAAATAGAGTGAATATTTGATATATCACCCAGCCCAAGAAGAGAGCAGCTCACACATTATGCTAAACTTCTTAGGTATTCCATGAAAGAAAGATAGTCATAAGAGTTCAGAAAGAGTTATAGGGTGAGTTATAGATGACAGAATATTTTAGGCAAACTATCCCCTTAAGTAAGTGGAAAAACATACAAGGGTGTTTCAACATAGGCTTCTTTAGTTTTTTCCACCTCAGCGTTGGGAACTCCAGCCTCTAGCCATTGTCCTACTGCTATGGTAAAGGTAGAGGCTGGCATTGGCATTGTAACATGATAATCCCACTTTAGAAATCCTGCAAACACAGTAAAGAAAAAGGCATCAGCATTTTCCTTAGTAAGAAAAGTGGATTGAGTTACTGTTGATGTTGATAATGAGATTATGAACAACAAACTGCTGAGTAAGGGTTTTAACTGTACCTGTCTCCACAGGCTTAGGAGAGGCTTGATTTTCACCACTCATTAGAACAGTGTAATCAAATGGAGCTCTCACACGAGTCTGCCATGTTGACATGGCAACAGGGGGCTCTTGGCATGGGAAGAGGGCTCTGTTGTTGATGGGTGAGCCCATGGTATATACACAGCATCTTAAGGTTAAAGATAAAATGTTACATCAATAACATACCCTGGACAAGCTTATGGATGCAATTAAATGTCTAAAAAGGTTAGTACCTGCCATCTTGGTCCTTTGTCCATCTCACAGAACCACCTGTGGGCTTAGTTTCATACCAGATTCTGAGAGCACATGGGAAAGCTTGAGGGGAGCAAACTCCCTCTTTCTTTATCTGCAGACTCCACTGGTCCATGTGGAACTGTAGAGGACGTGCATTTAGGACAGTAGGGGAACGGCTGCACTGGAGATACAGATCTTGCTGCTGTCTCCAGCAAGCTGAGGGAAAAGAGATCAGCCTCTGTACCAGACCATACGTTGTATGATCAGCATTTGCATACATCTGGTCTACATCGAGCCTCTTTGAATCAAGTACAGTGGTTACATCGACCTCTTCCACTATTGACACATCCAAATCACAACAATCCAGCACCAAGGTGAATTCTTCACTCTCATCATTTCCTTCACTCAAATGTAATGGTCCTGATTTCTTCTGAGATATCACCTGTTTTGGCATAATGTGAGAACTTCCACCATGTTTAGATGGTGACGACCAACAGTCTTGTACTGGTGTGTTTGATACAGATCCCTGTTCACCTTGTTTGCAAGGACCCCTACCAGGCTCCAGAAACAGAACAATACTGCCACCAATGACCTTTCTTTGGAAGTGAACAGTCAGGTCAAGCACATAGTGCCTGACAAGCATATGGTTGGTGTTAGCCCGCAGGGGCAGGTCATCTTTATTAGGGTCCAGATCAGGTTGAAGGTTACTTTCCATATCTAATTGTATTCTATAGGCAGACACTTGTTTTGAAACCACACTGAAATATAATTAAGAGTGCCATTCTCATGATAATCCTGGCTTTCACAAAATTCCACTTATTATTCAGTCAGCTTCTTGTCCTGAGGTATACCCTGTAATTACAAATGTAAAAAGAACAATCACTTAAATGTATCTATGCATGTACAAAATACAATTTCAGAATTAAACTGCAAAAAGATTATTTATAGGTGAAGTGTGCAATTTCTGCACCATAAAGGCCACCAGATGAAACTGCAACAATGATTTCAATCTGTTTTCAATCAGCTTTCACAAACACTCCCCCCATCATCCATTGGTCTGACAGACAGGTAGCCCCGCCCCAAACGCACAACAGTCTCTGGAGTTTATTCAGAATGGTGCCAAAAAACATCCAGTGAGTGGCAGTTCTGTGGACGGAAACACCTTGTTGAGGAGAGAGGTCAACGAAAAATGGTCAGACTGGTTCGAACTGACAAAGTCTACAGTAACTCAGATAACCGCTCTGTACAATTGTTGTGAGCAGAATAGCATCTCAGAATGCACAACACGTCAAACTTTGAGGCAGATTGGCAACAACAACAGAAGATCATGTCATGCACTTTAGTAGGACCATAGTGTTCCTAATAAAGTGCTCAGAGTGTGTAGCTATACTTTATAACTATTTTAAAGAATATTTTTCTTATTCTTGAATCTTGTATTATTATTATGCATGCACTTTTCATGCATGTTCTCATATTAATCCAGAGAGAACACTGAATATTTGTAATTTTTCTAATTCCTTTATCATATAGCAGTATTTTTTTAATTGCAAGAGTGCAAATAAAAGGTTCATAAAAATGCTAAAAACTTTACATTTATTTATTATTTGCCAACTACTTAAAAATATACATGCATTTTAATGTATATACATTATAAATAAATATACATGCATGAATACACTTTCAATACATTCAGTATATTAATGCCATCTGTATATCTTCCGTTCATTCCATATCCATTTTGAAATAAAAAATAAAAAAAAAACGGAAAACTAAAAATCATAGTTTGCATTCGGAAAATTGAGTTTTAGAAAACTGACACGACTTTGTAAATGTGATTTTCCAATTATCTGTAACTCATCAGTAGGCTGTTATTTTCAGTAATGTCCACAGAAGTTCTTATACTAATGAGCATTGACACTTTTAACTTATATCGTATATTGTTCTGCGGTTCCTGTACGGATCATGCTGGATCTTAGTTTTATATGGGCTTTTTCCAGACTATAAACGGAATGCACTTTCCTACTGCCGATAAAGATTATTAAGTAGAATATTTTACCTTCTATAAAAAGCCCGGAAAAATAACTCCTGGTTATAATCCCATGCAAACAGACATGTTGGTAAAAAGCCAGTGAATCTGCACCTACCAACCTTTAACTTAAATTTTTTCTCAAGTTAATCAAGTGTCTGAAGATGATGTTGGCCAAGAGAAGACACCACAAATTGTAAAAAGTGTTTCACTTCAGATGAACTGCAGATAACGCTGACTGTTGCGTTTGGACAGATGCATGTTTTTCTCAAGCATTTTATGCTGTCTAGTGTTTATTTAGCCATGAAAAAAAATTTATTATTTATTTTTTCGGTTAAGAAAATGAGAAAAGTAGCTAGACAAGCATTTCAGGCTCGCTAATATCACCAGTCCTGGTTTTTTTTTTCTCTGTATTTTGCCAGATATTCCAATAAATTTCTTCTAATAATCCTAGATATGATCATGTTTAATATTTCCTGAATAATTAATAAGCAATGCCATACATTTTCTGATAGGTCAGTTACGTGGCAGCGGTGTGTAAGTGCAGAAGGGACATCCATTATTCTGCAGACCAGGGACTAAAAACGGTTCAAGGAACGAAAACAAAACAAACATCTGAAAACCGGAACAAGTGATTTTCAATTGTCCCGGAGTGAAAACTTTATTTTTAAATGCTGGTAACCAGTTATAACCAGTTAATTTTGTTCTGATAATTTTTTTATGAAACTAAAGGCTAAATGGTTTATCACAGTGAATGTTTGGAACTACACCACTGCATGTTGCCCGAAAAATGAAATGTGCTTTGACCCTGAAGGATGCGTTACACATTTCTTTGCGTAATTGTCCATTGTGGATGTAGCAATCTGTGAATGAAGACATTTTTAACAGCTATGTATATAAATACCACATATACATGCATGGCAAATCCAGATACAAGGAAAATATTATTAGAGGTAAAAAGTACTTTTCTCAGATGTTTCCAAGTCTTCACTAAATTATTGTCAGATATGATGTTGCTGGGTTTTTGACTTAGAAGCAGCTCTGTAATAAAAATTATATATAACTGTAAATGAACTGAATGCTTATGATTTCTATGCTGATAAATCCACCACATGAATTTAGGTGTTATATTTGATACCAATCTGTCCTTTGAAAATCAAATTACCAATGTTTGTAGAACAGCATTCTTCCACCTCATAAATATGACTAAATTAAAGCACATGCTCTCTGTTGCTGATGCCGAAAAACAAATTCATGCGTTGATGACCTCAAGAATAGACTATTGTAATGCATTACTGGGAGGATGTCCAGCAAGATCATAAATAAACTTCAATTGGTTCAAAATGCAGCAGCCAGAGTGCTAACGAGATCCAAGAAATATGATCATATTAGCCCCATTTTATCATCGTTACATTGGCTACCTGTTAAATTCCATATTAATTCTAAAATTCTGTTAACTACGTACAAAGCTATGAATGGTCTAGCTCCACAGTACTTAAGTGACCTTCTACCACGCTATATTCCATCACGTTCATTATGATCGCAAAATTCTGGCCTGTTAATAGTTCCTAGAATATCAAAATCCACAAAAGGAGGTAGATCCTTTTCATATTTGGCTCCTAAACTATGGAATAGTCTCCCTAACGCTGTTCAAGATGCAGACACACTCCCTCAGTTTAAGTCTAGACTATAGACTCATCTATTTAGCCAGGCATACACCTAATTTATCCATCAACTCACAATTAGGCTGCTTTAGTTGGGTCTGCCGGAACCAGAAACAATGATTAAATATTATATACAATATATTGCCATGCAATAAATTGAATGGCATCTACACTAATCTAATTGAATTTGTTTCCCTGTCTCAACCTTGGGACTCCTATCCTGAGGTCACCAGAACCGGCTGGATCCAGCACCATTCCATCTTAAGTGTTGGACTCCACTGCTATGTGTCACTGTGTGATGATGACTAATAGCAGCCGGTGCCAGCCAAACATCACTTCAGTGTATTATGATGGTCTTCAGAGGATAAACTGATGCCAACTCCAACCATAAGACATAGGATACTTCATATGCCATTGCCTGAACCTTGGATTTAGGATAGACCTCACCGAAATGACCGCCCAGGTTGAACTGCGATGCACCTAACTGATCTCTGCCTGCATCACTTCTGTCTAATGATGGACCATATTCTTAAAATGGAATACATAGACTAACAATTAATTGATGAACTGAATTCATCAGTCAACTAACAGGACAATTGCATCTACGTGAACTTCTGCAGTTAATTCAGGATGGACTTCAAAGACATTAGTCATTAATCTTACAGTTCATACAAAATCTTTGTTTAAACATTGACCATTAACACTTACTTAGTTTAAACCATGACTTGCACTATATATAAGTAATATTTACATTATATTCATGATGTTAGCCAGAGGGGAACTGGCCCTCACAGTGAGTTTGGTTTCTCCCAAGGTTATTTTTCTCCATTATTCAACATCTTATGAAGATTTGTGTTCCTTGCCACAGTCACCTTTGGCTTGCTTTCTAAATACAATTATTTAATTACTTTTTTTAAACACAATTCACAATCATATTTTATCAAACCTGACAAGACATTAACAGAAGATAAAACTGTAATATTTATAATGTCTGATCTTCTGTAAAGCTGTTTTTACATGTGTTTTGTGAAAGGCCCTATACAAATAAAAATGACTTGACCACAAAGGAAAACAATTAACAGCTTATTTCGGTGAGGCAAGTGGCTTATTTTGGGTTTGTTTTTCCAGACCAGGTTGCTGTTTCTCTTGTGAGATCCGGCAACATTGCAATTTGTATTTCACCCACCCATTAGAGCAGAGTATTGTCACCTTAAAATGAATGTTATTAACCATTCTTTTGTTTTGTTCTAACCGGTAACCTTTTGGAAAGGAGGCTGCAGAACCTTTGAAACTCAGAATGAACCGAATTGAATAACATTTTGTTTTTAGTCCCTGCTGCAGTTTGCATGCAAGTCCCATGCAAATCAATGGTAAACTTAAAAACATATGCAGTAATAGGCCAAACATACAGGCATATATCCAGTAAACTAATCCCATCAGAAAAGGGCTTTCCTTCCCCCTTAAAAGTCCCTTTAATGTATATCTTAAAATAACCATGATAACAATGGTTTTCCCACAAAATGCCAAATTTACTATAGGCCTACAATTATTCATCATCTGAATATTCACATTCTCTTATCCCATGTAAAATATATTATGTCTCTTATCTTTACTTCTCTGCTGGTTACTTTTCTCAGTGTTGATGAGAAGAGCTGTTTTTAAAAGATTTTCTTTTTTCTTAACTTGAATTTTAGTTTTTAGAGTGTGGAAATGAGAATCAACAAAACTTGAAAAAGGCTAGAATTATATATATATATATATGTGTGTGTGTGTGTGTGTATGAATCAATTTGTGCATTTTTTTTTTTTTTTACTTCTGTAGAAAAAAGAAAAAAAACGATTTTCGATTTCAAAAATGATTTGAAATGAACGGAATATACACGGATTAATGACGTATAAACATGTATACACGTCGATACAAAAATTCAAACATTTTAATATGTAGCCTACAAGTGGAACGTTTCAGTATTTCAATGTCTTGTACGTAAACCACTGTGAAACGTAAAAGTCCAGACTTTCCTCAAACCTTCGAAGTCATGCTGATTTTCGTGCAAAGGGGAAATTTAACAAGTGGTGCTTAAAGTGACTAACAGTGGCACATAATAAGCCGTTAAATCCCTCGCATATAGACACCTCCATCACACACTGTAAATGACCTTAAGTTAAATACTCCTATCTGCTTGATGACTAGGCAATAACCTCGGATCCATCCTGTTCTTTATCATCTCAATACAGGTGTGCACAAAATCTGTTTCCCCCTAGCCCCGATAGGTTATGGTACTGTTGAGCATGGGGGAACGCATTCTGGCAGGGGAGAGAATGTTACCGTCAGATACTGTTCCCCCCCCCCCCATACAGATCTGCTGGTGGGAAACGGAGTTAGACACAACACCGGAATCGAGACTGCAAACAGGTATTCTGCGTTTTCTGCAATGGAATCAAACAGGGTGTTCAAAAACTTTCCAACAACTTTGATTCGACATTTCCGATAATTGACCAGGGAATCTTCGTTTCCGTGACTGATTATACACAAAAACATGTGCAGCTATGGAACATCTAGTGAATTAATCGATACCCGTCTCGCATTACAGCGACATAAAGATTAACATTTTAGATACCGAGAATAATTTCACGAACCTGCTCCTCCCTAACATGCTTGAAAAGCCGCTGAAACGATGGCGCCCCTCATCTACATCATCACGCTGCGCCAAATGAGTAGATCTGATCGGATAAATAAAGATCGTCTAGCAAATCAGTCCACTGTCGGCCATATTTAGAACGCCCTCGAGAGGCTATTTTCAGTCATGCCAGTGCATCTCCTATCTACTTGAATGGAGAAAGACAAACATCTCCAAAACAGTTGGTCAAGATTACGATTAAAGGACATATTTTAAATCAGCAGTAAAGTCTGACGATGCTGATGTCATAATTTGGGCTTCTTTACCTCATATTACGCTAAAATACGCAATTATCACGGATTGTAAAGCTAAAGCACATGCGTTTTACCGAGTTGATTGACAGGCGACGTCTGTATCTAAAAGGTGATTGGCTCTTTTAACTATTAGGCGGGACATCCTTTCTACATCCTTTGGGTTGCTCAGAGCTTCTTGGTTGAGCGTTCCCATTCTCAACTTCATTGTATTAGAATTGACCTGTCTTTGCTAAATAGTTTATGGTAATTCCTGACAGAAATAGATTTTAATGATTTACAATGCAAAACTAACCTCCAGATATTGCTACGAAACGTCAAAATAACATTTGACATCACAATTAATCCACAAAGGTTATAAAGAATGTTGCCTTTATTAGAAAGTGCATTTTATTGACATAATACAAATATTTACATTTATCTGCATTTATTTTGTGCTTTCAGGCTGAAATAAAGCCTTTTGAATTTATAATGACCTATGCCCAAACTTTATATCAACAAAACCAACATACAGTTCTCACAGTTTCAGAGCAGCAACAAGTGTAACAGAAAGATTGAAGCAGTGGAAACAACAGAAATAACAAAAGAGCGTATATACACTTGTGCACTTTAACATGGAGAAAATGAATAGAGAAGATTAAACACATAAATAGTCTGATTTGCATTGTTCCACTAGTTCCTGTCAATCATGTATCCAAATCATACAAAAACAGAGAAACATGATGGAAAGGTAAACATCTGATGTAATCATCCACTGTAACGTATGCTGATAAACACTGTCTTCAGTTTCTGTATTCCAGATTTACTTTTATTTTGATCTGGTCTGGTCAAATATTTCAATAATGGAATTAGCATCAGAGAGATGAATATTCTCTATAAATAAAATAGAGCTATATATACAAAACTGTATCTCATAAATCTCTGCAAATCACAATTTACATACAACAAAACAAAGAAATTAAGTAACGTACTTAAGTAATCATAATGATTTATGATGCATTATTAGCAGTGTATGTAAACTTCAGAATAAAGAGGTTATCACTTTTGTACTGTTCTCCACACATCTCCAACTGTCTAAATATATCTCCAGATTTAGTCAAACTTAATATCTTCCAATTTAGAAATATTGTAGTCCATTAGTCAGGATCAGGTTGTCCTTCCAGAAACAATCAATTTAAAGTTTTAGATTTTCCATCACATGTAACAGGTCCATTTTAGCTGAGAACGCAATATGTTATACCATACGAAGGAAGATTCGAACCATAACAAAAAAAGATTAGACCTAACAAACTGACTGGCTGAGGTGTTTTGTTCCACAAAACGATTATAAACACAAATAAAATATAAGTTCTATGTTGCTTAAAATATATTCCATATAAACAGAATACAACATATAATGAGGTTTTCAGGAGTTTTCAACACATGTGCATGAAACTCTACATGATTCCTATAACTATCAGCGGACAGAGCTCTTGTTTCCTGGTGTACTGCAACATCCTTCCCTTGATATTCTCTAGATGGCATTCTCTTGGCATCATGAATTTTCATCCTGTGTCCGACGGAGGCTGTGCCGTTTGAAGGAATCTCTGTTACAAACACAAAAGGGAATAGGACGTTATAGCAGCTCCATAAATTGTGCTACACGGTACAATATGATTGTCTGATTTGTGCTCACAGTTAGTGTTTAGAATTGAAGACCATATTTACTAACCAAGACTCAAATTGAATGCTAGTATGAACAAATACCCTTGAGTAATACTTGTAACCACAGTAACTAGTGCTGCAACAAATATTTTTATAATAAAACTAATTTCATTATCGATTAGTGTACAATATTACTGCATTAGAAATTGAAGTATTGAACAAATAGACTCACACAGCATTTATGCAGGTGTTTGGTGAAATAGAATATGACAAGGCATTATTTTGTACATTTTTAAAAAGCTAAAATTTGTCAAATTATAAGATAAAATATACAATTTCACATACTATAGACTATATACAGTATTTAGCACCTGAAGTCTTCTATGAAGACTTTATAATAATTATATATATTTCTAATTACATGCCATTTATATAAACATTTATATTTTAAAAATGTTATGTACACAAAATATTGCATACAACCATTTGTTTTTTAATAAATCTATTTTAATTAATAAAGCACAGGAAATAAAATGTCGCTTTTGTATGCAATTAATCGATTATCAAAATAATCGTTAGTTGCAGATCTAACAGTAACCGATAACGATCAGATTTGGAATTGCTCTTTGAGGATTTAAATGTATTTGATTTTATTCTCCCAATTTGGAATACCCAATTCCCACTACTTAGTAGGTCCTCGTGGTGGCGTGGGTTCTTACCTCAATCCGGGTGGCGGAGGACAAGTCTCAGTTGCCTACACTTCTGAGAGAGTCAATCCACACATCTTATCACATGGTTTGCTGTGCATGACACTGTGGAGAATCCCAGCATGTGGAGGCTCAATCAACTCTGAGATCCACGCACAATTTACCAGACGACCCATTGAGCGCGAGAACCCCTAATCGCAACCACAAGGAGGTTACCCCATGTGACTCTACCCTACCTAGCAACCAGGCTAATTTGGTTGCTTAGGAGACCTGGCTGGAGTCACTCAGCACGCCCTGGATTCAAACTCGTGACTCCAGGGGTGGTAGTCAGCATCAATACTTACTGAGCTGCCCAGGGCCCCCAAGGATTTAATTTGAATTCTAAACTATTTTGGTCAACACCAGTTGCTTTCATACTTTCAATATCCAGCCATGAACTCTTCCTTCCAGTTAGTGTTTTTCCTTTCTTTTCCACTCCAACTCAATACTCTTGCTTCCTGCCATTTTTCATAACTTACCTGAGAGACGTTGACAGCCCTAACATTAGTGATTGACAGCAAATAATATCCGTGAGCACCTACATATGTAACATTTACCAAACATACAGTATGTCAATGATGTTGACTGTGGTTCCGTTCATACAGCACATATCAACCAAATTCACTCTCAAACTTCAGTTGTGATTCTTGAAGATGCTGAAGAGAGTCACTTCAATTATAAAAAGCAGTTGTCAATCTCTTTCATAACCAAACTGTGTATAATCAGAATCGTAATTAACACTCCAAACAGGACTGACAACGGTTTCTGCTGTTGTGTGAATGTAGCCATTGAAAAACAAAGATATTTGGAAATACTCCTGAAAAGCATTCAAGAGCATTTTCCATCATTTACTGATTGTCGAGTCAAAGGACTTCAGCTCATTGTTGTACCTGTTTTCCATGCGAGGTTTGATGATGGGTTTGTAGAGCTCTGGGATCTTTCTCTCCAACATGGGCCTCAGGTTCTCTCTCAGTTTGTTGTAGTTTTTCTTCATCTCATGCTGGTACTCCTTCTGATCAGGAGTGATGAGTTGCTTGTTCTTCTCAACGGCCTCTCCACACCTGCCGGTATGCAATCACAACCAGATTAGCCACACAAGAAGCTCAGCAAAGAACTAAATTATGAATAATTAGTGCAATTAGCTGAATTTGGACAGAAATAGTCAAATTAGTTTGATAAAAGAGACTCACTTTCATACAAAGCTCTCTCAAAAGTGAACATTAAAATAACAATTTATGTTGATGGAGCATAGTTTTAATAGATGTAAATGGTTGACCTTTACTGTTGCAATAACAAGCTCATACAAGCAAAAATACATATAAATAATATAGCATGCTTTGAAAGTATATCTTATAAATAGTCTGGTTAGAGCATTAAGGGCCTATAACGTCTTGGTGTAAATGTCGAAAACTTGGCTGGAGAAGAATTGTGTCAGCTTGGATGGATTATGGGGAAAAATAAACATTTTATAAATTACAGTAAATACTTGTCTGCATGCTGGCAGTAATCAAGGAATGGAATTTGACATAAACCACTCCAACTGTAAAAAGCACTATGTAATATTTCCATGTAAACTGCATACGTCATGGGACCAAAAACGTTTTTAAAAATCTTATTTAAGGATCTTCATTTATTTTGAGTCTTGGTTTATGCACTATAATCATTATGCAAAACAACTGCAGCTAGGTGACAATAAGACAGGGTTTTCCTGTGTCTATATTGGTGGGAAACCCCTTGCAGTATAGTCTTATTTCAGCAAACATATTTTTTTTTTTAAACAAAACCAGTCACTATAAAATAAGTACACTATCAATTTCCATTGATCCTATGATGAAAGACTTGCTTCACTGTATCAAAAGTGACCCCCAACAATACACATTTCAGATATCTCCCTAATCAAACACATCTGATTCAACTCATCAGCTCATTAGTGGACCTGAACACAATATAGGCAATGGAAGCTTCAATTATGTTGCAAAAGTGTCATAAAAGTAATCCGTTACTCATGCTTTTCAGCAGTGTTCGGTAAGTTACTTAAAAATAGTAATCCACAAAAAATAACTAATTATTTATCTAAAATTATAATCTGATTACTTTGCCAATTAGCTCATTGAAAAGTAATCACATTACTAATTACTTTAATTTTAGGTTACTTTTTAAAACACTTTTCCACTCAATAAATTCAAAATAATGTCCATGTTTCTTTCTTGTTCATTGTTAACACAAGTAATACACTCAGCACCTCACATTTCTCCTTCACAATGACTCGTTACGGGGCCATAACTCATTTATTCAACATAAATAATATTATAGAAATAAGCATAACCCTATAATGTACTTAAAAGTAATTAAAATAATTGAAAGTCAGTTACTATAATCTGATTACAAGAGTTTAAAATGTAGTGCATTACAGTACTTTTAGACTAAAAAGTAATTAGATTACATTAACTAATTACTTTGTAAGTGGATTACACCCAATACTGCTTGTGCGTCAAACTCCAAGTCTTCTGAAGACATATGAAACAACCTGAAATTTAGCTTATTTTTCTGTGAAAATCTTGACTTCCGTAGTGCATAAATAAGTGCATGAGGGAAACTCATGCAAAGTTGCTCACATGTTCATGTTGTTTTTAGCTCTAAACAATGCAAGATCTCAAGTGAACACGCGAGTCAATGTGAACAAGCTTCTCTTATACCCCCATGAACGCGCATGATTTTTTCATTAAACATTACTTCCATTTTGGGTTGTTTCTCACCAAAACCTATTGTATGCTTTCGGAAGACCTGGAATATAATGCATGATTCGCATGAACTACTTTTATGACATTTCTGTGACCTTTTTTCAGCTTGAAATTTAATGGGCCAGTGGTAGCTCAGCGGTTAAGGCTCTGGGTTACTGACCGAAAGGTCGGGGATTCAAGCCCCAGCACCGTCAAGATACCACTGTTGGGCCCTTGATCCTATCTGCTCCAGAGGCGCTGTTTCATGGCTGACCCTGCGCTCTGACCCCAGCTTAGTTGGGATATGCAAAAAAAACTGCATTTCATTGGCTCTATAACTGTTCTCTGCACAATGACAATAAAGTTAAATCTTGAATCTTAATCACTATCCACTTACATAATGAAAATTATACAGGTCATACAGGTTTAGATTGACATGAGGGTCAGCAAATGATGAAAGAATTGTAATTTTTCTGTGAACTATATCTTCAATAATGCTTTCTGATTGAAATGGCAACTCACCGCAGAATGAACTCTTTGAAACACAAACGCAGTTTGTTGTGATGACGGAAGAGCTTGGGGTCTGCTGGGATTTCATTCAAGAAGACCTGGGCCACCTCTAATGGACCCTGCAGAGACAGAGAGTGAGACAAGGTAAGAAAAGGGCCTCCCTCTCTCCCACAGTGCAAGGGGGAAAAAATTATTCTTCAAGCATTGGAGGCCACAAGGTAAAGTCAACACATAAGGGAAAGATCATGAATGAGTCTTTGTGTGAGTGATGTCACTGTGGAGCCAAGAGTAGAGGCATTGCTTTGGATTTGGATATGTTTAAAACTTGATTAGTGTTGTAAACGGTCATTCTATGTCCTGCATCAATATAAATCCCTTTAGATTTACTAAATCCCTGAAATTTACATTACTTTCCTATATCGTCCTTATATTACCCAAAGTATTATAAAACCACACCGGAGATCTTTAGTAGAATGGGCATGGAAGGAGACTGGGTGACTGGATAAGTGATCGAGTGGGAGTGTGTTTGTGTACATAATGTGTTAGACCTGATTGACAGTAGCTGTGACGGATCCCTGTAGAACCATCTGAAGCATCACAGCATCTGGCTTCTCTCTGTGCGTGGCTTCAGCAAGCTCTCGAGTTTTTTTCTGCATGTCTTCAATGGCCACCTCGATGGGCGTGAGGTCAAACTGAAGACATGAAAAGAGTTGGAGATACTGTAGGTTGAGTGGGCATTCATTTTGCACACTGGTTCTCAACTGGTTTAGCTTCAAGACCCAGATTTTAAAATGAACCTCAAGTGTATATCCAACACAGTACCAACATTTGGTTACAAAAGTAACCACAAATTTTAAATCAAATATTGAAATATGCAAAATGATTGCAAACAACATACTGTACACAGAAAAAACAAATTAACCTAAAAAAATTTGCTTTGTGTAATCACCTAAATTTACAGTTTTTATATTATTATTTTATTATTTGTGTCTGAATCAAGCACAACACAAAGATTTTTAGAAGAATATCTAAGCTCTCTACGTCTACACAACGCAATTGACTTGTGACCAGACCTTAAAGGCCACGTAAACGTAATCCATGTTACTTCTGTGGTTAAATCCATACCTTCTGAAGTGATATGAAAGGTGTTGGTGAGAAACAGATCAATATTTTAAGTCCTTTTTTACCATTAATCTCCACGTTCACTTTGAAAATGTGAAAGAATGTGAAAGTGGAGATTTACAGCAAGAATTAACTTCTTCTGTTTTTCAGCCACACTTATATCGCTTCTAAAGGTATGGATTAAATCACTGGAGGCTTTTGGATTACATTTATGGTCTAAAAATCTTTGTTTGTTTTCTGCAGAAGAAAGAAAGTCATACACATTTGGGATGGCATGAGGGTGAGTAAATGATGAGAGAATTTTCAAAACCATTTAATGTAATATTTTCTTTTACCTTGTTGTAACAGTTAAAGGATGGGCAAGGAGGTGGCGGGAACCGGCTGAACACTCAACATAAAGTTTAATGAGAAACTCAAACTTAAAACAACATAAAACAAACATGAATACAGACACACACAATGTGGCCGTGTGCATCTCTCTCTCTCTCTCTCTCTCTCTCTCTCTCTCTCTCTCTCTCTCTCTCTCTCTCTCTCTCGAAATGATGTCTCCCGCCCCCCTTTATCTCACTCTCCTGCTGATCAGCTGATTCAGCGCCAGCCATGCACCCTCACAGCCCGGCCACGCTCTCCTCCTCATCTCACTCCTCCCCTGCCCGATTCAGCCAGGGGCGCCACCGGACTGACCTACTCCCCCGGACTAACATTTTTGTTCTGGAAGAGTGTTCGTTAAATTAGTATTCTTCTTATAGCATACATCCCTGCAATTCTTGACCTAGAAGAACTAGGCTAGTCGTAGACCGTTGATGATCGGTTGGAAATAATCGTGGGTATGGTTTCAACATGGCGATCGTTATTTTCCTGAACCAACCAAATTTAAAGGAATAATTCTCCAAAAAATTAAAATGCTCTCATTATTTACTCACCCTCATGCCACCCCAGATGTGTATGACTTTCTTTCTTCTGTAGAACACAAATTAAGATTTTTAAAAGAATATTTCAGCTCTGTTGGTCCATACAAGTGAATGGTGACCAGAACTTTGAGGCTCCAAAAAGCCCATAAAGGCAGCTTAACAGTAATCCATACGACTCCAGTGGTTAAATTAATGTCGACTCAGACTCACCAAAAAAAAACAGAAGACCAACTCTAGCAAACGTGCATAGGAGGGCTGGTCAGTACTGCTCTGTTTCTCACTAACACCAATCATATCCCTTCTGAAGATATGGATTAAACGAGTCGTATGGATTACTTTTATGCTGCCTTTATATGCTTCTTGGAGCTTCAAAGTTGATGTCACCATTCACTTGCATTTTTTGGGTCCTACAGAGCTGAGACATTCTTCTAAAAATCTTTGTTTGTGTTCAGCAGAAGAAAAAAGTCATACACATATATTATAGCATGAAGGTGAGTAAATGATGGGGAAAATTTTATTTTTGGGTAAATCATTACTTTAAAACAACACTGCACATTGTATAAGTGCAGGCTTTGTTCACCCAGGGTGCTTTAGTTAGTTCAAGAGAAAAAACTTCTTCCACTCTATAAATTAGGCTTCACAGTGATAGTCCCTTTGGAGCAACCTATGGTTAAATGCCTTGTCCAAGCTGACAGCCCCTTGATCCAAGGGTTCAAACCTACAACCTTTCCATTCCCAGGCCAGATCTTCCATCACTACAGATGTAGCTGGTGAAGGGGATATTTTCCTGGACTTGGACTGTCATTACCTCCTCCTTCTGAATGACGTTGATTCGTGTCTTGATGTAGGGGAAGGCGTGCATCGTGGTAAGGATGGTTTTCCGCTTGTATTGCTCATTGAGTTCGCCCCGAGGTCGCCCACTCTTTGTGAAAGGCGTAGTGTACATGAAGCGACGAAGGTTGAAGTTCTTCTCAAAGTTGGTAAGACGGTCCTTCATCTCATAGTCATCAAAGAAAGGCTCCACAAAGGTGATCTGTATGTATGCCTGATTTGTAATATGAAAATCAACACACTATGTTTAAGAAAATGTCATTGGCAATTAAAGGAAATATAAATCACTGAGGGTAACGTTAATTGAATGAGGCAATTGAGATTTGAGTGTAGAGGCACTTGACAGCCTTTCAAGCTAATGAGAGTTTGCCACACAAGCTTTTGATTGTAATCATGTTTACATTTGCACAACAGTTGATGAGAAGTACCTTGTTGGGATTCAGCTTCTTTCGGTCTACTGGTGTGGAATCTTTAATCATTTCCAAAACTTCATTCCCAAAACACTGACTGTAGAAATTCTGTACAATTAGAAGACAAAGAGTTACGCACAGTTCAGCTTCAGCTAAATTATTTGTACTATTTGACATGCAATGAAATTGTACAAATCGAATTTCAGACCAAATTTCAAACTAATACAGCGCAATTTGAAAACTTGATCAAAATCTCCTTTATGAAACAGATAGTACAGACTCTAAATTCTTATTGGATGAGCCTTATTTGAAGCCATTTTAAAAGGACTATAAACACACCTGTGAGCAAACTTTTTATATTAATGTGGCAAGATAAAACATTGTTTGGCAACCAAAAACAGACTAGCAAACAACATTAATTGGCAGAACGATTGTTTGTTCCTATAATTAGTAATAGTAACTGTAGCTGTCATGGCTAAGAAATACCACATTCCCAAGGTAAACTCATTGCTCGTGATAAAATAATGCATAACCATGCATAATGCATTTTTTAAAAATGTGTGTATCAAGTTCATCTGTATCACTAATGCAGTTATGAACTTCACAGGGTTCTAGAGAAATTTCACCTCAAGCCGGTGGGATATCTCAGGTAAATGGGTGATTCCTGGCTCTTTGTAGATAAATTCTTGCTCATCCAAGTCTCCAAATTTAGACCCATAAAATCCCACACGGAAGTAAGTTCCAAACATCCTCTTGTGACCCTGAAGAAAGTAAATAAACATCTGGTTTAAATATGAATACAGATCATCATATGGCCTTAGACAACTCCTTCCTGTCTGGCAGAGTCATGTAGGAGGGTTTGTCGTTTGTATGCTTTACCTTTTGAATGATGTTATCAAAAGCCCTTTGGAGCTTGTCATGTGTGGAAGAGAGCTTCCGGAAATCTCTATGGGCCTCCAGTACAGGAACAATTATCTTGTACACCTCATTTACGGCCTCATACAAACCACCCTGTCAGCGCACAATGGTAAGAAACAAAGTATAACAAGTTAAAAAATACAGCATTAGCAATATTTAATTATAGAAGGGCTGGGTGGTACAAATGAATAACTCTGGGTGAGTAACATCAATATTTCAATCCTTTTTTTATTTTTTAGTATAAATCTCCACTTTCACTTTTACTTTCAGAATGTGAATGTGTGTGTGAAAGTGGAAAGTGGTGTTTTTCATCCACATCTATCATATCGCTTCTGAAGACATGACGTTTAACCACTGGAGTCTTAAGGATTACTTTTATGCTGCCTTTATGTGATTTTTGGAGCTTCTGAGTCTGGTCTGGTCGCCATTCACTTGTATAGTATGGACCATCTTCTAAAACCTTTGCTTGTGTTCAGCAGAAGAAAGAAAGTCATACACATCTGGGATGGCATGAGGGTGAGTGAATAATGTGAGCGTTAAGCCTGAGATGTTTAAATACCATCTCTGACTTAAACTTTAGTAGCAAAACCAGCAATGGTAAGTTTAATTCATTTCCATGAATCGGTACAAACGGTTAATTGATTAAATTTGAATTAATCAATTCATAAAGTAATTCTGATTCAACGATTTGTTGGCTTCATCAACCAGAAATATTAAATGGAAGTCTCTCATGGCATTCATGCATTAAAATGTATAGTAAATATATGTTCTAAGTTAATATTTTTTATTACAGTGTATTATTATACTAGTACATTTTGAGAGAAAATTGTGGAAAACATGCTTTGATTATTTTTAACTAGATTTTAACTGTATTTTACAGAATCTATCTTGCAATAATGGCTGTGTGATTTCTCTGAACAAAAAGAACACCCTTTCAGAGCAAATACAAATGTTTTGAGAGATATACTGAATATAGCCCAAAGGCTTAAAAGTATTGAGCTATAATTTTTTAGCTATTTCACGAATAACACATCACATTAAAGAAATGGAGGAGCATTTATAAAGAAAGGCTACTCATTTATGTCTCACATTGCTGAAAAGCTCAGCAGCTTGTTCCAGAAGCCCAACCAGACCATTTTCCGTGAAGTATCGTCCCGAGCAAACCCCATCCTCGTCTGGAGACAAGATGTCATCTGAGACTGCAGATTCCTCCAGCACATTAGTTGAGATGTTCTGGTGGGGGAAGACAATCATTTACCACAGCCGGACATGGTTCTCATTTTCACTGAGCTGTGTGTGCAGGGTTCGAAGAGCAGCAGTGACATAATTCACGCCTACTGTTTTTTTTTTTAGCAAAGGGAGCTGATTCAAGCATTTCCCACTCGCAATAACTCACTTGAAAGGTGACGCTGCCCACAGGCAAGTATTTGTGATCCTCAAGCATGCTGAGATATTCAGCCACCAGGGCCGCGGCATGGACCAGACACATGGCTGACTCTGTAAAGCACTTTCTGCCGTTGTGTTTCTCTGCCATGTTCTGCAGCCAGGTTAGACGCAGGTCTGGAGAGGTCTGGTAACCCTTTGCAATCCTAGTGCCGAATCAAACCATAGGTTAAAGGTATAGTTCACCCAAAATGAAAATTCTGTCATCAATTACTCACCCTCATATTGTCCCCATGGTCCATGACTTGGTGGAACACAAAAGGAAAAGTTTGGCAGAATAATTAGTCTCAGTCACCATTCACTTCCATTGCTTCTTTTTCAGTGCTATGGTAAATGGTGACTGAGACTAGTTTTCGAATGACAAAAGGGTGAGTAAAGGATGACAATTGTCATATTTGGGTGAACTATCCCTTTAAAATGAATATTCTGGGTTCAATACAAGTTAAGCTCAATCGACAGCATTTGTGACATAATGCTGATAACCACAAAAAAAAAAAAATCGTTTTTTTCGCAAAAATTGAACTTATAGTAAGGCACTTACAATGGAAGTGAATGGGGGCAATTTTTGGCGGGTATAAAAAAAGCAGAAATGTGAAGCTTATAATTTTATAAAAGCATTTACATTAATTCTTCTATTAAAACTTGTGTATTGTTTGAGCTGTAAAGTTGTTGAAATCGTAATTTTTGTGGAAGACAACTAATCTTACCGGGATGAAGGTGTTACGTTGTCATGACAACAAATTTGTAAAAATGTTATCATACTTAAATCATGCATCTTGTTGCTACACTTCTGAAACCATGAGTATTTAAACGTTTACAGATTGGCCCCATTCACTTCCATTGTATGTGCCTCACTGTAACACAGATGTTTGCTTTTTTAAAGAAAAGGAGGGATGAGTCAAAATAAATTGTGTTAAACAACATTGTGCCACAAATGCTGTTGACTGAGCTTAACTCATACTGGTCCCAGAATATTCATTTTAATGCTCAGAGAAAATAAATCAAATAAAACAAAAATCCTACAAAGAAAAGTGTGGACTGGCATATTCACAAGTTATTACACATGTGAGGCGCACACTGCAGGGCTACAATGTTGCCACTTGGTTACCATGGTAAGTTCAAAAACAGAAGGCAAACAGTAGAAACCACAGTGAAATGAGAAGCAGAGAAAGAAACCACAGGCCTGGAACGCCAAAGGCAAATGGAGACTTAGTTTTAGCTATGGGAGAAAATGTGTACCTATACATGAGATCCATGAGCATCTCAGGGTCCTTTTGGAACTCCTTCATCTTAACTGTATCTGATAGGATGCTATTTAGATTCCTCAAGAGTTCATCCACCTGTGAAAACAGAATCCAATTATTCATACATACTATATTTATTATCATTAAAGCTGAAGTGTGTAACCTTTTCGATGTTAAAATACTTTCTCCTATCCCAGCTTATTATGCAGAGACAACTATAAGTAACCCTTTTGTAAGTTAATTTACTCAAAAATCGTAAACAATGTGGTGCTATAAAAATGTATCTGTTTGTTTTGAGAGGCCCATTCAGTCCGACAACAAAAACACTGACTCAACCAGTGGTGCGAGTTGGGGGCGGGACTACCTGTTTGTTTGATCATCAGTAGATGAGGAAAGGTTTCTTTTTGGAAAATTTCACACTTCAGCTTTAATATATTTTTAGCATGCTGAACTTCAAAACATCTCCCAAAGGATTATGTTTTGCTCTATACCAAAACCAAATAAAAAGAGGGTAAAAAAAAAAGAAAAAAAAAAAGAATTGGTTCACCTATTAGCATTCTAGGTAACTGGCTTTCATTTCTACCAAATTAAGTTACAAGGTGGTAGGTAATATGTCAAAATAGGTAACAATATTTAGTAAAGTTATTAACTGGCCAAAGTTTAGAATGTGAATATTTGGTCACTTTGAGGATATGCAGAATAGATGGTGCAATCTATGCGGTGAACTTTGCATGTTGAATGGCATCCAGCCTAAATTTTTACCTGTGAGGGCAGCTGTGTAGACTGCATTTCTGTGTCTTCTTCTGCATAAGCAAGAATAGTTCTGAAAGAGCGCCGCAGGTACTCCTCATGGATGTCTGAAGACTTTCCAACCAAAGAGGCCAAAGACATGGTCACCTGCATCTTGACTCTAGAGAAATTCTGTTAGGGAAAACATTTTAATAAATACATCTTAAAAGGCATAGTTCACTCGAAAATTGAAATTCTTAAATTTCAAATATAATATCAAATTGTCCTTGATATTTTGACATATAAGTGGTCTATTATAAAAACATACTGTAAATTTCAGAACTCAAAACTTAACCCCAATGCAATAAAAGCATTTATTTAAACCAAGCTGCAAAAATGCTTCGTTCTCTACTTCTGTGACTATGCAACTTCATTAGGGGGCCCATGAATACATAACACCATTAACACCTGCTTTAAATCATTGCACCTTAGCACCGCCCACTGGTGTTCAGTTCATACTCCGAGAAAGAAAGCAGGACAGATAGGCCTAGTGTGGCCTAACAGTTCCAGAACACCAAAGAGTACCCATCTGGACTATATAAATTATTTTTGTATATAAACATGCACTAGACAGACGTATTTGGCCATTGACATTTATCTTGCACAACTTTTAAAAGATGCATTGTCAAGTTACAACTCTGAAATGAGAAGCCATTAGGTTTCATTCACACGCTGTGCCCCTTGATGTTGATCTTGCGCCTCCCGCTATTTTTAATTGTTGGTGTATGTAAACATGAACTAGACAGTAAGTAAACAGTTCCATTCCAGAATATATGTCATGACTTTTTGATTTTATGTTTATGGTGCTGAGTTTTAACATCTGTGCTTGAGATGAGCAGTTTAATATATTTGGATGCAATGTGTCTGATGTGCGATATGTGTAAACCGTTACATTTTGTTTTATAATATTGTGGAGCTTGTTCATTTCCTTCTGATTGAGTTTCAAATATGGCTGTGTTTGAGGAGCTGCAAGATGTTAGCCAATCATAACAGTGCGCATTTACAATGAACTTTTAAGGAGGCGCTTGGGCCAAAACCAAGCATTTCAGACAGAGGGCCAGAGACAGGGTGGAAAATTATCATATATTACAAAATTATGACTGTTTTGGTTAAATAAAAAAATAAAAAACTATAAAATTATAAGTGGACCTCAGGGAAGATAATAAAACTATATATATTAAAAAAAGAGCATTTCATGACCCTTTTGTGCAGAAAAATTTGCCCTATGCCATAGCTCTCAAATATTGTGACAGGTTTGACTTTAGCTATTCCAAACAGCACTGATTCTCACTGGAATCATAACCGATCACAACGTGCCACATTTGAAAATAAGGAAGAGCAAATGAGATTTTAGAGCTCAGGCAGAGGAATTAATTAATTTTCAATCTGTTCCTCACACAAAGCTATTTTACGACATCAGAAGACTTTAAAATCTAATCTGCAGAAGCAATATAAACAACTTTTATAGAACTTTCATGGTGCATTTTGTAATTTTTTGAGCTTGAGACACTTGTCCATATTCACTTTAGTTGTATGGAAAGGAACAGCATGAATATTCGACCTAACATCTCATTTTGTGCTGAAACAATTTGCTAGTGAAAAAAAAATCAGAGAATTTTCATTTTGGGGTGAACCAACCCTTTCATTTCAAGTCTTATTTTAATGTATGAAACTAACCCACTTGCAGCACATCAGTATCATGAAAACAAAGGTCTGATTACTGCCTGAGGTTTCCATTTTAGACAACAGTCCTTCCCTAGTTTATGTCACATTTATCTGAGCTGGCCCTGCTGAGGTTATTGAAGGTTATATTGTCAGATACAGGTGCTAGGCTGTAAGAGAAATCGCCACAATGCCAGGCGTAGTTGGCCATTGCTGTTATAGCCTCAGATCATTGATTCCGGCGGAGGCTTCAGCCAGGGGCTGCGAATGCTCCATCCATCTTGCTTAGCATCAGGAAACTGCAAAATAATCCCCCATTAACCCCTGTATAATTGCAAATGGATCATTTCAATGGCACCATTATGTTAAATTGAGCGTATGTGTGAGGCGTCTCGAGACGTCGCCAATCTTGCATCTAGGTCAGTTTTGCGGTGAAGAATGACTCAACATCGATACAGCGGACAAGATTAATTCTATATTTGCTCTGAAACTAGACTTCTCTGTTTTCACTCTTTAATCTAATGTGAGAAAAGGCCTTAGCAAACATGAAAACAGAAGAGGGGGGGACAGTTACTTGTCGCTAACAGGACTTAACATGACTTATTCAAGGTTATGCTAACGACAGGGCCGACTGCTGGAGCCTTTTACAAAATAAACAAGCAAACAGACAGACAGGGATAGAAATCCATCCTTTTCCCATTAAAGATAAATGAGATGGCAAACATGGCCATCTGGTAGGGGAGGACTGAGGGGGTGAGAAATTGAGCAAACAGAGGAAATACTCTATGCTTCACACAGAGACGGACAGAGAGCAGTGTGACAAACTCATGTTATCAGCGGACAGACAGACAAACAGACAAATAACATTTACAAAGGGGATTAGTCAGTGCTGCATCCATGTCATTTTGACAGAAAAGGGGGAAAATAAATAAATGTGGCATTGATTTAAATTGTTTGTTTATTTAAATTGTCCTTATTATTTTTCGTGTTTTTTTCTTAATATAAATAAAAATGTTGTCATCATTTAGTCACGCTCATGATGTTCCAAACACTTCTGACTTTCTTATGTGGATAAAAAAAATAATTTTTTACATTGAGCTGAACGGATCGTTCGCAAATCAAAATCTGGATATTCTTTAGGTGGAATGCATTTTTAATGCATCTCCAGCAGGGTCAGAAATTAAGGGGGGCTCTGGGCAACAAAAAAGCTACCAAAAATGACACAAAAGCCGCAGAAATTCAAAATGTGTGGGCCAAAAAATACCATCATAATTAATTCTGTTTTTATTTGGAAAATCTGATACAGTTTTTGTTATCCTATTATAGTCCTAGTTATACATATGGCATAAAATATGAATTAATTTTGATTCATGTTGATAATGTAAATTTTTAGTGTTAAAGGTAATTCATTCTCAATCTCAATAATTTGAATGAATTAAAAAGTCAGTGGATGAGATGCAGTTTGTTAAATGGCTAGAAAAAGCCGTCATAATTGTAAAACATTTGCCTAAACAACCCTTAATAAAAATGTAATTTCTGACGCTGGTCTCCAGTTACCCAGGACAAAATGGAAAATGCGACTTACATATTAAATCAGAGCCAACAGAAAATTCTCCATCTTTTAGCAAATTTGAAAAACATTGATGGTAAATTCAAATGTCTTTGACTGTTCATCTGTGCAGCATGATTGAAGCCTGATTGTCATGTGAGCCACATTAAAAAACAGACCAGGAAACACGTATTAATTCCTCACACAAAGCTATTTTACGACCTCAGAAGACTTTAAAATCTAATCTGCAGAAGCAATATAAAGAAAGGGATTTGATGAGAGATATTCAAAATGTAGCCTATTACAATGGAGTAATGGGATATTGTTCATTACATCGGGTCACAAGATCACAAGATGCCAGTGTCTGTCGTGATGGCAGAATAGAAAATGGCAAAAACCTGCGACACAGCGCTTTAACGGGATGACTGTAGCACAATCTCATTATATAATTAATTTGCCACTTAATTGTTTCCGGATAACGAAAATGCATTTGCATTTACACCTTCTTTGAATGGTGTCAGAATCTGTCCATGACCACTGAATTAAGTTTCAGTGATCCGATCACAATCTGATCACAAAATGTGTCTTGGGTTAATTTACACCTGGCAATTCATGTTCTCCGAAAGCAATGCGATAATTGAAAACACTTTTTAATGCAAGGGGTAAATGGGGCCAATGACTCAATGACCCAGATTAGCTTATTGTATGATTTCAGAACACTTGGAAAATAGAGCACGACTATGCTACTTTTATGTTGTTTTTTGGTTATTTTTTTTTTTAGCTTAACAGTCATTGTATTGAAAAGAGCTGAGAGAATATTCTTTAAAATATCTAATTTTGTGCTCCACAGTAGAAAGAAAGTCATTTGTCAGGTTTGGAACATGAGGGTGCGACAAAATTTTCATTTTGGGTTAGCTATTCCTCTAAGGTGATATAGTTATCTCATTATCAGGTATAATGGTGTTGGTGTGTGTCTTACACTTGCAGAGCTGTAGCTGTATCTCATGATCAGGTATAGTGTAGCACAAGCCTGACTCCTGTTGCCGTCCACACAGCTGCTGCAATAATGAAGAACTTTCTGACACAGATCTGCACACTGCTCAGCCTCCTCCTCAAACAACAGGTCCCCAAACTGAAAAATATAATCATATTGGAGGTTTTGCAATTCAATATCAAATATTGTATCATAGTAACTTTTATACGCTTTAGAATCAGTACCAATGAAATGACAAGAAACAATATCATATATTCCAATAAATCAATCCAAAATATAATGAAATGCATCCCACTGAGCCGGTGTGTACCTGTATTGTCTAATAATCAGCTCAAATAAACATGCACAAAAAACAAATGGTCCGTACCTTTACTATGAGAGCTCGTAGTGTGCTGAAACAGTGAGACAGGTAGGTGGTGCTTTGATTACAGGTGAGAGAGTGCAGCAGAACTTTCAGCACACCACCAACCACATTATCCTTACAGTCTGCCAGAGGAACTGCCTGAAAAGCATACAGACACAATATATTACCACAAGCAAACCATTATTACAGATTCAGGGAATAGGCTTTGTGTGTGTGCTGAAGGAACAATACTGGTATCAATAAATCAACAGTATTTGTGGCATAATGTTGATTACCACAAAAACAGATTGAATGTGTACATCGGTCCCCCTTTATGAAAATCGGTTTTATTTTGGTCACAAGTGTAAATGAAAAATATGTATGCATTTTGAATATTAATGTAGTAACAATTTTATTATTTATCTATTTTTTTTATTTTATTTATTTAAATTGGGCAAATATTGGCTAAGGATGACTTAATGCATGTTTATTTAAATACATTTTGCCATTTTATAATATCTCGGCAATATTACAACAATGTCTGATTTATTCTGCTTGTAGAAAATCAGTAGTGTACATATTAGAGTTACAATTTTAGTAAATGCTTATTTCACAAATGAATCTCTATTGCATTTTCCAGCAGTCGAATTCCAGCACGTCCGTTGCAACAAATCCATTCCCTCCGGCTAATGTCAAATAATTTGTTGCATTGTAACTAGGGGTTTAGGAGGTGCCATAAAAGTTCTTAGAGCCAACTAATGTTTTAGAAAATAAATGTATTCAATTTATTTATTTACCAGTGGGGGGACTTTAGTCCCTATTTACTCTACCATCTAAATTATGCTATTAAACTTATTTACTAACATATTACCTGTTCAAAGCTGTAAAATACACTATGTGTGTGTGTGTGTGTGTGTGTGTGTGTGTGTGTGTGTGTGTGTGTGTGTGTGTGTGTGGACATGTACATGTGCACTCTGAAATATTGTAAAGTTAAATTTGAATCATAGATGTACAAAAAACTATTTAAAGCTGTAAAATCCTGAAATTCCAAAGATGAAAGCTCACAACTGGTTCTTCCCATATGACCCCTTAATATAATAGAAGGAAAAAAAATGTTTTAAATGGTTATATAAACAATTATATACAAAAAATCATTTTCTTTTTAATTTAGTTTGTTTTGATGGTCTTGGCAAAAATCACAATGTTTGGTTCCAGTACCAAAAACTATGCTGTATTTGTAACGTATCCTTTACAGGTCTGAAATGATCCTAAGACAATAAGAGGGTTAAGTGCGAGTCTTTACCTGTACCATCATCTCCAGCAGGTCAAGGACTATGAGATTGGTCTCAGTGGCCAGATTCCCACTGATTATGGCCTCTTGATCTAGCTCTGCTTTTGATCTGAGGAAACAATAAAAGTTTCAATACTTTAGCAGCTGATTTAGGCCATGGAGAATGAGGTGCATTCCAGGTTAAATGGTTTGAACCGTGTAATGATGGTTCTATTTTACGCTCACTTGTCCTGCCTGTCGTTTGTCTGGCGCCACTGTGTCAGATCTTTCCTCCAGCGTAGGTTCTCTCTCAGACCCATCGTCCGGTCGGTACCTTGAACAAGACACAGCCAACACAAGAAAGCAGGACATATTTAGAAAACATATAAACAAAGGAAGTCTGGGGACTGTAAAAGTGTAAAAATAGATAGCAAATGAAAAATAATTTAAGTGAATTGTGGAAAATAATACACTATTCGTTAGTTAAACTTTTTTTATACCCATAAAACTTTTTTAAAATATAGTTTTGAAGGGTCAAAAAAAGCTGGACTAGTTCGCATTCCTCTCGCTTGCAGATATATAGTCATAATTAAACTAGAAGTAGGACAGAAGTAATTGTGCCCTCTACAGTGAAGGTAGAAAGTAAGAGATACAGTAAGTTACAGCTCACCTCCCACCCTCTTCATCATCTGCCCCCTGGCTCCGATCCCTCCAAGCAGAGCTTCCTCCAGACGCGCCTTAGCCTGCTGAGACTTCTGCAGGGCCTGAGTGCTCACCTTATCAGAACTCTGCTTCCCCTACATACACACCAAAATACACCATGTGATAGTCTTCAAATGACATCAAAAATACCATTCAGAATGCTAGTTCCTGTACAAATCAAACTTGTTTGTGTGCCCACACAGTTAAACCGTTGGCTGTTGTTTAAGATTAGCGAATGATCAGATATTGTGATTGATGCTGCAATATGTGTTTATACCCTGTACTCAAAGCAGGCGATGCATATGGTGAGGAGTTCCAGCAGACGACTCAGCTGAGAGGAGGGCATGTCCACGGTCCAGCGCTGGATAAGATGCTGGTCTGCGTTCTTGATAATCCACAGGAAACACATGAGCAGATTGCGACTGGTCTCTGCCGTCAACATGTTACTTGTTTTCCCCGTCTGGACAAGAGAGATTGTCAGAAAACATTCAGATGAGACATCATTTTTCTGTGATAACTGGGATAAACAGACAAATATCCACAATTATTATTACACAGCTCTTTAGAGTACTTGATCCTGATTGGTCAATCACGTCAATCTGCAGTCAAATAGTTTTGTATAACGGCCACTAAACTGTATAATTGACCGTTGTCCCAGGTCAATAGATTTTCTACATTGCTGTGCTAGTTTTTTCAACTCAATATATCAAAGTGATTCTAAATAATGGAGCAGGTCACATATCTATACAAGCATGACTGATATTATAATTAATTCTATTTAAAAAAAAATAATCATATTACAGAGGCCATAGACACCATTGTATTTCTTGCCAAGGTGTTAAATGGATTTCCAGCGATTGCCATTGCAACAGACTGATTGATGGGTGTGATGCTTTCAGGATCATCCTCAGGCCCACCAGACTTGCCTTTGCCACCACGCGAGTCAGATACTGTGAAGACAACAAAAACACACACATGCACACCATGAGTCTCACAGGTGTGATGAACCTAATCCATTTCAAACAACCATCATGCACCACCAGAGAGCTATAATCAAGCACTTTTGCCCACTGGCTAAAAGCACCTATTAAGTCTAACTGAGATTAACAACTACACTATCAATAACAGACTCCGGGGAGAGAACTCATCCAATATCTCACTGTGGAAGATAGTACCTGTAAAGTCAAGGTAGTTGATGGAGTCAATGATGATGCCCGCTAGGGGGAGGTAGAGAGCAGCAATCTTAGCCTTGACCTCTGGCCTTGAGCAGCGCTGGTCCAGATCATGAGCACACAACAAACTGTATGTTGCATTAATGGCCTTTTGCTGTACTCTCCCACTACACACGCACACAGAGCGAGAATTAAAATACAAAAATTAGTCGTGCAACCTTGTAAACTCTATTTCATGCTCTTCTGACTTACTAAATGAACAACCAATTTTGTAATAGTTTACTCACCCTCATGTCGTTCCAAATTCTGACTATACAAATGACTTTCTTACAATAGCATTTGTCAAGTAATTTTTATTTGTATAGTAATTTTTCATAACACACGTCATCATTTCAAAGCAGATTCACAGAAAATGATGCCTGTAATGTCTTGAAGTCTTCATTGAGCAGCTTAAATGAAAACGCGAACAAAAATCATGAAAAAAACGCTTTTTTAGTTACTTTTTGTGAGAAATGGAGCAAAATTTAAATCATTATTCACTGATAACCTTCCCCTCCAGTGAGATGTTAATTGCTGTGACTGTATCATTGAGTCTATGAGTCAAACTCATAAACCGGATAAGTCCAACTCATGAACAAATCATTCAGACTAGTTTTGTTAACAGAATCGATAGATTCATTAAAAAAAAAAAATCTAATTTAAAGCAGTGATTTGTCATGAATCGGACATTGATACTTTTCTCACGAACATGCCAAGATTTTCAATGAATAACGACTTCAGTCTGTTCCTGATACAATCAACATCGTACGGCTTCTGAAAACATGGATTAGTCATCTTTTTTTTTATATATCCTTTTATGTAGGGATGCACCCATGTATTGGCAGCCGATATTTATCGGCTAATAACAGACCAAACTAAAACCATTTACCCTCTTTGTATATTTTTAAAGCATAATTCCCAAGTAAAGCAGTGATCTGATGACTAAGTGGCAAAATATTGGTACCGGCCTATAGTTTGTTAAAATCTGTATCATATCGACCAAACATTAATATCGGTGCATTCCTCACTTAGAGCTTGACAGGTCCACATTCACTTTTAATACAGTGGTAAGAAAAAGTATTTGAACACAAAGTCACAAGTATAGACAAAGCACTATGTGCTTAAGCTTACAACACACACACAGTTATATTCTTTCATGTCTGTATTGAACACATCCCATAAAACATTAACAGTGCTGTGGAAAATTTTTATGAATCCCTAGGCTAAGGACGACAAAAAAAAGAAGCTAATTAAGAGTCAGGAGTTGGCAAACCTGGCATCAAATTAATAAAACGAGATTGGAAGTGTAGGTTAGAGCTACTTTTGACATTTTGAGTTTGTTATTCACTAGAAGCATCTGCTGACGTGGACCATGCCTCACAATAAAGAGATCTCAGAAGACATACTATCAAGAATTGTTGCTTTGAATAAAGCTGGAAAGGGTTACAAAGTTATCTCAAAGAGCTTAGATATTCGTCTGTCCACAGTTAGACAAACTGTCTATAAATGGAGATGATTTAGTACTGTGGCTACTCTCCCTAGAAGTGGCCATCCAGAAAGCTATAGTAACAGCTAAAGACTTGAAGGAATCATTGGATCTGGTTAACATCTCTGTTCATGAGTCTTCTATATGGAAAACATTAAACAGCCATGGAAGCTGCTGCTTTCCAACAAATACATTGCTGTTGTCCTGAATTTTGCTAAAGACAACATTGACACTCCACAATGATACTGGGAAAATGTTTTGTGGACCGAGGAAACTACAGTTTCTTTGTTGGGGAAGAACACACAGCACTACGTATGGTGTAAAAAGGGCACAGCATACCAACATGATGGCATCATCTCAACGGTGAATTAAGGTGGAGGGCGCATCATGATTTAGGGCTGTTTTGGGGCCTGGACCGCTTACCATCATTAACAGAAAAATTAATTACCAAGTTTATCAAGATACCCAACAGGATAATCAGGATGGCTGTGTGGCAGCTGAAGCTCAGTAGAAGTTGAGTGATGAACAATGAAGCAGAACAATGACCCTAAACATTGAAGTAAATCAACTACAGAATGACTTCAAAAAAGAAAATCATCCTTTGAAGTGGCCCAGTCAGAGCCCAGACCTTAACCCAAAAGAGATGCTGTGGAATTGACCAAAAGAGAGCTGTTCACACCAGATATCCTAAGAATATGGCTGAGCTGAAACAGTTCTGTAAGGGAAAAATCATCCAAAATTCCTTATGAATGTTGTGCAGGTCTAATCCACAGCTACCGGAAATGCTCGGCTGAGGTTATAGCTGCCAAAGTTATTAAATCATAGGGCTCACTTACTTTTTCCACAGCACTGTGAATGTTTTATGGGATGTGTTCAATAAATACATGAAAGATTATAACTGTTTGTGTGTTGTTAGCAAAAGCACATTGTGTTTGTCTATACTTGTGACTTTGATGAAGATGAGATCACATTTTATGAGCAATTAATGCAGAAAACCAGCTAATTCCAAAGGGTTCACATACTTTTTCTTGACAGGGATATATGGAAAAGAGTGGCCAAGAGTTTTAAAAAAAATAAAATAATAATAATAATAATAATAATATTTGTGTTCCCCAGAACAAAGAAAGTTAAACGGGTTGGGAACAATGAGACAATTAGGGTGAGTAAATAATTTGTGGGTGAACAATGCCATTGTGACTGACCCCTCTGACTCAATGTCCAGTGCAGTGCTGAGCTCAGTCAGCAGCAGTCCGGTCAAGTAATGACGCTGCTTAAAGTCCTGCGACAGATCAAACATTGCTGCAATCTTATGGTCCTGAAAACTGTACGAGCTGGAGGTCTGGAGATCGAGACAGAAAGTTTTATCAGTACACACATTGTTTCCAAACACTGAGCTGTCTGAGAATCATATTGGCTGTAATAGACACAACACAACAAAATTATGTTTATTTGCTGACCTGTGAGGAGACAGATGGGGAGGGGGAGGCAGGGGCAGAGGCGGGGCAACTGAAGAACAGGCTGAGGTTGAGGTAGTGCTCATGACTGCATAAGATCCTCAGAAACTCCAACCTCATACTGATCAATGTCGGCATGTTCATACTCTTCGCTGCCATCTAAGAGAAAGAGAGACGAGAAATTGAAAAATTGCCAAACATATTTTCTTCTGAAAATGTAATAATCTAGTTATTAAAATATAATCATATTACTTGATCTAGATTATTTTCTTTTTTAACTAAACTGCAATTGCCTTGGGCAACTCTTTAATAGGACTTTGACTGAGAGAGAGAGAAAGAGAAACAACGTTTATACCAGACACGCTTGTGAAGTGCACTGAACAGAGTAGTTCAGAATGATTTCATGCTGTTAAAATAATCATAAGTAAATGAGATGAGCATCCTTGCCTGGTTGCAGTAATTCTTCACCAGCTGAAACACAAAGCCACGGTCCATCAGAGACATCAGGTCATACAGGAAGAACGCCAAGCTGACGTTAACCTTCTCTGCCTGCTCCATTTCCTAAAGACAACCACACACAACATGTTTTCTAATTTTCACTGTTAAATAATCTCTTCACATCTCTCAATGAGGCCTATAAGTTTAATGTGTTACTGAGCAGAGCTAAGATTAGATTTTGTACTGTTAAGGTGGATTCAATCACCTTCTGCAGTTTTACTAAAATGTTCCCAATTTCAGCAGTGACTACATTGACAATAGTGGTGATGTCATCTTTGAAGCGGTCCGAAAATCGATTCTTACGAGGTATTGCTTTCTTGTCCAGCTGAGACACATGTTGGCACATGCTTTTCACCTGGAGTGTGCACACATATATCCACAGAATGAGTACTAACAACAGTCATATATATTTACATATACAGAACTTCGTATATTTGACATTTCAAAGTGAGACAACATGTTGATTTGCTCATGAACAATGTAGGAATTTAGGTTATGCCCCCAGCAAGAGCCCTCTTACAAGAAGTTCAAAGAAGAACCAGGCGTATTTGTAAACGCTCTCTCTGCACACCCCAGTGCTGACCACCATCTGAAGAGCCAGTTCTTCATGGAACAACTAAAAAGAACCAGACAAAGATAGATCAGCTTATTCATAAATACAATCTTTGCTAAAATAATAGATATCTAATGTAATAAAGAAGCAAGTCAAACAGTCACCTTTTTGTTTGCAGGTCGTGAGCTTCCAGTGGAGTTCTGAGAAGTGTTGGGGACGTTTAGAGCTGTGGACATTCGACTGCCTGGATGATTTATACCCTGTTGGCAATCGAACGGTCAGAGCAATAAGAAAGAATGCCAAGCGGGCTAGTGTGTTTTTTACAGAATAAAATTAGTACTGTATACTATGTAAAAAAAAAGTTTTTGCAGTTTTGGAAAGGTGAATAGCATGTGTATAGTTGCATTTGTTTACCTTTACAAAAATATTATTGACCTCATTGTCCTCTGGGCTCTGAGGTGCTGGTATATCAGGGTTGCTGCTAGATCTAATCCTTGACTGAAGCAGCATGAAGCCTACCGTAGTGGCCGTGGAACGAGTAAGAGTACTATATCGGCTCTCTGGGTGAGCCATCATACCACCCGATCCTGGTGAACATAAGCCACAGTTTAGTGACAAACAACCACACAATATGTCCCTAAGCACCTAAAGAATCTGAGTCTGATTCTCCAAAAAAAAAAAAAAAAAAAAAACAACAGCCAGGGTTATTGTAGATTTTAATCTTTTATTTAGCTTTTATTTTATGTTAAAGTTGTCCTTTCAATTTAGTTATTGTTAGTTTTCACACTATGTGACTATTCATCGAGTTAAATTTTGTTTGTGATTTTTAGTTTCAGATATTTAGCATTTTTATTTTTTTTTTTATAGATAATGCGTTCCCTATCTGTTACTCACTCGACGTTGTGTCGATGTAGTGACACTAGGGGTCACTCTTGAGAGCCTGAGACACCTTTGATCTTTGATTAAAAAGGCCAATTGGAATTGACGAGTGGTATTTGCATGCCCCTCCCCCGGACATACGGGTATAAAAGGAAGGGACGTGCATACCGCTCATTAGATTTTCACTTCGGAGCTGAACGGTCAATGGTTCAAGCTGAGACAAGCGATTTCCATCCCTCACCTCTGCTAGATCCTTACGGTAGAATTACAGCGGATTTCTCCCCTCTCTGCATGGGTGCACTGCAGAGATCGCCCCTGGGCACTTCAGCAGATCTTTGAGTATATTCTAAAAGAGTATTTTCCCTCACAAATAGTATATTCTAAACGTTCCAGTAGCTGCGGTATCCAAACACTCAACAGAAGAGCAGTTTCCTCAGTCCCTGGGTTACATAACCGGTGTGTTCGGCCATAACCCCATCCACCGGCTTTTGTCTCTTTCTGGCAGGTCCAACGCTCCGGCGACAGTTCCCCCACCCTGACGCACCATGCTGTGGCACAGACATACTCAAACCCGGACAACTTTGACGGACCGCGGGGATGAAACACCTCCTCCCCCCTCTCGACCGATCCACCGGTGAGTATCGGGAGTCAGGTAAGTGCTTTGATGTCTCTCGACTCAGCACCGCCACGGGGCTCAAACCCAGTCAATGTGGCCTCCCTGGCTCTGTCCCGCCACTAGGCCCCGCCTGCAGGAAAGTCTGACAAAATTGTTTCCCTGGTTTGGACATGTTGCTCGCGCTTTCCAACCCATCGAAATGGCTGACCCGGACGATCCGACTCGGCTACACGATTCAGTTTGCCAGGAGCACGCCCAGGTTTGCCGCCACCTTGCGCGCGGAAATCACCACCCTTCTACGGAAGCACGCGATAGAGCCTGTCCCACAAGCCTAGATGAAGAGTGGGTTTTCCAGCCCCTACTTCATTGTACCGAAAAAAGGCATGGGTTGCGGCCAATCTTGGACTTGAGTTCTGAACACAGACTCCCGTTCAAGATGCTGACGTGAAGGCGCATTTTAGCGAGCGACCGACATCAAGATTGGTTTGCGGCAGTAGACCTCATACACCTTCAAGGTGGAGGGGGACAGCCGTCCCTCCAACCTCTCCTACAGAAAGGAAAGCTCTGAGCCAACTGCGCATATCTGGGGGTCTTCAGGAAGACACGAAGCATACAGGCGCATCGTAGAGGGCTTTCCTTTCTGTAGGAGAGGTTGGACCTCTGTCCCCCTCCACCTTGAAGGTGTACAAAGCTGCCATAGCTGCATGTCTTCAGTGTATTTCAACATGGATTGTAAGTTTTTTCTGCTCATATCAGCGTAGATTGCTTGTAAACCAGACATAATACAATTCAAGGATTATAAAGGAACTGTTATTGAATGATGGGGCAGTTAAAAACACTATGGGACCCGACCCAAAAAAGCATACCTAACCAGTTTTGTTTATGAATGTTTCAAATGTCATGACTGTTTGAAGTTTATGGTGCTGTTGTGTTTGAGTGAACAGTTCAGTATATTCTGATATAATGTAATTTAATTCAGTTAAATGTAGTTTTATTATGTTATAAGCTTGTTTATTCTCTTCTGATTGAGTTTCAAATATGGCTGTATTCAAGAGGCTGCAAAAAAAAAAAACTTAACTAAGGACCTCAGGGAAGATAAGAAATGTGTGAAATTAAAAAGATTATGTCATGACCCCTTAATAGACAATGATTTATATTAGTTTTTGGAGTCAAGAAAATATATTATAGTTTAGTTTCATATTTTCCAATTCATTTCACAGTATTTTTCATTAACTGTGATAAAACACTGGTCACAGCCCTACCTGTGGTGTGGATCTCATGTTGGGTGTCTGGCAAACGGAACACAAAGTACAGGTATGTTGCTAAGAGACAGTTCCTGCCCTGATTATCCTTTGCCAGCTCCTGACTGTTGTGAAGGCTGTTGACGATTGACACCACTGACTCAAATGCGATCTGGGCCAGATTTGCTGCACAAAACAAGATAGCAAAAGCCAACCTGTAAAACCAGCTTATAATCATTCCAGTAAAATTGTTAGGGTAACACAGTACAGGAAGTCATTGTTCAAAAAGATCTTGGCACTTGTGTGCTAAAATTAGGGAGTTAACAAAAAAAAAAAAAAAACATTCTACACAGAGAGTGTCCAGGCACTTACTGCATTAGAGAATAAAAGGACAATGTGGAAAATGCAATGGTGCAAAATTGCACTCCATCATACTACAAAAAGTTGATAAAATGTCTTCTGACATAGGCATTTGTCAACTAATAAGAATTTCATACAGGTGTGTCTAGTTGCTTTAAAAAGAGTTTTGTTGGTCACAACCAGCATCAACTATCATGGACCAGCATGGAAAAATAAACTGGTCTTTTAAAAAAGGTTTCTACACCATTACAATGCATCTAAAGCACTCCAATCAGTCAAACACTCACAGAACTTCATCTAGAGAGTAGGTGCCCGAAAGCAAAAGCGAAGTCATTTCAGTTATATCTAGTACTATGGGGTGAAGTTAACACCCGTTGCTTCTCTTTCTTCTTGGAACACACCAGTCTGTCCTGCAATGACCATGGGTTGCATGATGAGTCTGAACAGCTTGTCCAGGACCTGATGGAGAAACAGCACCAGTGGTTCCAGGCCGGAGGAGGACAGTGAGATGATGCTCAGCTTCAGCTCGTGCTCAAACATGCTCTCCGGGATCTTCTCATCACCTACTCGGATGGGGAACGTGGTCTTTCCTTCCAGGGCATGACAAAGAGTAAAGAAACGTTCCAGATGACTATCCTGTGATTGAGGAAAAAGAGATGGTGAACAGAGAGGCCAGTTTCACAGCCACAGGCATATCATTGAACTAATCCCCGTTAGGTATAGTTTTCAAAAAAGAAGAGCTTTTGGAGCTTCAAAGGTCAGGTCACCGTTCACTTGCAATGTATGGACCAACAGAGCTGAAATATACTTCTAACATTTTTTGGTAGTGTTCTGCAGAAGAAAGAAATTCTTACACAACTGGGATGGCATGACGGTGAGTAAATGATGAGAGAATTGAATTTTTGGGTGAACTACTGCTGCTGTGTGTATTTTTTGTTTTGCACCACTAGTGGCACCAATTAGAATCACAAAAATAATTATGTTTTTCAAACAGGTTTTCCAAAAACAACTCCTGTCCTGCTCCAAACTCACACCACTGGTTGAGCCAATATTGCAGTCAGGCTGGTCAGGATACTCAAACAAAGAGAGCAATGTTGAAAGCACCACAGTTTTTTGACTTTTTGGTGAAATCAATCTGTGAATGACTTATAGTTATCTCTGCATATTAAGCTAGCTTAAGAGAACATATTTCCACTTCACACAAACAGCTAACTAAATTAAATGAATGTTCCGAAATCCAGCAATTCTCTATTACTAAAAGAGTCCTACATGCTAAATTGTGTGTGTATTACCTGTGTTTGGACAGAGGACACAGCTTGCAATTCAAGGTTGAACTGTCCCTTATGATTTTCCATCCACTTAACTGGAGGTACCTGAGATGGCAATTTCTAAAAGCACATAAAACAAATTCAAAATGACCAACTATGCAAACTCTAAAAAAAATTAGCACATACAGCACAGAAGAGTCATAGAACCGGTGCCCAAACGAGACATCTATACAAGTGACAAAAGGAAATTATCTCTTTTAAAACAGATATCCCCAAAAAAAAAAAACAGATGTGAAATGGTTGACTGTACCTCTGGGAAATGCAGGGAATAGTTGACAGGAAGTTTGTCCAGAATGATTGGCAGACACTGCTGTCCAGTCTGCAGCCTGTCATTGTTCAGTATGGGTAACCACTGTAGAGAGGACAGCAGGAAATATACACATGGCATTAACAGTTGTATGTCTCTGCTCGTTCAAGGTAGTTTGTGCAGATGCTATTGAAACCCTCTCTTGTAGTGGAGTCTCAGTATATACAATGATATTAGATAATGCTTCTCTTTTGCATTTTTCAAATTTAAAGGAATATTCTAGGTTTAATACAAGTTAAACTCATTCGGCAGCATTTGTGGCATAATATTGATTACCACAAAAAATAAAAAATTTGACCTGCCCCTCCATTTTTCTTTTTTAAACATAAATCTGGGTTACAGACAAACAATGTGTGTTTTTAACATGATTTGAGTGTGATAAAATCGCTTGCTAACCATTTCTGTGTAAAGTTATAACCAATTTTACAACTTTGTTGCCATGACGATGTAATGCCAACAAACCCAAAACCACTGTAAAATTGACGATCTAAACAACTTTACATCTCAAATAATACATGAGTTTTAAATGAAGAATTAATTTAAGTGCTTTTATAAAATTAGAAGCTTCACATTTCTGCCTTTAAACCCTCCAGAAATTGGCCCCATTCACTTCCATTGTAAGTGCCTCACTTTAACCTCGATTTTTGCTTCTTTTTTTTGTAAGAAAAGGAGGGACGAGTCAAAATTATTATTTTTTTTTTTTGATAATCAACATTATGCCACAAAATCTATTGATTGTTCTTAACTTGTATTGAACCCGGAATATTCCTCAGTATACTGTATATTATATTTGCATTATGTTTTCTTAGTATAAATTATGTATAATTTATTGGGCAATTATTCATTTTACTTATATTAAAATACATCAAAATAAAAGTAAAAATTCTGAATTTCTTATTTGGTATGTCCCTTTTTGCTTTAATGACAGCGTGCACTCAAGCTAGCATGAAATCCAAAAGATCTGATGATCCAAGTTATCCCAGCATAAATTGAGAAGAACATACTTTGTGCTTCAAAGGAAGCAAGGAAATCTTTTGTACAAAGAAGTTAACATAGTCAATGTAACAAATGTGCTTATTTGATTAGTGACCAAGAAATAGCACAGAATCTTAAATATTTCCAATTTATTTTACTTCATTACATTTCTTTGTTTAAACGTTTTCAAAATCCTATCACTAGTTTATTACCAGGTTTATATGAGATTGTGAATCCCAGATTTGCAATGTGAAGCTGTTGAGTCACTTACTGAATATCCAATAGTAGCTTCCACACTGCCGGTCTGGTTCTGTTTCTGCTGGCAGCTGATGTGGTAGAAGGTGAAGAGCAGGTGGTGTTTCTCAGTTAAACGGGCTGGCATGCGGATCTTTACCTCGTCATAGAAATCTGGAGACCTGAAGTAGAGATGGTAACTGCTCTTTCACACTGCCCTTACATTTGCTTTAAATATAGATTAGTAGAAATGCTTTGAGAGACCATGATTACCTGTTGTGGTATGTGACTGGGGTGTAAATCTCTTGAAGAAACTCAGGGCCACTTGATTTCCCGTAGATTACCTTTTTAGGGAAATGAAGGATAATATTAATATATTTCAAACTACTTAACTAACATATCTTAAATATCTTAACTTAAGTCCATCTTTGCTGGATACACAGTTTTAAAAAGTAAATTAGGTTAATTTAGCAGTCTGTACAGAGGATATGCACAGAGTGTATGAGTGTGTGTGAGTGTGTCTGAGTGTTGCACTCACAGGCATGGCACAGCTGGGGTCCTCACCACTCATGAACTGGATTTTAACTGTAATGTTTCTGGCTGAAGTCAAACGGTTAGTAAGATTCAGCCTCAGAGGATACACATACAGCAGGTTCCTGGAATATAATAAATATACAATCCATTCAAGGGTGAATAAAAAAAGTTATTTGCCAAGAACACAATTCCCTTTGGAATCCACTATTACGTGTAGAAACTTTAACTGACCACTAGATGGCGTAGAACACTCAGAGTTCAACATTAAAAACAGGGAAGGATCTGGCGGCATGTCATTTTTCAGGCTCTTAATGCATTTCTGGTCATAGACGATGTGTGACTAATCGTATCAGTTAAAGTTCTGCTATTCAAAGCATTCTGTTGAAAGCTATTTCTCAGAACAATGATTTATTCAAGGTTAATGTTTTATCAATGCATCCAAGTTTTGTTACAAGTTCTAAAACTGAAAATTCAAAGTAACATTGAATAAACACTGACCCCATTTTCTTTCTTTATACAAGTTCCTTGTCTTATTGAGTACAATTCATCAGTGCAAATCAGTCTAAATAATAAAAAAAACTTTGTAATTCTTAAAGGGATATTTCACCCAATAATGAAAATACTCTCATCATTTACTCAGCCTCATGCCATCCCAGATGTGTATGACTTTCTTTTTTGCTGAACACAAATTAAGATTTTTAGAAGAATATCACAGCTCTGTTGGTCCATACGATGCAAGATAATGTTGAACAAAATTTGAATGCCCAAAAAGCACATCAAAGTAATCCATAGGACTCCAGTGGTTTAATCCATGTCTTCTGAAGCGATCCATTTGGTTTTATGTGAGAACAGACCACTTCCACAGTGGATCACTCAGACCACACTTCCTAGTGATTAAAGGATGCCCAGAGGCTAGATGGTGTTATAGGAAGTGTAATAAAGCTTGAAATCATGATCACCAATGAGACTGCTGTCAAGATGTACAGTGAAAAAAGAGTAACATTTTTGTCTGTACACACACACATTCCCAAAACCAACTAGACTGCATCAGAAGACATTGATTAAACCACTGTTGTATGGATGACTTTTTTGCTGGCTTTATCTGCTTTTTGGAGCTTCAAAAGACAGCCTGATCACCACTCACTTGCATTGTATGTACCCACAGAGAGGCAATATTCTTCCAAAATCTTTGTTTGTGTTCTGCAGAAGAAATATACATCACAATCATATACATTTAAAACGTTATGAGGGCGAGTAAATGAGAGAATTTGCATTTTTGGGTAAACTAACCCATTATTGAAAACATGTGCTCTCATGAATGTCTCTTAGGCCACGTCCACACGAATACATTTTCAGTTAACAACGCATTGATTTTGCTACATTTACCCCTTTCATGAACACTGGAGTGCAGTTTTCCTCCACTGTAAACTGAGACTTTTGAAAAATCTCTTTACTACCCCTTTTCAACCAAAAACGGAATAGTGTGGACGTGGCCTCACTTTTCAAACCCTCTCCTCCAACCTTCTGGCTCCATTTAGGTATGAACAGTTATGCGGAAGATTACGCAAATAAAATGGCTTGTGAACAGCATTCTATGTTGACTTTAAGCACATAAATGATGTGTGTGAGGAGGCTCACCTATATATATTGTGAGGCACATAGACTTCACTGGAAGGGAACTCCAGCACCTCTTTAACTGCACGTGGATTTTTGTCATACACAGGCTTCACTGGAATCAGTTCAGGAGACAGACACCCAGGCACCATCTCTGGCATTGGAGACACTTCCAGTTTCAAATAACCTGTCAAACAACACACACACACACACACACACACACACACACACACACACAGTAAATACCATTATGCAATATTATGATTATGAGTCAGACATTACAGGTATATCTACATTTGCTAATTGTGCACTTTCTTATCCAAAGCAACTAAGAGACCATTCAGACTGAAGGTGTTCTTGCAGTAAAAAAAAAAGATAAATGCGGCGCAATGAATAGAATCTATCACAGGTGTTTTGGTGCGCCTATTCAAATTTTGACTTGACACGGCTTCTATAAAACAATGCCGGCATTTCAAAAGACGTCCGTCTAAAAACATTTAGGTGTAAACCCTCTGTAACAGTATGTTTTTCACTTTAGGGCCAAACGTCTGAGTCATTCTCATTCTCCAGAAGCAGATTTTTACATTTTCTTTACATTTACATTTATGCATTTGGCAGACGCTTTTATCCAAAGCGACTTACAGTGCACTTATTACAGGGACAATCCTCCCGGAGCAACCTGGATTTTAGTGCCTTGCTCAAGGACACAATGGTGGTGGCTGTGGGGATCGAACCACCGACTTTCTGATTAACAGTTATGTGCTAAAAAAATCTTTAAAAAGATTTCAAAGCAGTGCAAGATCAGGTTTTTTGATAATTTTACTGAGGAAACAACATGAGCAGCAAACAGGCACAATTAGAGATGCTCCTCACCAGGTATGATCTTCACACGTCGCTGACTGGAAGACCTCTTGATGTCCGCCAGGAATTTAAACAGGTCCTCGTCACTTAGACGCTCTCCTTCCTGTCAAAACACACAGGAGAAAGTCACTGTGCTTCAGTTCAGCTCATCAAAAGCATTGCACAAATTCAACATCTTTTATTTTCATACTTTTGATAGAGAACTGTAGATGAATTCTTCAATTTAAAGGACACTGAATGTTTTGAAGAATGCACTGTGATAAAAGCTAGAGCTAGTTGAAGGAGACAGACATGGATTAATCTGGAAAATCTGAAGAATGGAAAAATGCACTCAACGCGACCAACTAAAATTCAAATAATTTCCACAATGTTAACAGTAAGCTGCTTTAAAGTCAAAATGGCCCCTTTTAAAAGAAAATTTAACAATTTATCAAATGTACATTATTCCTACAAGTTTGTCAACATAATCTTTCATTAAAATGTAATAATTTGATCCACACCTGAAATGACGAAAAGGAAAGTAAAATAGAAGTAAAATGGGTTGTGAACTGCTTTTCATGTTGACTTTAAAACTGAATTCAGTTCTCAGTTCTTCATAATTCTGTGTAACATCAATCAGAATGGATTGAAGTGTACTGTAGAACTTTAGCCGATATAATTAGTCACTAATCCTCAACTCCTCCCCATATAGAGACCACGCCCAGCTCCTGCACTGGTCCATTCGGGTATGAATCTATTAAATCAAGTCTTTTCCTAAAAAAAAAATTCTCATGGAAGATCCTATTACAGATAGAAATATGTCACATTATGAAAGAATGAGCTCAGAACTCGCATGATCTGGCTAGAAAGTTGATGCTTATCCATTAAAGGCCAGTGGAATACAATGAATGCGGAACAACCCAGATATGAAACGAAACCTTTAATACATAGGCAATACCTGCTTGATGAATGTGCACGAGGTCACAGCTGGTTTAAAGCCACACAGGTTGTAGTTCTCCTCCATCATGCTGAATCTGTCAGAGTTACGCCTGGGCAGACCCTTTTTGTCCAGACTACCCCTGCCTGTGTTAAAATCGGACAACAATCGGACTCACAAATACACAGACAAATTGTACACAATTATACAGTGCCTTGAAAAGGCAGCCATCAGTCTTTATGGATAAGTCTCTATCAACTTTGCACAACGTGATAGAGCAATATTAGCCCATTCCTCCTTGCAGAATTGTTAAAGCTGACGATGGACAACAATTTTGAGGACTCTCCACAGATCAGAGGTCAGGACTCTGACAGGGCCATTCAAGGACATCAGTTTTCTTCATTTTAAGCCACTCCAGTGTTGTTCTGGCTTTGTGCTTTGGGTCATTGTCCTGTTGAAACAAACTTCCTCCTAATTTTACACTTTCTGGCAGATGGGAGTAGGTTCATATCCAAAATATCTGTGTATTTTGCTGCATTCAATATCCTATCAAACCCAGAAATGCCAAAGTTCCTGCTGCTGAAAAGCACCCCCATAACATGACGCTACCGCCAGCATGTTTCACTGTGGGGATGGTGCTATGTGACTGCTGTGCAGTGTTGGTTATGCGCCATACATACTGTTTAGTGTTTAAGCAAAATGTTCCACTTTAGTCTCATTAGACCACAAGATCTCATGCCACATCTTTGCAGTATCTTCCAAGTGACGTATTGCAAAGTCTTTACAGGCAAGTATAAGCTTTTTTTTTTACAGCCCCTTTTTTGCAATACTTTTAAGATTGTTGAGCTATACACATTATTTCCAGTCGCAGCCACTGGCTTCTGTAGCTCAGTCAGAGAGATTGTTCCTTTTGAAGTAGCCTCTCTGACAAGAGCCATTCTTGTTCACCAATTACGTTATCCCTCACTTGTTTTAAATACTCTCTTGTTTTCATTTTTGTTTGTTAAAAAAGGAAAATCCATCCATACAGTTTGATCTTATAGAGAGAAAGGTATTTATGCTCAACTAATTTCAAACTGGGGAAAAAAAATTGAATAAATTTGGAATTTGACACAAAAGAATTTGAATACTGCACTGGGGACCGAGTAATTTTTCAAGGCCCTAAGCTCTTTTTTTCCTTCTTGATTCATTGACCACTGGTTTTACCATTGATACTGTCTGTATCAGCCGTGTCTCGTTCCAGTGAGGCAGAGTTGATGGCACTCGAGATGTTGACTGTGGCAAAGGCAAATGGCATCCTGTATCGGCCCAGCCGCTGACAGAACCCCTCCGCCTGACTCCTCAATTTCTCCAGCTTCTCTCTATTCTGATGGATGCAGAAAACATGGAGCTTCAGTGTCTCTACTTATTGAAGTGTACTCTGATTACTTTCCATTAATAGATAATGGGAATTCTAATTATTTGTGAAAGAACTGACTGCATATAAACAAGGGGGAAAAAAGGTGTTTTGCTGTGGTTACCTTAGCAGAATCACTCTCTTTCATTACCATGTATGGTTCAGCACAATCCCCGATCTCCCCCTGCTGAAGAACCTTCTCAATCTACAACACATACACAAGATTACCAGCACTCTGTTCATCATTATCATCATTCTAATAATTCCCATGATCAATATCATGGAAATCATCACTATCGGCAGTGGTTGACCAACACTGGTGTTTTTATTGGCCAATGCCCAAAATCTAGAGAGCAGGGTGGATGATGGTCATTTTAATGCTGAAATGAAATACAATTTAATAATAGCAAATGAGACGTACACTTATTTTAAACAATATTTTTTTTTAATTCACAACATTTGAGAAAGTTAAAGAGAACAAATAGAAAAAGTTTGACATGTTTGGTTGATTTTCACTCTGTGTAAATAGCACCAACCTTCTAATACACTTAGTGTAAAAATTAACTGCCTTCATTTGAATAATTTATAATATGATAGCAAATGCAGTGACAGAGCCCTTGTTAAACACTACCTTAATGACCAGATAGATGTCTGGAGATGGGTAGGAGATGGAGAAAATCGCTGCTCTAGCCAAAGTGGAGGAGTCGATATGGGGAGTGTGGGGTCGCAGAGAGCCCTTTAACTGATCTGAGTTCAGGTCAAAGTGGAAGTTCTCTGAAATCTAAAGAAATAAATACATATAAATATACCATGAAATGTATGACTCAACTGGCCTGTTAATGGTTTCATTCCTTAAAAGGAATAGTTCCACCAAAAATGAATATTCTCTAATCATTTATCATTGAACCTCATGCCATCTCTGATGTGTTTGAATTTCTTTCTTCTGCAGAACTCAAAGATTTTTAGAAGAATATTTCAGTTCTATAGGTCCTTACAATGCAAGTGAATGGTGGCCAGACCTATGAAGCTCCAATTTCCCACCCACATCTATCATATCTCTTTTGAAGACATGGATTAAACCACTGGAGTCATATGGATTACTTTTATGCTGCCTTTATGTGCTTTTTGGAGCTTCAAAGTTTTGGCCACCATTCACTTGCATTGTAAAGACCTACAGAGCTGAAATATTCTTCTAAAAATCTTTGTGTTCAGCAGAAGAAAGGAAGTCATACACATCTGGGATGGCATGAGGGTGAGTAAATGATGAGAGAATTTTCTTTATATTAAATAATTCCTCATTAAAGTATGAAAATAAAACTTCAAATTTGATACAGCTTTTAACAAGTTAATCAGAATGGAAACACACCACACCATTTGACATTAGCACTGAATGTCACTCCAATTATATTTAACATTGTAATACATTAATTCAAGCATTACAGAAGCATGCCAAGAATTTTAAGTGCTGCTTTTTTCATAATGTGTTTTTAGTGCATACAAAATGGGTAAATCCTCATCAAAACACACTCTCTAGAAAAAGCCACGTGCAGCATCAAGTCCATATTTAGCATGAATCAGCTGACCTGTCGCCTCAGAGCGAAGCGGGATATTAAGCTTCTTCAGTCAGAGCCAAAGAGGATTAACGTAATACTAGAGGATATTCCCACGGAATATGATATCTGCTGTCTGTCTGTTTAATATGGAAATGTGGATGCCACTTCATGTACAGTTTGCATTATTACTTGCTGATTTCTAAGGCTATACTGCACATCTGTCAGTCCGTTACACTCTTAAATTTGTGGTAAAGACAGGCAGTGAATATTTGTGTGAGCTAATTCCCAGAACAGAAATGCAGAGTTTTTTATGTTCATTGGCCTTTTAGACCTCTGTCTTAACAATTCAGTCTGAATTTTGACACATTTCCCCTCATTTACAATTAACTCCTCGTTATAGGCATCTGCGCAGACTTCAAAGAAATTAAACAGAACAATGTTTGTGCCTGTGGGTAATAAAAATGTCCAGCTCAGTTCAGGCTGTGGGAGTACTGGAAAGAAGAATATTTATTAATTATGTTTCTACTGTTGACAATGCTAATGTATTGCCTGAGGAGGGACTTCTGTTGTTTGTTTCCCACAGGGTTTAAACAACAGGATCAAAATGTAAAAAATACATCACATATTTGAGTTTGTCATATATAGCTGACAAGATAACCATCAGAAACTGACCTTCTTCTTCTCTTTCAGGTCATAGAGGGCCATGGTTGCAAAAAGGGGCTCTAATTCAATCTCAAATCTGTAGAAGGAAAACGCAGAAGAACACAACCCAATGCAAACGTTATTATCTTCTCTGAAGTACAGTAGTATAACCCTATTCTGTATATCTACAGAAGAGACATTTGGTTCAACTTTACATCATGGTTTTTGGATGCATACACAGATTTAACATTAACTCAGAATAATCTTGAAATACATAACCAATAACTTGTGCTAGAGAGCTTGGCACAGAGGTCTAGGTAATGCATGCAACCCAAATAAAAAAATAATAAGATAGAGCTATCTTATGTGTAATATAGGAAAGGAAGGGTGTTTCTTCAACTTCATGCACTTTCAGCACTGTGGACTTCTAGAAAGTAAAGTCTCCTTATAAAAACTATTTACACTCTCACTAGCTTAATTTGTCCACTAACAATGTCCAACAGTGTATGTACATACATCACAGGAGATTTGTAATTTTTTCTTAAAAGTTACGAAAATTCCCACCATAGCTTAATTTCCACTACATCTCAAATTTTGAAATTGTGTTTAATACAATTAAGTGGTGGAAATGACACTGGTAAAAATTAAATTTGTAACATTTCTGCAATAAAATGGCCACCTCCTTTGTCTAGCTAAGGCTAATTTTATACCAAAAAAATTTTTGTATCCTAAATACACACAATTCAATAATATGTTCACACTTTTTGCATAATTTGGCTTGGTTGGAAATTATGCCCAAAAAGTATTTTGTTTAAAGTGGAGCTGTCAAAGTTAATGCATTAACTCAAGCGACTCAATAAAAAAGTTGAATGCGTAACTTTTTATTGATCACGAATAACACATTTGCCGCTAATAAAGCAGGGTGTAATCTTTATGTGATCACACAGCGTCATTACACTGGTGCAAACACCACAACCACAAACAAAAAACAGTGACAACTTGATAGAAATCAAGAACTTTGCAACCTCTGTAAGGCGCAATTTAATTACCACAGAAGCACGGCAAGTCTTAACCATCACAAAATGCAGAACGAGACATTATTTAAAAGCACTTTTTATGTGGAGTTCAAAGTGCTGCTTGACCCTGGGGCTGACGTGATTCATGAACGGTTTCACGATTGCTGCAGCAAAGCGAATAGCCACAGTCTGCCGGCTGATTAATATTGTAAAGGATGAGAGTTTAAAAGATTTAATGCACATTGCAATGCATATGCAACCTATGTGGAAACTAGTTCTTTCAATTAGTCAAACTCCCAATTATACTTGGAGAAACATTTCACGTTACTTGAAATGGTGCTATTTTAGAGCATTTCTATCTTTATACTGTGGAAGACTTTGTTTGTACAATGTTAGTAAAGCATTATATTGTTACCTATTGCTTGTTTGTTTTTTCCCCAAGATGGAAATAAGAGCATTTTGACAGGAAAAGATATATATATATATATATATATATATATATATAGAGAGAGAGAGAGAGAGAGAGAGAGAGAGAGAGAGAGAGAAAGAGAGAGAGAGAGTAAAATTTCAGAATTTTAAAAATCTGCGATCAATCGCGATTAACTATGAAACATTATGTGATTAATCGTGATTTTAAAAATTTTATGGATTGACAGCACTACTTACAAGTGACATTTACCTTGATTTGTTTTCTATAAACATCACTTGCCTCAGATTTCAGCTCCAGAATGCTCGTTACTGAAACTTTTGTTGACTCGATAAATAAGTACACTAACTTTTGAAAAAAAACTTTATTAAGGGCAAAAGTTTTTGGTGTGGTGGAAATTAAGCCACAACTTTAGGACAGTTGTAATTTTTGAAAAATTGATAGAAACCCTTTGCACAAAATAAATATAATTATTATAATCTAATCTTTGTTTATAGAACTTTAGTTTTAAACTTAATAATTTGTCATTTTAAAACGGATTTCCATCATTTAATATTGCAAGTCTGGGTCTGGGACAAGATTAAAACAATCAAATCTATACATAAAAGTTTTTTGAAAAGTACCCAAAATAAATTATGAAAGCCTAGTAAAAAGTCTCTTGGTAATGTAAGTATAATTGTGACATTCATATAACAAATTTGTTTTTTTACTCTATTAGCTTTAATAAAAAAAAACACTGGGACATGAAATTGAATCGTTCCATGAATAGAGCCTTATTTCAGAGAAAAAAGTTATGGTTAACGAGAGAGTCCGCTGAGAATATTTTAAATAACGAAAATTCAGCTATATAACTTCCAGGTTTAAACTTAAGTCATGCTAAATATTAGCTAAATATATAAGGCCAACCATTCAAAGAAAATAAGCAATAACTGTGTAAATAGTAAAGGTGTATTACTTGATGGTCTGGCATCGCACAAGTATCCTCTGTCCAAAGTGCTCTCTGGGACAGTCGGGAATGGGACGAATTGCTACTGCATCCTCCTGCACACAATGATGGGTAGATTGAAGACAATATTTAGCATCAAATGGAATCTTTCATGTCTTCACTGAAAAATCAACAACTCAACTGTCCACTTGAGAGGATTCTGTGAGGACCACTGTTCACTGACCACTGTACTTGGGCTACCAATAGAAGAGTCTATATACTAAAAGTGCTAAAATAATTTTTTTTACTTAAAGTCGTTATATAGAAGGTACGTAGCTGCACCTCATCCATAGGTGGGTAGAGGCCAAAGAGTTCTGAGTGGCGGTAGCTCTGTCTGGACTCTTGGTTGAAGCGATCAAGCTCCTCTGGGTTACTGAAGCGCAGGAGGTTCTCCACACGACGGTCTGGCTGCAGAGCCCGCAAGTTGAAGTCTGAGGAGGTAAGAGTGGTCCGAGCTGTGTCATCACATAGCACTGTCATGGATAAGGACTTTTCCTGAAAGATTAAAGGGGCAATATGGAAGGACACAAAGATATAATTGTATGCAAGCTGTATGCCCAATACAATACACTTCCTCTTTCTAAAAGAGCATTCCCTCCTTTGCCATTATGAGCTTATGATTATTGCATACAAGCTAAATCTGATAGTTTGATCTGGAAGAGCAACTGTGTTGGTTTTCATTAGTTGGCTGTACTTATGAAACAGTCAGCATTTTAAAGCTTATTTTCTTGCACTGTGTCCTTGCATTTAAACTTTCCTGCTGTAACTGTGAATTTTGCATTTTTGCTTTTTTTAAACTGAGGGTCAAAATTATTTTCTAAATATACCACAAATGCTGTCGGACAGCTTACAATGTATTGCACCCTGAACATCCTTTATCTATTTTCTATTCTTCCATCTTGTGTGACTACTAAGTGAACTTTTTAAGTGCAATGCCTCTTTTGTGGCCACCTAACTGCATGAGAACTAGACCAAACAACCAGGGGAGCCCTATATAGTTCTGAGACTAATGCCTTTTCCCAGGAAGACCATAAGCCTTTGAGATAGATGAATTCTTAAAACCCTAAGGAGAGATTTCTGTTAATCACCAAATATAAGAACCATATGCACCAAATCTGAGAGTGGGCAGCATGCAGCGTTCCCAAAATACATTAGGTCTAGTCTGTGGGACAGACCTTACTGTACCATTTGTATTATTTATCTTCTTTCTTAGATCACCTAAAAATGACAATTCTGTCATTATTTACTCATTTACTGTCATGTTGTAAATGCATATCAATTTCTTTCTTTCATAACACACAAAAGGAGGTGCAAGGCAGTATTTTAGTCTCAGTCACCATTTAGTTTCATGGTATCAATGCATTTATCCATACAATTAAAATACATGGTTACTGAAGCTATCCATCTGCCGAATATCTCATTTTGTGTTCCACAGAAGAAAGTCATACAGGTTTGGAGCGACATGAGGGTGAGAAAATGACCAAATGTAAATTTTGGGGTGAACTATCCCTTTAAGGACACACATCACAGGGGAGAGCTGGCTAGCAGGGTCTTTGGTACTCCTCTGGATTGCTAATAACCCCTGCAATGAATGCAGAGGCCCTTTAAAGTCTCCAAAAATAAGAGAGGGCCGGGGTGTTCATGCAGACTCTGAATCTAAACTCATGAAAAATACATGGCGCAAAACAAATCTTATTGGTTTGGATAATTAAGTCTTGGCAAGTCGTGTAAGGGTGAAAGCAGGGGGACAGAATGCATATTCATGTCTCATAATGTCCCTGGATGAACAGGGGTGGGACAAAGCCAAAATGTTGGGCATGGTAACAAATAGAAAAACCAGGGAGAAAAATCTTTAACATTCATTTAGAGGTATGGGAACAAAACAGATATTTAAAGTATCATATTTATTTTACCTCACAATACTATATTGACATTCTAAAGTCAAAATAAAATGTAAAGACAAAAATATTTAGCACCACTCAACCAAGTGCATCAATTCGAACAAAATGCAAAATAAAAGTTAAGAACTGGTCTTTAAAAAGTCTATAAATTGTTTTGGTTTTGGTCTGTCTATACAGATCATCAGTACAGCTAAAGGTTTTCATATAACGATGAACATGTATAATAATTCCCTCACATCACTTTTTTGTACTGACATGTCAATGCTCTAAGGAACTTCTATGAATCTTCGAAGTAGTAAAGCAGATTGTTCAACACTTGTTTTGCAAAGAGATAAAGTCCTATGAAGATGAATGAGAAACAAGTGAGTAAGAGATTGTGATATATGACAGTGTTTTATAGCAATAGCAACATAAAACGTAAACAATATTAATACTATCTTATCACAACCCAGACGACAATATAATATTGTATCACCGGGGTCCCCTTTTGAATCCCACCCCAACTTTCTCTTATTTTTCTCAATTTATTTCTCTACACCAAATTATGAGGAAATACATTTTTTGAATAACTTTTGTAGCCTGGGGAATAGACAGACGCAATAGTATGAGTAGTGACACACCTCAGAGGCTTTAAAAAAAAATCTAATAAAAAGGGGAAGAAAAGTGTCCATAGGGCACGACACTTCAAATAGCAGTGTAGTGTCCTTAAGTAAGAGTGACACAAATAATAATGTGTACAAAAATCCTACTTAAGTGCTTTGTTACTGTTAAAGTAAAGCATCTGTACAGTATATACTGTAATACAATAGGGTGTGAACTGTGCTTACTGGTTGCTCTGGTTTGTCAGGCTGAACATCAGACTCAAACGTCTGTCTCTGCAATACTTTATTTGCATCTGTCCTCTCTGAATACGCAATCCATCCATACCCTTGAGTTCTATACATAACACATGAGACAAAAACACAAGCATTTGAGCATTACAGCAGATGTGCTAGTCATAGTACCAAGCAGATGTAATTTCTTAGTTGGGAATTTTCAACCACTTAATTGTGCCGACAAGGAGGTTACCCCATGTGACTCTACCCTCCCTAGCAACCGGGCCAATTTGGTTGCTTAGGAGACCTGACTGGAGTCACAATGAAAATTCTCTTGTGATTCTCAATGAAATGTAATGATTCTCAGTATCATTTACTCATGCCACCCCAGATGTGAATGTGTTCAGTAGAAGAAAGTCAGTCAAACAAAGAATAAAGTAATAAAAAAAATAATTTATAGAATATCTTAGCTCTTTAGGCCCATACAATGCAATTGAACAGAACTTTGAAGCACATAAATGCAACATATAAGTAATCCAAACTCCAGTTGTTAAATCCATACCTTTCAGAAGTAATATATAGAAGGTGTGGGTGAGAAATAGATCAATATTTAAGTCCCTTTTATTATAAATCTCTACTTTTACTTTCACATTCTTCTTCTTTTTAACCAGTTTTTGCCAGTTTGCATTCTTTGTGCATATCACGACCTACTGGGCAGGGAGGATAATTTATAGTAAAAAAAGATTAATCAGTTTCTTACACACACTGACCATATAGATTCTGAAGATATGGATTTAACCACTGGAGTCCTATGGATTACTTTTATGCTGCCTTTATGTGCTTTTATGGACCTTCAAATTTCTAGACACCATTCACTTGCATTGTTTGGATATACAAAGCTGAGATATGCTTCTAAAAATCTTCATTTGTGTTCAGCAGAAGAAAGTCAGTCAGTCACATCTGAGATGGCATGATGTTAAGTAAATGAGAGAATTTTCATTTTTGGGTGAACTATTCCTTTAAAATTGAGCTATAAGGAGGGAGACAAAATGGAGTCTGGGAATTTACCTTCTGCTAACCACCAGCCAGGGTTGTGTGTAACTCTGAACACAGTCCCTCACGTGGGGATCCAGCTCCACTCTGGAGAAACATAAAAACACATTAAAACTATACTCAAAACATTGGCTGTTTCAAAACCTAATAGGCTGCCTTGCTGTCTACTGCCTACATAGTCAGCTGCCTTCTTGCGTTAAAAAAGCTAGATGCAATGCAATGAATGGAAAATATGTTTTTAGTACTAATAATTTGACAGGGGTCTTGGAGCACATTTAAGCTGAATCCATTTAAGTTTGAAACGAGAATGGATTAGTGCGAACCTAGCCTTAAACAAGGTGCTTTTGCACGAGATTAAAAAACAACCAAAAAGAAAAAAGAAAAGAATCGGTGCAATAGTCAACGATGTTTGTCTAACACATGTTTACATAGAAAAACATGTTTGAGTTGGACCACTCTACATAGGCAGCAACTGTGAAGTGCACAGGAGACTTTACTCTGTTACGGCCCCTTTTGGGTCGTACTGGAACTTTTGATGAGGTTAAATTACTTCTCATCTTTGCTCCAGTTCTTGTAGAATCCCAGTTTGTTAGGCCTTTCAAGATGTGAATGGACGCCAGTAATGTGGGTGCAGGGGCTGTATTATTACAGGCTGACGAAGGTGTTGCTCGTCCGTTAGTTACTTTTCGAAGAAGTTCTCTTCTTACCAACTGAATTATTTAGTTATTGAGAAGGAGGCGTTGGCTTTGATTTGGGCTCTGCAACATTTTGTGGTTTATGTGGGATTATTCGTGGTTTCACTGGTGGTGTTTTTCAACCATAACTATTTACATATTTACATTCATTGCAGAGCCCAAATCAGCACATTACACAGTGGTGCTTGTTTTTGCAACCTTTTGCACTGGACATACGTCACAGTAAGGTCTCTGACAACGTGTTGGCGGACGCTTTGTCTAGAGCCCCTTTGTCCTAAAGTTTTGTATTTTCAGCTTGTTTCCCCCTCCCCTGCTTATTCCGTCTATTCTCTACCCTGCACTGTGGTTCTTAATTTGCTTCCACAGGGCCAATGGTTGCTGAGGACTTGAGTCATGGGGTGGACTGAGTGGTAGGATGATGCAGGGTATTGGCTATTTCTTTATTGTTAGTTGGATCTCTTATAGATCTCTTTATGGAGGAAGGTGTTATGTTCCCTTTTGGGCCATATTGTTTTTTTCTTCTGTGCTTGTATTCTGTGTTGAAGATTGGCAGTGATTGGAGCTGTTTGGCTTATCAATATTGATGGGATACACCTGTGCCAGTGATTAGTGCATGGCATTTAAGCGGTTCTCGCCCAGTCCTCAATCTCTCTTCTTCCCCATTTAGACTCGTGTTCTTTTGGTTCTTGCGCATTTTTTTTTTTTTTTTTACTCTTCATTTCATGTAAATACTTTTTTTTAATACATTACTTTTATTGAGCATTTAACCATGTGTGGTCTCCCTCTTTGTTACGGCATTCAAGCCGGTCATGACATCTCACAATTGAGTTCAATAGAGTTTGACATTAGCATGTTTCCAAGCTAACACAGTGATACTCTAATAAGCATAAAAAAAATACACAACACACAAAAATATTATGGGTGTAGTGGTCCATTTGTAATAAGAGTGAAATATTTGTATTAATATTTAGATTTTTTTTTCAAACTGAATGATCTTGGGATACATTTTTTTTCACCAAGTTGCCTTAAAATTCTGCCTACATAGGCAGCTCACTTGGTTCTGGAATGGAGCCATTGGCAATGTCTCAAAACCCAGTGTGCTACCTACCTAGACAGCATTTTTGGGCATCATAGAAATCACAAAACAAATGCTTTTACACAAGTGTCTTAGAAGGAAATGTTTTCACTGATACACATATATAGTCCATATTTATGCATTTCCCTCATCATTCCATCCCAAAGAGTCCATCAAGAGCAGCTGTCAATGGGCACCTTCTAAACTCCAGAAGAAGTGATGGAGCACCTACCCTTCCTCAGTGATGGTGGGAATGATGGTCCTGCATTCCCTCTCCACCAGCTCCACCTCCAGGTCATCGTCGGGGAACTCCCCCAGCTCTTGCATGAGCTCAGCATCTCCACTGCGCAGATGTGACATCAGGAACTCATCCAAGTCCACCGGCTCAACTGCTTCATATGACTGAGGCTGCATAAGAGACACAGTAAAATACAATTATTATCATGTAGTACCATAAAATTATGTCATGTGCTGCTTTGGAGTCAATGAGTGGAAATCCCTCTATTTTAAGATGTAGAAAATATAACGCACGTTAAAGTATTGTACGTGAAGTTTGTAAGTGCTTTGAATCCATATGCAGCTCCAAATACAGACATTAATGTCCCATGAAATAAAAATTTAAGTTTTGCGGCATTTAGTCCAAATCTAGCTTAGAAGCCCTCCTTTTCCAAGTGTGCTCCTAAAAGTTGACATAAGTTGACAAATTGAACCTCTAGCAGTCTTTCTTTGGGAAAACAGACCAAAAAAAAAATGGATGACTCTTTTAATACACATATTTTTGTCCAATCAAATGCTCTCTAGAATGAGAATGTCCCTCCCCATAATAGCACTTGCATCCATCTGCAGTAGTAATTTTGATTCAGGGCTATGATGTAATTAAAGCCTATTGTCCATTTAAAAATAAAAGGGATGAGCCCTTCAATGGGTCATGCCCAAACTTCTTGTTTCAAATAGGAAATACGTCAACACAGGAAAGAAAACGGCACTCAAGTAATTTTATGAAATCTTTTAAGACAGGGTTACTCCACTGAGGAATATACTGATGTGCTACTAGGTAAAACACTAATAAGGTGTAAGTGCATATACTGTATCAGCGGAGCAATGCTTCCAGTTGCGAACTTCCATTCAGGTATTTGAATCGATTAGAGCAATATGGCGCATTGAAAAGAGGGAACAACAGCTCAACATCTCATTGATATATATATCAAGAGCCATTAAAAACATAATAATGCATAGACACAATATGAAAGCCAAAACAGCATAGAGGTTGAGAATTCATACTTATTTTAACAGCCTCTATAGATGCTAGAGACCATCTTCAAAGATAAAGATAAGACTAGCCTAAATGCATCATCCCTGGGCACAAATGCATTTAATCCACACTTATATTTGTTGTCTATCAAATACCATAACAACAGAGTTAAGTCTCAAATATAAAAAACAAACACACAGAGGACTGGTACCCTCTATGACCTCAATAAAACAAAGAACAAAAAAGGAGGCTGGTAGGAAGAAATAAATCAATTTTAAAGCTGATGGCTCAGACATAATAGCACAAAAAAAATGCATTGCCATCATTTATATTCTCTCGATTAGTGAAAATCTAGTCTGGGGCAGAGCATGTACTGCCATTAGATTGAAATCTTCAGACCAGTTAAAGAATGGTCACCATGACATTCTACATTGGTCAAAGTAAATGCTATAGTGCTTTGGTTGGTTGCAAGCACTTTACACTTCCAGTCGAATGTTTGGACAGAACCACAACTTCTTTATTATTACTATTTTACACATTTTAAAACAATATTGAAGCCATCAAAACTATTAAATCATACAGATGGAAGTACGGGAAGTTTGCAATGACCAGAAATGTTAAACAAATCAGATCTTTTTTTTCTTCTTTGCTTCTAAGTAGCCACCCTTTGTCTAGATAACAGCTCTGTGTGCTCTGGGCTTACTACTTCATGAGGAATTCACCTGGGATGCTTTTAAACAGTATTAAAGGAGTTCAACTTAAGAACAGTCTTAAGATGGTTATTTATATCTTCAGCTTCAGTGTGTCAATAGGAAACATTATAGACTCCCAAACATTCTTTTGCAAATAGAATAAAACAGAATAGAAGAACAGGGAGCCCTGCAACAGAAGGCATTGTCCCCGCATTGTTTTTCTGTTTCAAAATTGGCTTTTTTTGCAATTTTTCCCATAAGGCCTGCACCCCTGAGTCTTCTCTTTACTGTTGTACATGAAACTGAGCGGTGCTGAGCAGGTAGAATTCAATGAAGCTGTCAGCTGAGGACATGTGAGGCATCTATTTCTCAAACTAGAGACTCTGATGTACTTATCCTCTTGTTTAGTTGTACATCTGGGCCTTCCACGTCTCTTTTTTCCCTTGTTAGAGCCAGATGTCCTTTATCTTTATAGACTGTAGTGTAAACCTTTGCATGAAATCTTCTGTTTTTTTTGGCAATTTCAAGCATTCCTCAAAACAATGATTGACTGATGAGTTTCTAGAGAAAGCGGTTTCGTTTTTGCCATTTTTGTACTAATATTGACCTTAAGACATGCCAGCCTATTGCATACTGTGTCTAACTAAAAAACAAACAGAAAGACAATGTTAAGCTTCATGTAACAAACCAAATAGCTTTCATCTGTGTTTGATATAATGGCAAGTGATTTTCTAGTACCAAATTAGCAATGTATCATGATTACTCAAGGATATGGTGTTGATGTGATGGCTGCTGGAAATGGGGCCTGTCTAGATTTGATCAAAAATATATTTTTCGTATAAATAAAATAATAATAATAATAATAATAATAATAATAATAATAATATAAATATATATTTTGGTGCTGATACATCAGTAATGTCCTGACTATACTTGGTGATCAGTTGAATGTCACTTTGGTGAATTAAACTTTGCTTCCAAAAACTACCAACAAGTATTGGTAGTGTTTCACAAAGTTTTCTGCTTCAGTTGTTGTGGTGTTGAGTCGCATTGTTTCTAGATTATTGTGCAGTGATCAGATGCATTTTAAATAATTGAAAAAAGATTAACTGGCCCCAAAAAATAACTTTATCACAAAAACCCAAATTTCACTGTTTTTTGGCGCTGGCACAAAATGACCAGCTAACATAATTTCATAAATAATATCAGCAGCATCTGGAAAGTGTGAACGAAAGTGTGAATGATAGAGTGATTTCAGGTGAAATCACTCTATCATTCTGATTGGATTATAAGAGCAGACTGATTGCTATAAAAGGAGGGAAGAAGTGCTTCCAATCTTTGTGTTCTTGTTAGCAATGGTTACCTCTAAAGAAAGATGTGCAGCCATCGTTGCTTTGCATCAAAATGGCCTCACATGCAAGGAAATTGCTGCAAAGAATACTGCACCAGAAAGAACCATTTACCGTATCATCAAGAACTTCAAGGAGAGAGGTTCAACTGCAGTGAAGAAGGCTTCAGGACGTCCCAGAGTGTCCAGCAAGCGCCAGGACTGTCTCCTCCTGAGGAGTCAGCAACAGAATCGTGTCACCACCAGTGCAGAACTTTCTCAATATTGGCAGCAGGTTGGTGGGAGTGCATCTGCATGCACAGTGAGGCGAAGACTTTAGGACAATGTCCTGGTGTCAAGAAGGGCAGCAAAGAAGCCACTTCTCTCCAAGACAAACATCAAGGACAGACTGAACTTCTGCAGGAAGTACAAGGATTGGACATCAGAAGACTGGTGCAAAGTTATTTTCTATGATAAAGCCCCTTTCTGACTGTTTGGGACATCTGGAAAATCAATAGTAAGGAGAAGAAAAGGTGAACGCTACCATGAGTTCTGTGTCATGCAGTGAAGCATCCTGAGACCATCCATGTGTGGGGTTGCTTTGCAGCCAAGGGAGTGGGCTCTCTCACAATTCTGCCCAAAAACACTGCCATGAATAAAAGAATAGTATCAACCTTCAAGAGCAACTTCTCCCAATGATCCCGGAGCAATTTGGTGATGAACCGTGCATTTACCAGCATGATGGAGCACCATGTCTCAAGGCAAGTGTGATAATGAAGTGGCTCGGTGAACATTACATTGAAATTTTGGATCCGTGGCCAGGCAACTCCCCAGATCTTAATCCCATAGAGAACCTGTGGTCAATCCTCAAAAGGCAAGTGGACAAGCAGAAGCCCACAAATTGTGATGAACTACGAGCACTAATAAGGCAAGAATGGATCGCCATCAGTCAGGATTTGGCCCAGAAGCTGATATGCAGCATGCCAGAGTGAATTGCAGAGGTTATATAGGTCTTTGCATATATTTAATGTTTTTGCCAATAAAAGCCTTTAAAACTTATTAAATACTTTTCATTGTTTTCCAGTATACCATAGAAACATATGAAAAAGTAATCTACAAATACTGAAGCAGCAAACTTTGCATTTTGTCTTCTGTACATATATTCATAGGTAGGCACTTAATAGGGTATTCGATCAAAAGGTGTTTAAGACCCTGAGAAACAAAATCAATCAAGTGTCCAAACTTTTAAATGGCAGTGTACAAGTTTCATAGAGCTGATTTTTCATACAGCCATTTCAAATAAAGTAAAATCACTAAACGCATGCTATTTGGAAAATGATAATGTCTAAAACTTAATCAATCTGACTTTTATTTTAAATGCTTGTTTAAATTGTGAGGCTGAAGAATGCAAGTCAAATAAGTGTTACTTTTCAGCAATCCTTGCAGCTAGGTAACGCAATGTTTGAAACATTGTTCAGAATTTAGGTCTAGAAAAAGGCCTCTCTTATCTCTTGCCAAGTTCTCTAACAAAAACAGCTTCAGATATCTCAAAGTGCATGCATGCCCCTATACACAATGTGGATGCATGGATGTCGGAGAGTAGCATGAGCCTCCACATGCTGTGAGTCTCAGCGAGTCATGCAAAGCGAGCCACGTGATAAGATGCACGGATTGACTGTCTCAGAAGTGGAAGCAACTGAGACTCCACCAACCGGATTAAGGCGAGTACCTACACCACCATGAGGACCTAGTAAGTAGTGGGAATTGGGCATTCCAAATTGGAGAGAAAAGGGGAAAAAAATGTAAATAAATAATAATAAAAAATGCCTGCAAGGTAAAAGATGTCCAATTTAATCTGATTTATTTATACATTGGGCTTGAATATAAGTCAAAAGCTCAGCAACCTCTGGTGCCAACCCAAGTTAATCTTGGAAACAGGGTCCAAAATGAGTGAATTGAGAAAATTAACCAGAAAAAAATCAAATAACATATCTGCCATGAAACTGTATTTTATAGTTGGTTTTGTATTTTTATAAAAAAAAAAAAATATATATATATATATATATATATTTATATTTATATTTATATATATATTTAGATTGCTCCCTATGACAACATAATTATTTTGCTGTCTTTTCCCCTAGTGACAGACAAACAATATAGGTCATTGTGTCACTCATATGACTCATCATATGACATGAGTCAGTCTCTGTATCTCAGTTAAAAGCAAAAACATTAAAACACATTGTGATTTTGTTCCTAATATTATGGTGTTGGTTGCTTAATGCATGTGTTGCCACATGGAATGTCAGAAGTTTGGTTTAGTATGGTTCAGTATTTTGGACATTTGGATTTAAAATATACAGTTCAAGCCTTTTTGCAAACACTGTGTGGTTTGTCTGAGCAGATAAGAGCAGAGGAACCGCCCACATCTGCAGCAGTTGACAGAAGAGCAGCAGCTGGTAATTGTTGATGAACACAGATATAGTTTATGGGTGGAGGTGTTATTACATCTAGTGTAATGACCATGATAGGATTTCCAATGGGAGATCAACTTACATCATTCACAACAAACTATTTCAGAAATGCACAAAATATGAGTGAAATTACTTTTCAGAGACAAGCCAAAGTAGAAGAATAAAACAGTGTCTCTCATAACTCAAAACATAAAAGTGTTTGTTCATTTTTTTTTATCTTCAGGCCTAACTATGCTTCTGTGGAACACTGAAGCAATCTTAAAAAGTTCCTGATCTTTACTCAACATTATTGAACTATTATTATAAACCACACAGGCTGCATGCACCATAAATTTAGTTTAGTTTTAATTCTGCATCAAACATTAAACAAACATTATAGAGCAGGCAGAACAAGTGCATCTGAAGAGGACGAAGAAAAACACTCACCGACTGCTTCTTTCGAACAAACTACAGGGCAACTGTCAAGATGGCGTTGCCCGGAAATTAAAAACGTTCACTTGTTTCTACAAAACTCTTCCTTACTAGGTTTGAGCCACAAGACACACTCTATTTAGTTGGTCTTCTAAAAGCAGGATGTGACATCACAACCACTTCCTGTACTAGCTTTTATGAAATAGCAGGGGCACATGTATTCTCATATTTGTTGAGTGAAAACATTTATTGCCACAAGCACAAAGTTAAGTTGAAATCAAACCACTGGACATTACCAAAGCTTTCTGCCACCTTTAAGAATCCTTGAAGAAATTACACGATCAGTGTCAAGCTACCATGAGGTATTGTGGACCATTTACGTCACATAACTATTGTATGTTTACAATGATCAAGAGCATTCAAATTCACTGGCAGTGAGATACAGTAACTAAGAAGGCATGCTAAGTCGAACTGTGAAAAATAGGTTACAAGGTGTAACCATGTGAAAAGGAACTCAACAGATGCCATTATATATCAGAATACCATAACTACATATTATTCATCTAAACAGTTTATTAGTAAAGTATAATATGTTTAATCCCAAGAATAGCTATAATTCATTAAAACAATATAATTTGACCACTCCCTGCATGCTTTCTATATTAGAAATAATGAAAAAATATCAGGGAGGTAAGATTGTGTTTCTGTAAAGCATACAGATTCTAAAATCCATGGATGTTTAAGATGGGTGTGTGTGTGTGTGTGTGTGTGTGTGTGTGTGTGACTGGTTAAGCTCTAACCTGGTAGTGCTTCCTGCTGAAAATGGGTCAGGGCCAAGCCTACCAGACCACTACAGCTGGTTTGCGCACACACGCACAGACTTCTATTTTTAGCATGTTTTATATTGTTTTTATATTGCATGGACTTAAAACGTTCTTAAATTAAGTCATATAATATAAATATAATTACCACACACCCAAAACTTAACCCTACCCCTTAAAGACAGCTTTCAGAATTTATGTGAAAAAATATATAACATATTAGACATACATATTACATATACATCATATATATATATATATATATATATATATATATATATATATATATATATATATATATATATATACATACACATCATATATACACACACACACACACACACACACATACATCAGCCACCTGCTTCGTACCGCCAAAAGAGTGCCAACCCGCATCTCAGAATAGCATTCTGAGATGATATTCTTCTCACCACAATTGTACAGAGCGGTTATCTGAGTTACTGTAGACTTTGTCAGTTTGAACCAGTTTGACCGTTCTCTGTTGACCTCTCTCATCAACACGGAATTTCCATCCAGAGAACTGCTGCTCACTGGATGTTTTTTGTTTTTGGCACCATTCTGAGTAAACTCTAGAGACTGTAGCGTGTGAAAATCCCAGAAGATCTGCAGTTACAGAAATACTCAAACCAGCCCGTCTGGCATCAACAATTATCCATGCGATTATCTAATCAGCCAATCGTGTGGGTGCAGTGCAGTGCAGTGCATAAAATCATGCAGATAAAGGTCAGGAGCTTCAGTTAATGTTCATATCAACCACCATAACAGGGAAAAAAAATATGATCTCAGTGATTTGGACCATGACATGATTGTCGGTGCCAGACGGGCTGGTTTGAGTATTTCTGTAACTGCTGATCTCCAGGGATTTTCCCGCATAACAGTGTCTAGAGTGATCCTATTCTGAGATGCGGGTTGGTGATGTTTTGGCGGCACGAGGGGGACCTACAGAATATTAGGCAGGTGGTTATAATGTTGTGACGAGGAGGAGGCTGTGGTCGGGCCATGATGGAGCACGGCCAGCACTAAATCAGCTGATCAGCAGGAGAGCGAGATAAGTGGCAGCTGGAGAAGCCGGTTCGAGAGAGAGAGTGAGACGCACATGGCCACGTTGTGTGTGCGTCTATTTGTCTAATGTTTTATATTCTTTTAAATTGAGTTTTACATTAAATCTTACGTTTACTGTTAAGCTGGTTCCCACCTCCTACTTGCCTGTCCTTTACTTGTTACAAATGTTGTGGCTGATCATTGTATAAATATTATATTATATTATGGTTGCACAATTATTAGTCAAAATACAGCACAATTACCGAATCATGACAAGCATCTATCACAGCAGTCCATTTTACTTTAGGTCTACCCCTGTTGCATCAAAAGGTTCTATTTTCCTTGTTTTGTAGTGGTGGAGCATTAACCAATAACAAACATGTCAGTTGCTTGCTTTCTATGTATAATTGACTAAAAATACTAATTTATTTGAAGAAAAAAATAAAATAATATATATATATATATATATATATATATATATATATATATATATATATATATATATATATATATATATATATACTACTAGTGTAACAATAGGAAGTTCACCATTTAATGTCCTTTATATAATGATTTATAAAACAGCATTAGATTAATTCAGGAATACATTTCAAAGCTTGTTTTGGATGTAAAGCCTATGGAAAGAATGACTTTTGTCCCTACACAAAATCAGTTAGTTAACATTTTTATGTAAATTCTACTAATCTTACACTAATTGATTGGACAGGCAGCATTCCAAGGGTGATAATATTTCATATAACTGGAACATATCACTCTGCATGTCCATGTTTGGTACTTAGATTTCCAACAAATATTAACAAAGTAGCTGAACATATTATGTCTTAAATGTCAATTACTCTTGTTATGAACTATAGAACAATCATATAAAACCAATATGAAACTCGCAATTGTGCTTTTGTAAGTCGTAAGATTGCAAGTGTGAATATAGGCTATAGTATCACACTTTTTCTTTAACATCAAATCAAGCTGCATTACAGACCATGATGTCACAGGCCGAAACATTAACCTACAAGCACATCGCCACATCCAGAATCAACTGTTTGTAAACACACATGTATAGAATGTCTGTTTGTTTCTCTATAGTTAATCTACTGGGTTCTGTTTGAAGAGCAGTAGCAATGAAAGTGCAACACTCACTATGTTGAAGCAGAAATTGCCAGAGGAGCTGTAACTGTGCCGATGGTGTGGCAGGGAACCATGGCTGGTCCCACTGAAGTGTCTCCGGATCTCTGCAGAAGAGTGTCTGAAACAGCAAAGAAAGAGAGAAATAGGGATGAAGAAAGGACACAAAAAAAGAGAGGTGCAGCACAGGATTATTCTCGAGAGGTCGTTTGTACAGGCACCACTTAGACACTCTTCACAGTGTGCATGTGATAGAGTCAGACATTAACCAAATCTAAATGCAAAAATGTCATCAGTCAACCTTCAGCCGAAAAATGCAACTTATTATTTATTCACCCACATGCCATCCCAGACGTGTCTGACTTTTTCATCTGCAGAACACAAAAGATATTTAGAAGAATATTTCAGCTATCTAGGTTCATACATTGCAAGTGAAAGGTGATCAAAACTTTGAAACTCCATAAAGCATATTAAGGCAGCATAAAGGTAACCCATAAGACTAAAGTGGTTTAATCTGTCTGACCAAAATGTTACTCCTTTTTCACTATAAATCTTGAAGTTCGATTACACTTCCTAGCCCAATCTAGCACTCTGCTCATGCATCAAGCATTAGGAACTGTAAACAAGCTTGAAATCATGATCGTGCCTAGAGACTGAAATAGCAAGATGAACTGTGAAAAAGGAGTTACATTTCCGTCTGTTCTCATCGAAAACTGATCGGATCAAGTCAGAAGACATGGATTTAACCACTGGGGTCCTATGGATTATTTTAAGCTGCCTAAATGTGCTTTTTAGAGATTTTACATTGTATTGACCTATAGAGCTGAGACATTCTTATACATTTCTTTGTTTGTGTTCTGCAGAAAAAAAGTCATTCACATTTGTGATGACATGAGAGTGAGTAAATGATGAGAGAATAATTTTTTTTTTGGGTGAACTATTCCTTTAACCACTTGGCTAGAATGGCTACTACCCCCCAGAAGCTTCCCATTAATAAAAGCACATAGGGTGCTTTCACACTGGCAGTTTAGTTCGAAAAAGAGCATTGTTCACATAAAAAATTGGTAATGTGAAAGCTGTCATGCGGACCTACCTGAGGTGGTCTGAGTTCGGTTGCAATGGAACTGTAGCGTGAATGTGAAAGCAACTCGGACTCGGGTGTGCACTCGTTCAGGAAGTAACCTGAGCATGCGTTTTTAATTCATGAAAGTCTCCAAAAAAGTAATGACACCACAATGACATACAAGTACAATCAACACTATAAATACTGTCTGTCTATCTTATAAATACTATTATAGGTTATAAATATAGGGTATAATAGAAGATGACAATGGCGATAACTTCACAAGCACAAGCACACACATACGCAGTTGTCGTTCACTCTGCAGTGCATGAAAAAAAAAAACTATGAGTTGCGTTTTGTTCTCCATGCATATTTGTGATGTAAGATTAACACAAAGGGACCAGGGTTCGATAGAATCAAGTGAGTGTGAATCCAGACCAACGCTGAAGGGGGCACCGGGAACATTCGCACTCGGAATCAGACCACAGCAAACATGCCCAGTGTGAAAGCCCCATTATTGTAACATTGTACTGGAGTTCATACTATTTTTTAAATCAATGATCAAGTTATAATGCAGTCTTTTCATGTCTCTTCAAAATATTCACAATCACATATGTGACATCAAAGAATCCATTGTACGATTCTGGCAAAGAAGTGAGTACTACAAAAACAAAGCCTTCTACAACATGCACTAATCAGCTTTTTTTTTTAAAACTCCTTGTGATTCACAAATGAAGCGTAAAATTCTTTCGACACTATGATGAAATGTTTCCCGAACACTGGAGTGTATGTGCCTGTGCTTTCAAAACAATTCACGCAAAGCAGAAAACATCAGGCAGACAGTGACCCAGATTCCCTGACCTGCCTCAGCATCACTGATATAATGCAAATGCATAGTGTTAAAATTAAACCTTGCATACTTAAATTTGAATATAGAGTAGTCTTTTTCAACTGGTTTCGCATCAAGTATTAACCCAACACAGTACCAAAATAGTTTATTGTACAGAAGTACACAAAAATGTCCTGAAATAAAATTTGAGGATGAGGCCATGTCATGCAACCTGTCCATGTTTGCATCTGCCTAATTTGACTAACTATTACCAAATGACAGATGAATTTTCACAAAAATAATATAGAATTTGACTGGATGCAGAGCCTTTGACATCAACAGCAACTAAAGATATTGGAAGTGTTAGCCTATTTACTTTGCTATCCAAACTTTACATGGTTATATGGTTAGTTGCATTATATTATATGCTTTTAATATTGTTTTTCTCTGATCTGCACAAACCAGAACAGATAAACCAGTTGGGAATCATTGATTTACAGCATATACCTAGAATGAAATGAAAGCCTAGAAATGAAATCACCACTTCTAAAATATGGTTCAGAATTATTATTTATAGTAACCAAGTAACAAACCTTCATATATTCAAACATGTTTTAAACTAAAGCAGTCAAAATGTTTAGAGTAAATTATTTTTCTTATTTTCACACTTCAGTCACACTCCCACAGTGTTTTAGCCAACAATTTTTACAATGCAGGCTGTTTTCCTCATTGCTCTTCCATATTACCAAAAGGATTCACTTAAGATGTGGAGAGGTATTGAGCTTGCTAGCCAGCCCTCCAGTCCGCAATACAACAGAGTACTATTTTGCACCCAATTGTCAAAAGCCTTAAATAAATGGGTCACCAGCCACAATGAGTGCTGTTTCCCCATTTAAACGGACTGTAATTTAAAGGGGTACTGGGGTGCCTCTAATAATTTAACTTCATATTTAACACTTTTTAAATGTCCCCTGGTATTTTAAAGCAGCATTAAACAGGATGAAGTGTTCATGGGAAGGACTGGATGAATATTTCCATGGTGGTTATAGACATGTGTTGACATTGCTTATATTATAGTGCACTATAGTGCTGGTGTGGGGGTGTGGTCGAGCGCCAGTGTACTGATCTCTAACAACTGTTTTCTATTGCTGTGAGAGCTGGAGATGGATAGGTGTGAGCCAGACAACCAAAGAGAGAGAGAGAAAAGTATGCGGCTGTTTATGTTGTGTGCTTGCGATAGACACTGAAAAGTGTGTTAAATAAAAAAGGACTTACATTGGATTGTTTAACCAGCTCCCACTTCCTCCTTGCTTTGAGTGACCTAGACCTTGTCACAGTGGTGCCGAAACCCGGAGGAAGGAGGAAGGAAACGTCGTCATGGAGTCCTCGCCACTGGCCGAAGTCATAAAGACCCTTGCCAGAATCCACTAGGCTCAACATCAGGCCCTGCTTGAGCTAAGGCTGGAACAGGAGCAGTGGTTCCAGGCACTGGTTCAGACTCAAGCAGAGGACCAGCAGGTGTTACAGAGCTTAATACCCCAGGAGTAGTCTTCCACTGTGACCCCAGCTGTGACAACTGCCACTCCCCAAGATAGGACCACAAGATGACCCTTAGGCCTACATCTAATGTTTGATCTGTTTGAGCGAAAGGCCAAGGCGTGGAAGAAGCTAAACACCCAGTGGGTGGTACGCCTTCTGCTGCTGCAGACTGGGGTAGCCCAACTCGCAGCCCAGCAACTTCCAGTCAACAACCTCCTGGTGTACAAGGATTTAAAGAGAGCCATCTTGCAGCGGTTCATACCAGAACAGCATTGCCAGCACTTCCACACTCACTGACATTTGGTGAGCACGGCCACTGGAAGGACAATACAACGTCAAGGCCATAATCTATCTGGTGGTCCTGGAACAATGAATTACCTGATTACCGAAAGGGACGGAGGAGTGGGTCCAGTGCAAAAAGAAAATTCAATACATTCTTAACAGGAGAGCAAAACACCACACACTGGGGCAATTAACATAGGAGAATTGGCTCCAGACTCAAGAACGTCAAAGCTGGCTGTATACTAGGGGTACTCGACTAGGGGAATTTACACCAGGAGATAAAGTCCTTGTACTGCTCCCCACATCGAAATCTAAATTACTTGCCAAGTGGCAAGGACACTTTGAGGTCACACGGTAAGTTGGGGAAATTGATTATGAGGTTAAAACAAACAGATAGAGGCAGAGCTTGTACCACCTCAGCCTCCTTAAACTGTGAAGAGAAGCGGTCCCTGTGAGGGCTGTTCTGAGATTCTTGAGATGGCAGGCCTCATGGCCATCCCGAAGAAGTGCACAATTGGGTGGTTGGAAGTACGTTATCTGGGCTTCCACTTGAGTCATGGGCAAGTGTGGCCCCAAATTGATAAAACCGCAGCAATTGTGGCCTGTCTGAGACCCAATACCATAAAGGAGGTGAGACCGTTCCTGGGGCTGGCTGGGTATTATTGCATTTGTGCCAAGTTATTCGGACATCATCAGCCCGCGGACTGATCTCACTAATAAGGGAGCACCAGATCCTGTGCTGTGCCAACAGAATTTTGTGCAGGTGAAAGCTGCACTTAGTGGCAGGCCGCTGTTACACTCTCCTGATTTCTCACTCCCTTTTTTTTTTTTTAAAAGACCGACACGTCGTACAGGGGGTTGGGGCCATGTTGTCCCAGGTGGTCGAGGGAGAGGAGCGCACGGTGCTGTACATTAGCAGGAAACTCTCAGTGAGAGAGGCGGTCCTGGCCCTTCGGTACTACCTCCTGGAATGGGCCTTCACCCTCTGTTCAGATCATGCCCCTCTCCAGTGGCTCCATTGTATGAAAGATGCCAACGTGCTGATCAACCTTTGGTATCTGGCTCTTCAGCCTTTTAAGTTTGAGGTGGTCCACAGACAAGGGGTGCAGATGGCTGTTGCGGACTTCCTCGCCAGAAATGGGGGAGTGGATTAGTTGACCCCAGCCTGAGTCGGCAATGGGGATATGTGGTGTTGGGGGCGTGGTCGAGCACCAGTTTGTGAATGGATAAAGAGTCCGGGAGATGAAAGTGGTAAGAGAAAATTCACTCCAGGTGTAAATCCTAACAGCAGTTTTCTATTTGATGTTTTTTAATTGATCCAAGATGGCGGCGCGGAAGCACGCAGCAGCCACTCCGGATCCAAAAATGGTGTTATTTTTTTAAAAAAAACCCGACTTTTGCGGCACATGGACATCAGAGCACCCGGTGTTCGTGTCTACCATCGCCAGACACTGCTCAAATATAGGATTCATGCAACAACCAAGCTGCATGATGACCTACAGGAGGTGCTACACATACTCGGCTTGTTGCGGAGACTAGGCCTCCAGTCCTCGCCGTCGCCTGATGCCGGTGGCCGGGGGAGAGGACGTCGAAAGCGGTGTGCGAGAAAGCGGAAGTGTGGCAAGAGGGCAAGGGTCCATGCTAGGCTAAAAACAAACCCTAGCCAGCCAGCCCTCCCATCTATCCTGCTCTCAAATGTTTGCTCCCTGTACAATAAACTGGACTACATCCGACTCTGCGTGAGTTTAGAGACTGCTGCATCTTTGTTTTCACGGAGACGTGGCTCAGCGACAGAGTTCCGGATGCCGCCATTCAGCTAGACGGGCTCGCCTCGTTTCGTGCTGACAGAAATGCAGCTCTCTGCGGTAAAACTTGCGGTGTTGGCTTGTGTGTTTACATCAACACAGAATGGTGCAAGAACTCTATGCTAGTTTCTAGCTATTGCTCATCGCTGTTGGAGCTTGTGACTGTTAGATGCAGGCCTTTTTATTTACCACGGGAATTCACCACAGTTATTATAACCGGAGTTTACATTCCCCCCAGCGCTAACGCTAAGGAAGCGCTCTGTGAACTGTATGGGGCTATGAGCGAACTGCAGAATGCTCACCCCGACGGACTGTTTATTGTCGCCGGAGATTTCAACCATGCGAATCTCAAGACAGTGCTCCCTAAATTCCATCAGTATGTGGACTTTGCAATGAGAGGGGCGAACGTGCTTGATCTTGTTTACACAAATATCCCAGGCGCGTACCGGGCGGAGCCCCATCCCCACCTCGGCTACTCAAACCACATCTCTGTTATGCTAATTCCAGCATACAGACCGCTTGTCAGACGCACAAAACCGCTCCAGAAGCAGGTGAATACCTGGCCATCTCTGCTCTTCAGGGCTGTTTTGAGTGTACTGACTGGCACATGTTCAGGGAGGTTGCAACATATGGCGATTCTACCAACTTGGAGGAATACACAGCATCAGTGACCAGCTACATGTCACTTTCTCCATGACAATCACCACACACTCCAACCAGAAGCCATGGATGTCTGCGGAGGTGCGCATGCTGCTGAGGACCTGAGACTCCGCCTTCAGAGCAGGTGACAAGGCAGCCCTAAGAACAGTGAGGGCCAAACTGTCCCAGGCCATCAGAGAGGCAAAGCACGCACACGCCCAGAGAATCTACAGTCACTTCCAGGACAGTGGTGACACATGGTGCATGTGGCAGGGCATCCAGGCCATCACCAACTAAAGGACAACATCAGTTGCCTGTGACAAAGATGCCTCACTTCCAGATGCGCTGAATGACTTCTAATTCTACGCTCGGTTTGAAGTGCAGAACAACGTAGTGGCGAGGAAGACCACCCCTCCTCCCAACGACCAGGTGCTCTGTCTTTCCACGGCTGATGTGAGGAAAACTCTACATAGAGTCAACCCACGGAAGGCTGCTGGACCAGACAACATTCCTGGCAGAGTGCTCAGAGGATGTGCAAACCAGCTGGCAGATGTTCTTACCGACATCATCAACATCTCTCTGAGCAGTGCCGTCGTTCCAACGTTCTTCAAGGCCACCACCATCGTCCCCATGCCAAAGAAGTCTTCAGTGTCCTGCCTCAACGACTACCATCCCGTCGCACTCACACCCATCATCATGAAATGCTTCGAGAGGCTCGTCACGAGACACATTAAGACCCAGCTGCCCTCCTCACTAGACCCACTGCAGTTCGCGTATCGTCCAAACCGTTCAACAGATGATGCCATCGCCACAGCCCTCCATCTGGCCCTCACCCACTTGGATAAAAAAGGACTCATACGTTCGAATGCTGTTCATAGACTTCAGCTCAGCATTCAACACAATCATTCCCCCAGCACCTGATTGGAAAGCTGAACCTGCTGGGTCTGGACACCTCCCTCTGCAACTGGATCCTGGACTTTCTGACTGGGAGACCTCAGTCTGTCCAGATCAGGAACAGCATCTCCACCACCACCACACTGAGCACTGGAGCCCCCCAGGGCTGTGTGCTCAGTCCACTGCTGTTCACTCTGCTGACTCATGACTGAGGTAGCAATGCACAGCTCGAATCACATCATCAAGTTCACCGATGACACGACCGTGGCGGGTCTCATCAGCAAGAATGACGAGTCAGCATACAGAGAGGATATGCAGCAGCTAACAGACTGATGTAAAGTCAACAACCTGTCCCTGAATGTCGACAAAACAAAAGAGATGGTTGTTGACTTTAGGAGAGCACAAGGTGAACACTCTCCGCTGAATATGGACGGCTCCTCTGTGGAGATCGTCAAGAGCACCAAATTCCTTGGTGTCAACCTGGTGGAGATCCTCACCTGGTCCCTCAACACCAGCTCTGTTACCAAGAAAGCCCAGCAGCATCTCTACTTTGTGTGAAGGCTGAGGAAAGCACATCTCCCACCCTCCATCCTCAGTACATTCTATAGAGGGACTATTGAGAGCATCCTGAGGAGCTGCATCACTGCCTGGTTTGGGACTTGCACCATTTCGGACCGCAAAGCCCTGCAGAGGATAGTGAGGACAGCTGAGAAGATCATTGGGGTCTCTCTTCCCTCCATCAAAGACATTTACAAAAAATACTGCATCCGCAAAGCCACCAGCATTTTGGACGTCCCCACACACCCCCACACAAACTCTTCACCCTCCTGCCATCTGGCAAGAGGTACCAAAGCATTCAGGCCCTAACGGCCAGACTGTGTAACAGCTTCTTCCCCCAAGCCATCAGACTCCTCAATACTTAAGACTGGTTTGACACACACACACGTGTCCTGAGTTGCACTTTTATTACTGTCAATTTATAACTGTCTGCTACCTCAATAACTGCTGAACACTATCTCATAGTATGTTATTTTTACATTACATTTTTAGGAACTGTCATCTTTTTGCACTACTGTGTACTGGTCGGCACTGCTCTGTCTCGCACTGTGTTTATTGTCCTGTTCATTGTTATTAATTTATTGTACTGTCCCGGACTTTTTGCACACGTTTGCACGTGCACTTTATTTAGGTACTTTATTTAGTCTGTGTAGTCTCATGTGGTTCTGTGTTTGTCCTATGTTATTTTATGTAGCACCATGGAGGAACGTTGTCTAATTTCGCTGTGTACTTTACTAACTGTATATGATTGAAACGACAATAAAAACCAATTGACTACTGTAGTGAGAGCTGGAGAGGGATAAGCGCGAGCCAGACTGCCAGAGAGGGAGAGAGAAAAAAGCATGCGGCTGTTTACGTTGTTGTGTTATTTGTGTGCTTGCGATATGTGTTCAATAAAAAAAAAAGACTCAATTTGGATTGTTTAACAAACTCCACCTTCCTCCTTGCTTTGGGTGACCTAGATCTTGCCACAACTATGTTTCAGATCAAGAAAAAACAGTGCAACGATAATAGCAGTTAGCACAAAATTATAGCTGCCATTTTTTTGTTTTTTGTGACATAGTTTGGTGACCATAAATGCCAACAGAAAACCTTAAAAAGAGGGATATTTAATTTAATTATTAAAGGGGTTTCAAGGATAAGTCTACAAAATCAGGCACAAAGACACACTTCATTAACTACATTTAAAGGTCAAGTTAGGGACGGGATAGCATGCAAATTCTCTAGCCACAGGGCAAGCTGAGTGAATTGTGGCAAATACAAAATGTTTTCTCTCACAGAATATCAGTTCAGCTGCAGAGAGTATTTAGTCCACACAACATAGTTTATTGTAGTCAAATTGCTGTAATATCTTACAGACACACTGCATTACAGCTTTAGAAAAAATCCAAGACAAAAAATCTTAAAAACAAGATTGAATTTTATAGGATTACAATTTTATTAAAAAGCAAAGAGACTGCATTTCCACGCCTCCTGTGTAGAACCTTTATATTGCAACCAGTCAAACAATTTCAGTGCTATGTGTTGAATGACTATTATCACAGTCACTATGAAGAAAAAAACAATAAAACATGAAAAGGCAGTGATGAATGGGTGTGGCTGCATGGGTGACAATTCATGGGCCAAAACTGTTACAGTCTAGCCTCTCTGAATGGAATGTTCATCACTATAAAAGCAGTGTATGAAACTTTCAGTCGCTGTATTTCTGTTTTACTATTTACCATATACGGTATTGGGGTAATGAAAGAAGGTGCAGAGAGTCTTTTTTTCTGGTCTGATTTTGACCTTTTTTCCAGTCCATCAACTGACAGGAGCTATACTTGTATGGAAACATTTCATGCAAAAAACACATGGCATGGAAGGAGAGCACACTTTCTGAATTACATTTTCTCACCTAGTTTGGTTAGAGACTTTGTTGATATCATTAAAAAGTTTAGAAATCGCTTTCTGCCAACCCAAGATTTTGTTTTATTATTATGCATTCGGTCTCAGACATTTAGCTCATTGGCCACTTCCACCTGAGAGAGCCCCTCCCTGGTTTTGTATTGAACAGGAAGTTCTTGCCCCTATTTCGCCATTGCAAAGCCTTTCTATCAAACTAACTGGACAAGTTAAGTTACACCCCATTATCTCGCATTTGCACTCCGTATGGACAAAAGTGTTCAGTGTGTTTAATTCAGGTCTCAATTCTTCAGTTATTTAAAGCTGCACCACCTGGTCTGTCCAATTTTTGGGAGTAGCATACACCACCCTAGAGCGGCAGATACTCTGGGAGGGGTGATTACTGCTTTTGGAAAATGTCATGAGGCATCAGTGTATTATTCCCTGTTAATTCAGAGTTTGGGGGATGGAATTTCAACTTCACTCACGAGATTATAGGAGAAAGATTTAAACTTGGTATTGGAGGAGGGAGTGTGGGTTAGGATCCTAAAAAATGTCAAATTTACATCTTATGTAATTTAAGATTTTACATAGATTCTATTGGACCCCCATAGATTGTATAGGCTTGGTCTTAAAGACACACCCACCTGATGTTGATGCCAATCAGAAGATGGGGACACAACCCATGTTTTTTGGAGGTGTGTTAAAATCCAAGAATAGAAGAGTTTTATGTTTGACGTATTGGGCACTCAAATTTCATTTTGCCCCAGATTCTGCATTTTAGGCGATGGGGCGGTCAGTAATATAGGGAATAAATACATAAAAAATTGGGTCATAGTCAGTGTTATTATCAGCAGACAGGCCATTCTTAAATGGATGGAAGCCCGCTGGAGTGCCCTCGTTTCAATAGTGGTACACAGAGATGGGCAGGATAGCGGCATTCGAAAAAATTTCATATAGAAGGCTAGGCAACTTTAATTAATTGAATAAAAAATGGGGCAGCTATTTTCTCGGGGAGCGGCAGTGGAGAGAGATGTGTAGTTTTAAATGTGTGTGATTATTATTTTATTAAAAATAAATCTTGTTTTGTGTGTGTATACTCAAGTTGTGACCACAGAGATATTTGTTGAGGGTCAGGGTGGGGTTGGGCATTGGAAGGGGTAAAGGGAATAATGGGGGTCAAAAGTTGATTCTGTGAATATATGTTTTGCTTTTCTGTTTCAATTGTGTGAATCAATCTTAATTGGAAAAAGTGCAAGGTCTAATTCTAATTCTAATGCAAGGTCTCGTGGCACATCATCTTTGGAAACAAATGTTTGTAAATGGTTAAATATGTGGTCCCCACAGATTAAACAAGGGCTCCTCAACAGGGCCCTGAGACTATGAGGGCCCCCAGCCCTCTTATAGGACACTTTTGCCTTTCTGTTTCTAATTAAATTTTTTGAGCCACTCTTTAATCTTATATCGCCACCTGGTGAAAGTTTCCATGCTTTTGTGGAAGTAGAAGACCTTGTAAAATAATTTCCAAAATAGCTACCTTCATATTTTGATGTACTCATGTGAAATCTTTGCTGATTTTGATAAAGTAAAATTAACATAAATGTTTTTATTGTTATATTTCAAAATTTGTATTTATTGAATTCAAGCAGCATGTGCTTTAAATGTCATTATTTTATAGAAAAATAGGTTTAAAAATATTATTATCTGACTTATTTCATTAGGCTTCATATGGTTAAGCTTTATTCTTTGTATAAAAGTACTGTTGAACAAAAACCTTCATTATACTATTCATTGCAACTGCATGTTTGCCCTACATTGCAAAAGATAACTTGGCTTTGGTGGTTGGGAAAAATATCATATTGATATTTTACTTTGTGTGGTTCAAAAGCATTGATTAAACTAGATACGTAAAGTTTGTTGAGACAAACTATAATGTTGTTTCAGACAAAACATGTCTGAAAATGTAATATGCTTTTAAATGCTTGAAGTTAGAAATGTTTTACAGGTTTAACAGAAAGAAAGAAAGAAAGAAAGAAAGATCTTAAAGCAGTTTAAAGAGCTTGTATGTAAGTTTTGACTGCTAAAGTTTGAAATCACTAAAAGAAAATTGGCCCCAGGGCCCTTGTATTCATAATCTGCCCCTGATGCAAATATGTTGGACACACCCTCCAAAAGGAGGCTTTTGTGTGCAGTACTTGCACCAAATGCAATTACAGTTCAGCTCTCACTAGGGGTGTCCATGGTTAACCGATTAACCGTTAAAAATTGCGTAACCGAGTGAAACATTTTGCTCGGTTAAGTGGCGTCAATGGCGTGCATTGAATTTAGTTGTAATACATTTTTGCACCACCAGAGACTGAATAAACGAGGAGACACTGATTAGCAAGACAACTCAGTGAGTGTGCTTTCCATTAAATGAATCACACACACAGTAAACAAATCCTTAACAAAAAAACAGGGCTTTTCTGGTGGGTGCGGTGACGCGCTCATGTAAGGGTGGCGGCGTGGCGCTGCCAATAAAGCTCCTAAAATCTGTCACAAAGAACCGGCAAAAGTAATGATTATGAATATGTAAAATATAGCAAGGAGATATTTTAATTATTTATTAATAAACAAGTCTTTTCTTTGTCCGTGTCATTTGCAAAGATGAAGTTGACGATGCTGACTCGCGGTCTTCGCAGTAACGCACCAGAGAGAAATGCACATTTCTTACGGATTACATAAGCAGAGAGCAGTCTGTGTCTGTTTTCTTTAGTTTTGAATTATTTGTGAGGCAAGGCTACCTTATACACTGAGTTTCGGTTCATTTATGAGACGAGCTCCAGTTCACGCGCTGGTGCCTCCACGCTTCGTGATTATATCGTCTGCTATATTTAATTCTTATTTATTAAATCCAGGCAATTGGTTGATGAAACATTGATTAAAATTAAGACACAATTAATACAAAACGAAATTCACTTTAAAGAAAGGTTTTGTGCTTTCTGTTTGATGTCTCTGTGGAAGTTTTAAAGCATCTTTCAGTGCCGCTTTCAGAGCGCTCACGTCCGTAACATTGTGTTTTCCTCGTATGCGAACTGAAATGAATATCAGTTCATGGATTGTGTGTGTGTAGGCTATAAGAGAGAAAGCGAAAATGCCAGTATTTCATTGAGACTTGAGATTAAATAAACGGCTTAAGTATTGTAGATCTTGTAGTATTAATTTTCACATGCAGTTACACATTGTCGGTTAAAAACAAGAAAGTGGCTGGTAAAAACATTGAGTGGCTGGTAGATTTTGAAATCCACAGTGGCCGGTGGACAAAAAAGTTAATTTCCATCCCTGGCGCACACTATGGTTAACCGAGTATTAACCGTTAAGGGCCTCGGTTAACGGTTAATGAAAAACTTGAAAACGTGCAGCCCTAGCTCTCACAAAACACAATTTTATTTTTATTCAGTATGGGAATATATGTTTCTTTATAGGATTGTATGATATCATCATAAAATCTGTGCTATTGGCACCCTTTACTTGAAATATTAATAACTCCCAAAGAAAATACAATATCATGTACACGTTAAGCCATTGCACCACTGATGTATACTTAAATTAAATCTGAATTTCAAACTATTATGTAAGCTCAATAATAAGCTATTATTTTAACCATGGCAAAGTTAGCTTAGCTTGCAACCCCTGTTTGTTTCACTTTAGTAATAGGGGCCTAAGAGTGTTTTCTGCTTTACCATTCAGTGGCAACTGTGGAAAACATACAGCCTGGCCAGTGTAGTCGGATTTCTGAACAAATGACTCTTTTGAGTCTACAGTGCGAAACATGCAGCGTGACCAGTGTATTCCAATTCTTGAAGAAATTACTCTTATGAACCGGTTCTTTTAAATCTACAGCATGAAAAATACATTACGACAAGTCTATCAAGTAGTGAAGCGTCAACAAGTTTGAATCTACAGCATAACTAGTGTAGAACGATTTCCAAACAAATTTGCAACACAATGTAATGTAGATACAATTCCAACGCAAAAAGCATACTCTATTCAGAGAGAATGCTATAAGATAAAGGGTAATGTACACAACAACAACAGAGTCATTCTGCAACATCAAAAACAAGAGTGATAAACTTATTGATCTTCTTGTTTTACCTCATTATAGATTGTGCACACTGACAAGACATGCAGTCATGTAAGCCACATTCCAAAGGGAGTGGACTATGTTTGTTTGCCTCAACAGTCAGAGCCAAGTATGATTGTGGGTCAGGGTGCCTCACAACACGATTGTGAAAGAGCAGACTTTATGATTGCCATCGAATGGAACTTCTTTTGAAGATCAACACCAGTTGAAGACATGCTAACTGAAATTAAAGAACTTCTCTCGTGATATGGTCAAGTATTTCCTTCAGCTATAGCCTTTTTGCTGACTGAGGGCTTTCGATTATAGACTGCCACGTCTCATTACATTCTGTTTTCACCACAGTGTCTGTCCTAAAAACATATAGTATCACTTCTCATACAGAAGCATTTTTAAATATGCTAATGAAATTATGAAGGATTGTGAAGAGGAAGAATTGTCACAGAATACAAAAGAAAAAAACCTCAGGGCACCTTCTTCAGCACAACCCTCAGCTGTGTGCCTATGACTTTTCAGGAGTAAATGCATCATTCATGCAAATATATGTGTGGTCACAGAAAACAAGGAGAGATGTGGAGTTGGTGCATGAGCAGTTCAACCCTGCAAGGGAAATCTGCAGCGTACTGTATGTTCTGATGTTTTCCCCTTTTCAAAGCTGTCGGCACGAGACGGCATGAGTTCAGCTCTTTTGCAATACAAGCAGCTGCAGCCACAGCAAGTATCAGCCCCCAGCGAGATGCGTTGGTCAGACTGCAGTTTACTGGAGTAGACACTTTTATGAAGATTAGGGAATCATTCTGTTGACTGAACAGCTTTAATTCGGTCTTCTTTTTTTTTTTTTTTTACTTGCATTCAAGTTGTTCCAAACTCATATTACTTTATTTCATCCATGGGACACAAAAGGAGATGCAGAATGTAAGGGAATGAAAACCCATCACTTTTTTTTTTTTTTAACTCTTCAAAATTTCTGCTTGTATGTTCAACAAAAGAAAGCCATACGGGTTTGGAACGACATGAGGGTGAATCAATGATGACAGAATTTTCATTTTTGGCCTAACTAACTTTTTATGTGTTAACTTAACTGCCTATGATCTCTCCTTACCATCAATGAGTCACACTCAATTTCCTTTTGTGTCCTTACAAAGAAGAAGTGAAACGGTGACTGTTAATTACCTAATAATAGTTACCCAAAACAGAAGTAGCCTAAACCTAAAACACACTAGAAACTTTTTCAGAAATCCATGTAAAACATTTGTGCACTATACCTATTGATGTTTTTGAAACGGGCTTGAAAGACTGATGTTTTTAAAGCATGATCGTTATTATGTAACACACTGTATAAGTGATACACGTTGGATACTGATGCCTGTCAACGAAGGATGGGCATTTCAAGTAATTTTGTAGTCGATCACTCCAACACATAAACAAAAAAACAAGTAATCAATTACTTGAAATTTGTAATTTATGTTCAACCCTCAACTTTGGAACCTGTTTTTTCCCCCCTGTTATTCCTTTTACAATGTCATGCATCCTCAGCACCGATCAATACATTGAGCTGTAACGGCAAGTTTAAGGTGGGAAAAGCAGTTTCACTGTTGCCCACGGCAGTCAAAGGCACAAAGGAAAATTTATATTTGAGTAGTGTTTTTACAAGTCAAATATTTAAAACTGATCGAGTACTCGATTATTCGATTATTCATGCATATCCCTACTGTCAACATGTCTCAACATGAGAAACAATCCTTTGCAGGTTTGACAAAAGCCATTGATGCTGTTGAGTACTCACTACACTGAAGGTGATGAAGACTGAAATGAATGACTTGTCATTTAGAAATGTTTTAATATATTTTCATCCAAAGCTATTTATATTGAATTCACAGACAGCCTCTTTAGAGCAATCTGGTGTAAAGTGCATAAGCGAATAACGGTGTTGACACTACAAGTGTTGAACTGAGGTTGGCTAATTTGCTAAAGCTAACGGCAACGCTTCACGTGCGTTTGAAACGTCACTTCCGTCAACTGTTAAACGGCAAATGCTTACATGTAGAAAAACCGTCAAGTGATCCATTTGGGACGATACTACACTTTGAAAATTCAAAAATTCATACACTACATGGCTGAGTGCATAATACATTTTAGAAGTGCATAGTGTGTCTTTGGGACACGGCTTTTGTAACTTTCCAAATCAGCAAAGTTTCCATTACCAGCTCAGAGCCTTAAAGGAATAGTTCACACAAAAATTAAAATTCTCTCATAATTTATTCACTGTCATGCCATTCCAGATGTGTATGACTTTCTTTTCCTGAACAAAAATGCCTTTATGTGCTTTTGGAGCTTCAAAATTTGGCACCCATTCACTTGCATTGTATGGACCTACAAAGCTGAAATATTCTTCTAAAAATCTTTGTTTGTGTTCAGGAGAAGAAAGAAACATCTGAGATGGCCTGAGGGTGCATAAATGATGAGAGAATTTCATTCTTGGGTGACCAATTCCTTTAAATACTAAGCAACATCCATACCAATTTTAAAACTTAGAGAACACCAGATCTGTCTATGAAACAATAGGAAAACATGGAACAATATGCAAAACTAAAACCTAATGTCCAATGCAACAAAACTCTAAATAATTAAAACGGTCCATTATGAAACCAAAGCTTAAGTCCAATGCATGATTCCAAAATCTTGCTAAAAAAAAAACAAACAAAAAAACAGCAGTGTGCCATATGACAGTTAGGTTTATGAATGAGCCCTTGTGTGCCTGTGTGACATAAACTCACAAGGCACAATACGGATCATTACCCTGTATATGAGTCCTTTGTTTTATTACCGGAACCCGTCTTCCACATTGTTCTTATATTAATTTCCTCCCCACCTGGTATGCATTTAAACAGGAACAATGCATACTTCCACTTTAGCTTGACACCTAACAGGGGTCATAACTGACCTAACATACCGAGATAAAGGAAGGAGGTTTATAGGGGAAATGATCAAATAGACCGGAGCTCCAAATTTAGAATTACACTTATATGAATAAAACCTCCACTGTGGACTGCCTTGCCTTACTCTTTCTTTTTGCTTAAAGGACGCATGTGCAAATCCTTTGAGCTCCAATTACCTTTCTACTGTACAGATCTATTTGAATGTAGATCATCTGCATAACGAAAGTGACAGGTAGAAAGTGACCTGTCATAGACGCCAATAAAACTGAAAATTACATGTCAAGACCGCACATAACACTACAGATGCTTATTAATTGTCAATGGCGCAACAGTAATAACTGGTCAACTGGTGTTTAATAAACAAACAGCAATCAATCTCAAGACTCATAAGTCTATGTCTCATGATATCAGTCCACATGCACTCCTGATGTTAATATCCCAAACGTGTAGCTGCCTGTTCCGGAATTCACTTAATCTCCCTGTAGATTTAAGACAGAGCACTCCAGACAGACAGAAAGACAGCTCCAAAACTCAACTCAGATTCCCCATGATCAGTCGGTGCATGAGTTATAGGGGTCAAGCCAAAGGATAGGAGGGTTACCTGTTGATTTTGAGAGCGAATGCTCTTCGTTCTGATGCTGGAAGGGAAGCCATACGAGTTTAATGTCCCTCCACGCAGAGCAGGGCAGAAGAGCACTTTGATGGGATGGTCGCAGATGGCATCGCAAGCCTCATCTTCGCGGTATCAGTGGCTTTGCTGGGCGGAAACTTCCGCATTTTAACTTCAACCCAAACAGTGTGGTAATACGAGAGAGAGAGAGAGAGAGAGAGAGAGAGAGAGTCTAAGCTACTTACGATAATATGAAGATTAAAAGATTAAAGACCCACCGTCGACAGATATCAGGCCATTACAAACACGAGTGTGTTTATCAGAATAACCCTATAAGGGATGTTTCACACCCATTAATAGCTTTTAATCGGCATTTCGTAAATAAATGAACAATAGTTTATGTATAAAATAATAGGCCTACTTCGTAAATAAAAAACAATGTATAACATGTTGATATGCATGTCCGTGGGGTCTTGGTGAATAAGGTCTATCGGCTTTTCAAAACATGTTTTGTTTATATTTCATAAGCTTTGACGAGTTGCAACGAAATCTCTTCAGAGATTTGAATTAGGAGTGGTGAGCACGCCCTCTGTCGGACATGAATTGAGCTTATAGTCAACAAAATATTACAGCAGCACAGTGCAAGGTTTTCTCTAAAGCCTGTTAAAACAAATAAATAGACTGGCATTCATTAATATGTTTGAGAATGAATGGCTGATAAACGAGGAAGTTTTCCAAACTTTTCCTTTGTGACATAATATACCACTTATGTCAAACGTCCCGCTGATGTCAAGATTTATTGTGAAAAGGAGTATTTTGGTCTGTTCTCACCCAAAACCAATTGGATCACTTCTGAAGACATGGATTAAATCACTGTAGTCGTGTGGATTACTTTTATGCTGCCTTTATGAACTTTTAGGAGCTCCAACGGTCTGGTCACCATTCACTTATGGACCAACTAACTATTCTTCTAAAAATCTTAATTTGCGTTCTGCAGCAGGATGAATGTCACACACATCTGGAATGGCATGAGAGTCAGTAAATGATGAGAGATTATCATTTATTTTAGGGTGAACAATCCCTTTAACTCAAATGGAACAAAAGTTCCTGTAGATTGTGCCTAATTTATTATTTTATAAGATTGAAGTCCATAGAGAAAACATTTTTATAACAATTATAGTGGTTGCATATTTTTTATATATCTATAATTGTTTTAGTTCTGTCCAGATGAATGAAAATAAATACAGCAGTTTTCTGCGACGTTGACTAGGAACTGTCATGAGTCAATGTTGCGGTCGGACCGTGATCACAGACACACCAGCATATCAGAACAGTCCCGTTCATTTACCTACTGGAAACCAAAGCACACTTTGCAGGTCATGTTTTAACGGATTTCTGAAACTTGTTTTCCGTAAAGTGTAAGTTTGTTTCTGTCTGCTTTAATTGTCATACATGGCGTTTCTAGATGTTTTTAGTGCAAAACCCATACTGACAGCGCATGTGTGTTAGAGCTCTAGACTGTCAAATGTGGTGAAATTGAGCGTATGCCAAAATATTTCTATTCAACCCTTCTATCACAGTAATGTCTGGTGTTTGCCATCATTGCACTGAACTCTCAGTCAAGAATTAATATCCTATCATATCATATCATATAGGGTCATGACTCATGAAAAACCTGGAAATATCAGGGAATTAGAAAATTGTGATTCCCAGGCCTTATGAAGTCATGCAAATGTAAAGAGTCTAAAGTAAATAGGCGATGCATTTGTCTAGAAATGCTTAGCTCTAAAATATTTAATCAGCTATAAATGTATTTTCCAGTATTCACAACTGACAATTTGTAAAAGCAATTGAATTCTACGGTCAAAAGGTGTGGCAACCCTTGTTGGGGTGACCGGGGCTAGTTGTCACACTGGGAAGATGACACAAGGGCTATTTTAGTCCAGTTACACAAATGTGTGTTTGTCTAGCAGTTGCTTTTGTATGCTGGTTTAAAACACCTAGTTCAAAATCCTTTAATATTGAATAACACCTTTGTCACCTGTGCATTTATTTTTAGTATATAGTTGCCAAAAAGCTTTTCAGGATCCAATGGAAGGGTAAATCCAAAACAAATACTTTGAGATGGTGGGGTTTGCTTCAGAATACAAATAAACGCTTATATGTTAAATGCATGTAAGTTTATTAAAAAAACAAATCTTTTTATTATTAATACCTAATGTTTTGCTTGTATTAAAAATCAATGCAGTGTAGACATAATTGAGGTCATTTAAAAGTAATATTTTGTTATTGATTTAAGTTGTTTGTGTAAATGACAGGACTACCATTACTTTGAATATCGTTTTAAATAAAAAAGGAATTTATTATTTTTCTTTCTTTTATTATTCAGAATTTGTGGAATCTGTTTCCTAAAAATGTGTGTTTTGTGATGTATATCACCATCAACCAAAGCTTTCAAGAATATCACAATATAATTTTTTTTTGCTTATTACAGAAATTGTTTTTCAAAAATAAACATATCCTGAGAAATATTCAGCTAGCCTTGGTATGCCATACATACAGCTCTGGAAAAAATGTATGGGACCACTGCAAAATTATAATTTTCTTTGGATTTACTATTTATAGGTTGTGTTTGAGTAAAATGAGCATGCTTTTATTCTATAAACTACTGACAAAATTTCTCCCAAAATCCAAATAAAAATATTGTCATTTAGAGGGGTTTTTTTTTCTAGAAAATGACAACTGGCCAAAATAGCAAAAAAAAGATGCAGTGTTTGCAGACCTCTAATAATGCAAAGAAAACAAGTTCATATACATTTTTATACAACACAATATTAATGTTTTAACTTAGGAAGAGTTCAAAAATCAATATTTGGTGGAATAACCCTGATTTTCAAATCACAGATTTCATGCATCTTGGCATGCTCTCCGCCAGTCTTTCACATTGATGTTGGGTGACTTTATGCCAATCCTGGTGCAAAAATGAAAGAAGCTCGACTTTATTTGATGACTTGTGACCCTCCATCTTCCTCTTGATCACATTCCAGAGGTTTTCAATGGGATTCGGGTCTGGCGATTTGGCTGGCCATGACCTGGACCTGTTTGAACTTGTTTTCTGACCAGTTGTCATTTTCTGCAAATAAATATTCTAAATAACAATCTTTTTATTTGGAATTTAGGAGAAATGTTGTTAGTACTTTATAAAATAAATACAAAATTAGAATTTTACTCAAACACATACCTATACATCGTAAATCCAGAGAAACTGATAATTTTGCAGTGGTCTCTTAATTTATTTACAGAGCTGTATATCCAGTATAACCTTGTCAACTGAACTTCAATCTGTGTGATTATATGACTCTTATTATTTCAAAAGATCTCAGTAATGGAAGAGGAGGATGAATGTCCAGAGTTAGTTCCCATCAAAGAGAAGCCCACTGGACCCACAGCTCAGATTCCAGTTACTATCATCACTGGATACTTGGGTCAGGTTTTTAATCAGTCATCTTTTCTAATTAACAATTTGTCTATGAAGTGCATAATAAAAAAAACTTACCCCAACAAAGCATTTTTTGGTTTTGTTGAAAGTAAGCAATAAACTGACATTTTATTTGTATGCATTATATTATGTTGCTTGCAGTAATGTGTTTATTCTTACTTTATTTTTAAATACAAGAAATAATTTTTTTCCACACAGTGACTTAAATTTTCTCTCTTTTCCTTATGCAGGTGCAGGGAAGACAACACTTTTGAACTACATATTAACAGAGCAGCATAATAAACGAATAGCTGTCATACTTAATGAATTTGGTGAAGGTAATTTATCAAATTAGATAGCAAATAAGCAATTTAAATACCTCTAGTCTAGTATACATATTGCCTTGATTTGTTGGGGTTTGAACTGTACCAAAAGTCCCTCTCTATTGCTCTCACCATCAGAAGAGGGCAGCAAAGCATTCCCTATTTCCTTACTCTGTGCAGTGGAGTAGTAGGACTTAAAGGGATTGTTCCCCCTAAAAAGCTAATTCTGTCATCATTTACTAACCCTCATGTTATCTTATGACTTTATTCTATGGAACATAAAAGGAGAATCTTAGCAGAGCGTCTAAGCTGCTCTCTACCATACAAGAAAAGTGTTAAAACAACTTTGTGTGAGGAACAGACTGAAATTTAAGTCATTATTTACTGAAAACTCTTTCTTTGAAAATCTTGCTTGACAGCAGTGATCATTCATTTTCATTGTATAGAAAACATTTACATTTCTCCTTTCTTGTTCTCTATTAAGTCATGGAATGGCATGAGGTTGAGTAAATAATGACAGAATTGTCACTTTGTGTAAACTGTCTCTTTACTAGAGATACTATACCTTTTTTCTTTCCGTATGACTTAATTTGGTGTAATGTTGGCTCTAGAATATGCTTATCACTGTTCAAATTGGAAAGTTTATACAATTATGTCCATGCACATTTTCTTAATGATTTTCTTTGCCTTTTGTTTGAAAACACAAACAAATATTTCTGATCAAAAGTACTGAGATTTGTTGGCAACCTAATCAAAGATGTGATGTTGGATAGCTCTGCACATGCTGAGATGTTGAATGGTGACCTGTTCTTTGTTGTTCTATAGGCAGTGCTCTAGAGAAGTCTCTAGCAGTGAGTCAAGCAGGAGAGCTTTATGAGGAGTGGCTGGAGCTGAGGAATGGCTGCCTTTGCTGCTCTGTAAAGTACAGCCATCTAAACATCTACAAATACTGGGACAAATATTATTCTTTGGGAAATATTGATCCCTTTTTTTTTCATCCTTTAAAGGTATAGTTCACCCAAAAATTCCTCACCCATATGTTGTTCCAAACCCATTTGACTGACTTTTGTCTGCAGAATACAAAGGAGACATTTTAGAGGATGTCCTGTTTGCTTATTTTAATACAGTTGATAGTGACTAACTTTAAAACTTAAAAAAGCACCCAACTGTGTCATAAAAGTATTCCATGTTCGTGCATAATTTTATTTATTTTGTATTTTTTTGCATTCATTAGTGCATGATAGAAGCTTGTTCATGTGTTCACGCAAGAACTTGCACAGTTTTTGCCTTCGCTTTTCACTCATGAATATAAAAGGTGAGTAATGGCAGTGAAATAACAGTTGAATACCTTAAATTTCATCTTGTTTCTCAACTTGGAATATGATGCACAAGTTGCATGGACTACTTTTATGAAACTTTTGGGTCCTTTTTTAAGCTTTAACACTTAAACACACACCTCTGGTAATTTTTTGGATAAGTGCACACACCACTTTAGTCATCCTCAATCTTTCTTTTATAAATTGTGTAACACAACAAACAAACAAAAAAAGACAAAATTGCACAATTTAAGTGTCAAACATGTAGGCCTATAGGGTCATTAGGGACCCTAGGTATGTAATTAATAAATATATATATATATATATATATATATATATATATATATATATATATATATATATATATATATATATATATATATATATATATATATTATTATTATTTGTAAAAAAAAATTTGCACTTCCATAAATTATATATTTTAAATTGTTTTACATCTATATAAGTTTACTATCTGTGGCAGAGCGGAGGGTGGGGGCCGGGTTGTGATACGCTACTGGCCCCTTATCAGGCCTCCGAGAGGGATAAAGGCCGGGGAAAAAAAAAACAAAAAAAAAAACACAACCACACACATAGGACGGACAGCTGCCTGCAAACGCTCTTTCTCTGTCACGCCACCGTCTGCAGTCAGCGTTTATACCTCTCAGAGGCTTGATTAGCCTGATATGGGGTCAGGTGTAAAATCACGACCTGGCTCCGCCCTGTCACAGTATCATATGAGATCTGTTTCTTTGTTTATTCAAAGAGAATATTATATATTATCATACAATAATAGTATTATATACAATATTCATACAAATAAATACTATCACGTTGATTTTCTGTGTAACAACAGTGAATTATCTGTATCCCATATGCGTGTACTCTTATATATACAGACCTGCCAACCTGTACGCATTTTGACCTCAAAGTACGCTGCTACGATTTGTCACTCTAAACTACGTAAAAACCTGGTGACTCCTATGTGCACGTGCAGAACTCAAATCAAGCAACACAAAAAGAAGAGTTCGACCAATCATAGCGCTGGGTTCATTCTCCAAATAACAATTGGGTATGACTGACAAATGTGCCTATCATTAATAAGAGAATGCAAATCGACAGCAACACAAAATCCCGCTCGATCCCCCTTCCACTCCTGCCGTCTTACTGATTTCTTAAGCGAGGACAGTACAGTGGAATGTCATACACATCTGAAATGGCTTGAGGGTGAGTAAATGATTAGAGAATTTAATTTTGGGTGAAGTATACCTTTAAATTCAAGTGTCTTAATAACTGCTACCCCAATCTGCACTCAGTGACTGTATGTATTAACAAACATATTCTTACATATTTATCATTCAAATATGTGAAATAATAAAAAGTTGCACTTGTTTTTTGCTTTTCCAGAGACAATGGGTTAAAAGCAATTGAAAATCTAATGGAGAAGAAAGGAAAGTTTGACTACATTCTTTTAGAGACAACAGGATTAGCAGATCCAGGTATTTTATAGATTCTTATACAGTATATGACAATACTCCAACAGACACCTGATTGATATTAGACCATCCAGTGGCATCCTTGTCCATTGTATGGGACCTGGCTTTCTTAAACAACTGTTTCATTTTTTTGTTTCATTTTGTAATGTATTTTATATAAATCCTACAGAGCAAAAACACTTAAAAGCAATTGAGCATCTGAGTAAAATAGAAATCAATGAAAAGGCAAGAAAGCTCAGCATCTCCATATATGTGTGACAGGTTTTCACCTTTTCCATTGCACATTATGGTTCGACTCGCCTCAACTCTACTCGCTTTATGTTTCTGAGCTTGCATTTCCATTGCAGTTTAGTGCCATCTCAACGTGGGTGGGATTATAGGCCTCTACTGCCGTGACATCATCTTAAACATGACACAAACTGACCAAAACAATAACACGACCGCTAGCTGTTAGCTACTAGCTCATTGTGCTGCATAAAGCATTTGATGCATGGTGATTTTACATAAGTGTGACAGTTAAATTGGCCTGGTTGTTTTAGAAACAAGCTTTCCATTTGCTGGTCAACTAAATAAAGTGAAGCTTTCAAGCAGAGTATAGAGTTAACATAACAAAACATACCATCCTCCATCATGGATCAACGCCAGTCCAGGGCACTCTCGCTCCCATTGCTGGCCGGTTTAGATAGCGTCCATTTAGTTGAACCGCTTCCACTTTTCCTTGATGGTTCTGTAGTCACTTAAGTTTTTTTTTACTTTTTCCCTACATTGTTGGAAGGTCCGGTGGTAGCTGTGTGCGGCCAACAGGTGATACACTTCCTGAGATAACTTTTTCTCTCATTGCTAACGAGTGGACCGTCTGCACCTCGTTTATTGTCCATGTCGTGGTTTTGCGCACCACCATTTCATTTTACAATTCGAAAGTCACGTGAACAAATGATACTGCTATCGCTGTTGCTAACTTTCAAACTAGCGGTGTCCAGTGATGCTGGTAGTGACGATTCTCCTTGACCAATCAGTTATCTGGAGGATTTTGACATCACATTTTGTATCGGCTCGACCTTGACCAAGGTGGTACTAAAAAAAGTATCAGGTACCAGGTTCTATCCACAGTGGAAAACCCCCAAAAAGCGAGGAGAGTCGAGTTGTTCCGTGCAGTGGAAAAGCCCCAAAAGCCATTGCTGTGCAGAACCGAAGCCACTTTTCACTGCTCTGCACTGTCATTGGTCAGGCTGTCACTCCTGTGGGCCTCAGGGGGATAAGCCCCTCCCCTTCTTCAAAGGGTGGTTGTTTGCTGAATGGGTTATTTTCTGTCTGATATAGTTTAAGAATATTGCCTTCATTACGCTTCTATCAAATATTTATAGTGCTTTCTTATTCTACCCTGACAGTTTGGCAAAACTCCATTATGTGAAAAAGATGGCCTCAAATTGTAACACAAAACAACTTTTGTGAAATAACTTTTACAAGAAAAGTTGGAAAGCATGGAAACAAACAAAATGTAACTTGTAGATGGACATTTTTAAGCCACCCATAAAGTTTAGTTAAGCATTTTGAAGTGCTTACCGGCACCCACAACCTGTTTTAGACCCTTGTGCTTGAATAATGCTGCAGAAATGCTTTCAATAACTTGATAAACGGTTCAAAACCTAATTATACACAAAGCTGAAACATATTTGTGATTTTGCAATACTGATTTAATTTGTTTTAATCCAAACCAGGAGCTGTGGCTTCCATGTTCTGGGTTGATGCAGAATTAGGGAGTGATGTCTACCTAGATGGTAAGATCCCAAACTAATAAATGCTTTCCCAGAAGACATTGATGGTTTGATTAATTGGGATTCAGCTTTTGCATTTTTTATTTCATCTTGGGATTTCTTGGTTCTTTTTCTTTATTCATTTGGGTTTATTTTATATTTGCCTATATTTCTGGTATATTTTTTTTCTGTACAGCATTTTTAATAAATGTTTGTTGCTTTTAAATGTGCATTATTTAATGACTTGACTTTCAGTATAATACAGTTTTCTCATCCCCTCATGCAGGTATTGTTACTGTCATTGATGCTAAATATGGATTGCAGGTATTTTGCTCATCCATTGTGTCAAACCACAAACCAAATTACTTCTGCAAAGTGATATTTTGTTTTACATACAGGTCAAAAAAACGTTTGGCGAATAAGCAAAGTTTAATACATTGTTACAAATTGATTACATTTTTCAATGTCACAGTACATTATTGGCATGATTGTTTGCATGTAATATTGCCAAAGCATCAATGCACACACATAGAACAGTAACAGAATAGTGAACAACCGGGGACTGTAATTAACAAAATAAAATAATAATAAAAATAATGTGCCAGTTCTGTTAAAGAAAGAGTTCACCCAAAAATTTCAATTCTCTCATCATATACCATCCTAGATGTGTATGACTGACTTCTACTGACTACACGAAAAGATTTTTAGAAGAATACTTCAGCTATGTTGGGCCTTTTCAAGTGAATGGTGACGAGAAATTTGAAGCTCCAAAACTCATTTAAAGGCAGCACTAAAATAATCCATAATACTCCAGTGGTTAAATCCATGTCTTCAGAAGCGATATGATAGATGTGGGTGAGAAACGGATCAATATGTAAGTCCTTTTTACACATTCTGAAAGTGAAAGTGGAGATATTTAGTAAAAAAGGTTTTAAATATTGATCTGTTTCTCAACCAAAACGATCACATCTATTAAACCACTGGGGTCTTATGTTTTACTTTTATGCTTCTTTTATATGATTTTTTTGAGCTTGAAAGGTCTGAGGTCACCATTCACATTTTCACAAAAATCTCTGTGTTCAGCAGCAGAAAGAAAGTCATACACATCTGGGATGGCTTGAGAGGAAGTGAATTATTAGAAAATTGTTATTTTTGGGTGAACTATCACTTTAAAGGTTTACCCATCCTGTTTCCTCAGCCTGGGAGCAGCACAGTGGTACTGACACCTGGATAATTGGCTGCAATTTAGCTGGTGTCAGTCTTGGCAAGTCAGCCCTTATATTGCAGAGGTGGCACCTCTCCTCACTGTGGCCCTCTGGGGTTCCCGAGAATGCCTGTTGAAACAAAGACAGGGAAGAAAGAGCTTGATAGAAACTGAAGAAATAATGAATATCCTTTGAAATGGTCATCCTTTGTCCCACGCATTCATTGTCAACTATATATTCATCCATTCAAGAGATAATTCGGGGGGGGGGGGGGGGGGTTCAGGTGAGGTGTGTCCTCTCTGGTTTTAGCTTTTGAAGACATGTCATTTGGGTGCCCTCGTATTCCTTGATTTCTGACTATCAGACTGACAATCAGCAGAGTTTGAAATTTGTGTTGACAGATGATGAAGCTTGTCACTGCTTTCAGAGCTCGGTGTTGTTACATATTGAACACAGACAATGTGACATCTTCCCACAGGGTTCATTTAAGGTGCTTGAAGTTCTTTAAATTGTCTTTTTCAAATTGAAGTCCTTGAAAAACATTGAAAATAGCAATTTTTAACAAGAATTTTTAAAGTTCTTGAATTATAGAAAATCTTAAAATATGTTGCTTAAATCATTAAATAAATTGAATATATTTATTTATTTTCGGAAGAACACACATTTTGCGCATAGACAGTGCTGTCACGTGGCACCTGTTACTTTTGGCATTGCAGTTCAGAATGGGCCAATCACAATCAAGTGTTACTGGAGGATTTAAACAATATATATTTTATAGATACTGCTGTTGTGGATTTAACAAGTATGAATCCTTGCAACTATCTGTTTTAATTACAATTAAATCTCCAGAGTGAAAAGTGAGATGAGATGTAAAACGTTTTGAATGATTTGAATGCAGATCAATGGAGGATTCAGTTCTGTGAGCCTTCTTGTGCACCCTTCTGTAAAGATTGCTCAATTAGTGAAAAAAAATTATTATATAATTCTATAACCTAACCTTTAATGATATGAAATGGCTTGACTGTGTTTTGCAATTTTTTTAGAAAATATATTTGAAATTGTCAATTGCCTGAAAAAAATAAAAATCCTTGTCCTGGTACACCACTTCTATGATATGTAAAGTTATTTGTGTATTTATTTTGTACTTATTTTTAATACAAGCATTAGTGCAAGGCTGAACAAGTGTGCAAAAAAATCTAAATAAACTTAAATAATGTTTGTCCCTTGATATAATGGCATTAGTTTTATCAATGTTTATATATATATATATATATATATATATAAGTTTAAAAAAAAAACATTTTATACTAAAAGTTGTAGAAAATAATTTTAAGGTCAAAGTTCAGAGGCTGCTTAAATATGCATATAGCAGCATGCTAAAATGTTATTAATTCTTATTTTAACCAATATTTTCACACAAATATTTGGTGTTGTACCCCATTGAACCTTCATTAGTGTTAACTTTAACTAAATTAAATAATGAAAGAACAACAGCCAGGTTGTCTTTTATGAATGAAAGCATTTCTAGGCAAAAACTGAACAGAAAATTTCACTATTTTGTAAGTTGGAAATTCAAATTTTTTTGATAATTAACCATTTGCATTTTCTGTCAGTTCCTCAAATAAATCTGTTGTGTAAGTTCAGAAAACATGGAACACAGCACATGAGTCATGTGGACTTATGTTTACGGACCCAGTTATTCACATTTTTTGGAAAGCGAAGTATGTTTTAAAACTTTGAATGAAAGTGGGCAGGTGAATTTCATTTCCCAGCATGCTTGCAGAGGACTCAATAGGGAGAGTAAATGTTAAAACTAAGTATAATTTTATGTTTTTGTACAAGATGAATATAAAGGGGGACACTTGTTCGTTTTTAATGTGGTGTTATGTTGAGATTTAGAAGAGTTTCAGTTATTTTAGGTTTTGAGGGTTACCGTTATGGTGAAAAGTGGCGCATGAGCTAACGATCAGGAGCGGTAGATGTCACACATGGGATTGATTGGTCGCTTCGTTGAGCAATTGCTGTGCAATCCATAGCATTATTACTAAACTACACTCTGCAGTTCTTCTAACCAGCATGTATTAAGCATGCTAACATTCTCTTACACTAGTTAGTACTTAAAAAAAATAAGAGATATATTTAAGTTACATTTAAGCATCTAATTTTGTTGGATTTACCCAGTTTAGCAAGGCTTTTTCTACACAAAGTATCTGTTGAGTTACTTAGTCATTTTAAGTAAAGAAACACATTTCAAACAACACATGGAACCACTGTCCAAAATTGAATCAAGTTTAGCGAAAGTGCTTTTTTTGTGTAAAAAGCTTACAGCTAGGCTAATGAACTATTACTTTGCAGAAGAAAAAAATTCTGATTATTATTATTAAATTTAACAATTAATTGTTCATTGGCATCTTTTAGAATATTGCTGTTGCTGTCGTTCATAAAAACAGTAAGGCATTAGAGGCCATTAATGACATTTTACCTCAGATAAGGTGGCAGTTAGACATGGTTAAGGTTTTGTTAGGCACTAAGTGAAAATACATAATTCACCCATTGTAAAATAGCTGTAACACACAGCTGCTCATGGCTTATTGCTTTATTTTAAAATGTAACAATAAATTATTTTTACAAAGTGTTTATCTGTTCATAGTGCTTATCGTTTTACTGTTTTTTAAAATCATTTTACAGACTTGTAATTAATGTGTAAGTGTCATGTAATAATTTTTCCCTGTAGCATCTAACAGAGGAAAAGCCAGAGGGTCTTATCAATGAGGCTGCAAGGTAAAACACATTTGATTCATTAGTGCATAATTATGGTGTTATGGTAGTTACCTACAAGTGAATAAAGAATTGTAGATCAAACTAGTAAATTTTATACACATTCATTACAAAAATATATTATCTGCATAGTCAGTGTGTCGTTATTTTAGAATGTATTCCTGTATGTTTATCTCTATATCTCTCTCTTTTTATATATATATATATATATATATATATATATATATATATATATATATATATATATATATATATATAAATAAATAATATGGGTATTTGACAAAACAACATCAAGGTTTTAGGTTAAAATTAAAAAAGTTAAAAGTTTTACACCTTTTTAAATCACAGTTATAACAAACTTACATACTGATGTAGTGAAAATGCTTCTATTTTTTTATGCACATTCATTACAAAGTATATTATTAGCATAGATCAGTTTTTTTAGTATTTCAGATGTCTCCCTTTTACTTCAATAACAGCATGTTGTTGAGCTGGTATGGTATTTGTGCAAAACCTGATGATCCATGTTTTTTCCGGTATGATTTGAGTGTTCCAAAGAGCATCTTGTTTGCTTCAATGGCAACAAGGAAATTTACAAAATTGTACCAAAAATTGAATATGGTTAATGTGAAAAATGTGCTTACTTGACCTAAAAATAGTTCAGAATCTTAATTATTTCTTTGCATTTTATGTCATAATAATGTTTCTTTGTTTTACATTTTTTCAGAAATCTTCAAACTTTCTATTTATAAACATGTTTAAAATAGATTTTCAATCCCAGATTTTCAATGTGGTCTCAGACTTTTGCACCCCACTGCATGTATTTTTATGAGTGCCTAATGTGGTCTTTCGAAAATACTGTTTGTGACTGTTATCTATATTAAACATTACAGCTGCCTTCTTTTGGCTCTAATGTTTGTGCAAAAACAAATCCGTTTCCAGCCCAGCTCCCTGCACCTTACCTGTTGTGGTCATTGTGTTGTTGTTGTTGGGGTTTGGAGGCATGTCGGAATGCTCACAAGTGTCAGCGGCTGTAAAACGGCCTCTGCTCTCTGTTTATGTTTTCCTTCCACGCAAAATGCTGGTGCCTTTTGAGTGTGTCAAGAACCATGCCACCCACATACAACTCAACAACAGGCAGGGGGATGAACCTAACACAACAAAGAGATTTTTCATACTCGCATACACAAACATGCCTTTAGATGCAAAGGGAGACTGATACATTGAACGCAAAGCAATAAAGACAGTGAAAAAAGAGAGAGAGATTGAATAGTATGAGTTGTTCTCGTACTGTATTGTTCTATTGATGTATTATGCGACTGTAATCACACATACTTGCATACTGCATATAGAGGTGATTTGTTTTTATGACGAATAATCCATATGCAATGTCCTGAGCTGAGGTGTCACAAGCTTTTGTCTCAGAAACACACAGGCACATTTAGTAGAGATGGGCAGCATTTATCAGGTGATTGTGAATGGCGCTAAATGCTGGTCTCTCTCTCTTTAGACAGATAGCTCTTGCTGACCTGACCATCATCAATAAGACTGATCTGGTGAATGAGACTGAACTAGGGAAGCTCAGAGATGTTGTGAGGTGAGCATCCATCCATCCATCCATCCATCTTACTATGATTAATTGAAAGATGTATTCTGGATGTCTGAATGTATTTTAAATGGGCTCTCTATTATAGGTCAATAAATGGGCTCGTAAAAATTTTGGAGACGCAAAAATCCAGGTGAGAATGACCAGCACTATGCAAAAACAACAAATACAAAACTTTATTCTGGTCCATAATGAAAATCGACTCATTATGTAGCGTAAATTCAACCAATTTCAGGCCTACTTTTAAATTAATTTCTTCTGGCATCCTGAAATAAAACATGAATAAATGCAGTCAGTTTCCATATGCTAGGATTTTCTGATTGGTGTGTACACTGAAGAGAAACTTCTGCTTTTTGGATCTGTTGTATTCTTCTACAGTATGTTTTTGCTGGGGTCAAATTGACCCTCTAACAGAAACAATGTTACTGTATTGAACAGCAGTCACAATTATGACAAGTGCATGCCTACTTTGTGATACAACTGAGGGTTAAAGCTTTAATACTATGTGCTAGTTTCGCAAGTACTATTTTAGTTTTTACACATTGTGGTTTCTGGGAGCCCAGACATAAAGACAGTAAAGTCAATATCTACAGAACATTACTGTAAAGACATTGTTTGTCTTTTCAATGGAGAACCTCAAAGACAGACAGAGTATATTTGTGATTTAAAGATAATTTAATTGTAATGCTGAATCATTGACTATGCTTCTGATTTTAAGTATATTGTCATTCCCTATAGGGTTGATCTGTCTGGAGTATTAGATTTGCATTCTTTTGACACTAAAGACGGTATACGGTAAGTGTTTATTATTATTAGTAATTTATTTTTTGAGAGTACTTTCAAGAATTACAGTACTTGATTCTCAATCAACTGTAGTATGCAGCAAGCAAAGTGAAGTCTGTAGTGATCTATTCAGGACTGTTCTGTTCACCAGTATTTTGTCCAGAAGATTTTGTATATCCGATCAGGATCAAACACTCCATTATCTCATGCTAATTTTGATGACTTACACAAAAACAAATGTGAATGGCTCAGCCCAGCTGCCGAGGATTATAGCAATGTCGAGAGGACAGCTCTTTACATGTACTGTGGCCCATTTGCCCCCTGAGCACAGGTTGCTTGTCTAGGATGACCCCCCTCTGGTCTGCTGTGTGGTACTCGCAGCCCAGCGAATAATCTACAGAAATACGTTTGCCCTCCCTGAGGGGTCCGAGCCCTCTCTCCCGCTCCCTCATTTGCTTTCTTCTTCTGTCTTGCTTTATTAAGCTCGGTCTTACTGTTATTAAACCCAAAAGCTCCTCTGCATAACATCAGCACTAGGATTAGGACTGTCAGTGTAGTCGGCCTCTTTGAAAGGTTTTAGCTAAGACTGTACATCTGTCTGATGCATTTGGGTATGTAAGAGGGTGTTGTTTATTGAAGGAATTTGACATCAATCAATACTGTTCACATTCACATTTAAATGTTCCTGAAATCTGGTTTGATTTGTGTTCTGCAGGTTAGCTGAAAAGCTGCAGCTTGTGAGAACAAGCCAACCACATCTAGACAAGGTGAAGGCTTATTGTCTCACAAGATTTAGAATTAGTGTATTGCCTTTTGAATACCGGTAAAGAAATCCTAAGACATGTTTAAAAGATTTATCTGGTTTCATCATTTGACAACAGGCCTTAAAGGAATATTTCACCCAAAAAATTCTGTCACAATTCGAATTCCTTTTTCTCATGCAGAACACTAAAGGAGAAGTTTTAATAAATAACTCAGTTCTTTTAAAATTGGACAGTGCCTCAATACAGGTTAAAAAAGAACCCTAAGGTATAATGAAGTAGTCCATAAGGTACATATGTCATATTCCAAGTCTTCTGAAGGCATGCGATACGTTTGAATAGAAATAAATAAAAGAAAAAATATAAAAACTAGTAACAGCTTTGACGTTCGTTGCACGTTCATGAATGCTATGAGAGAAGCTCATTCACAGTGACTCACGTGTTTACAGTTGACCATGCGTTGTTTAGCGGTAAAAACATCTCCTTTTGTGCTCCGCATAAGAAATAAAGTCCTACAGGTTTAGAATGACATGAGCGTGATTAAATTATGACAGACTTTTCATTTTTGGGTAAGTTGCGGGACATGCCCTTGTCCTAGGAAAAAAGAAAATATTAAATATGGGTAATTAGTTAGGTCACCAAATGATCTCCAATGTAAAATCTGGGTCCTGAAGCAGAACCAGTTGAGAAACATTACGTTAACCTGTTATATAGGGAAAGGACTGTAATTCACAGTTTGAATAATCTTTCCGCACTGATCTGAGCACTTTGAAACATTTACAAACATTATGTAGACCCAAATGCTGTCCAGCTTCTATGTTAGTGCAAGGTCTCAATGTGGAAGCCTAGTAGGGTTTGTTAAAACCAGGATCTTTTTTTTTTCCATATTAAATTTGGTCAATTTCCTCATATCTTCGAATCAACGTCTACAATTATTTTCATTAGATGGGTCACATTCCCGCATCCACCCAGTCTGTCCCGACCCTCTTCCTTCAGAGCCCGGCTTCACTGCTCTTTTCATGTAAATGAGTGCCCTGTTTTCTGTTGTTTTTCCAAAGGAAAAAAGGACGTTTATAACTTTAACACTCGCATATAATGGTTTCAATATCTGTGAAGAGCCAATGTAACACCTACAGTACAGCACAATGGGAGCTAAATCAAGACCAAGGGAATTTTAAACATAGATACATTATTAGAAATGTAAAAATACAGACAGAAATTTTTACATGATCAATTCTTGCTACAGATTTTCTAACATTTTGTTGCTTTAATAGTGCCACATTCTTACATTTAGGAATTAAGTTGTAATTTATAACACCCCTTGATCAGATTCTTTGATTCTTTCCCAGACCCACTTATGTTTGTTTTTTTAATGACAAGAACTAAAGTTTTTTTTTTATTATGTATTTGTTTTATTTTAGAGTATGCTGACTATAACATTTGAAGTACCTGGCAGTGTTTCTGAAGAGCAATTAAATATATTCATTCAGGTAAAAATTTGTGCTGGGAACAGCACGCTTGCAAATTAGCCTGCAAATTAATTACGTTTGATTGAAATCAAATCAGTACCACACTTTTGTCCTGTAGAACCTTCTATGGGAGAAAACATTGAAGAACAAAGCAGGATTGCCAATGACAGTTATTCGGTTAAAGGTAAGGATAAATAGTGATCATCTGTACGTTCTCTCACCATTAAGTGTGCAAAACCATAATTTCAGAAGTCACAGACATGCTTTAAAGGAATATTTCGGGTTCAATACAAGTTACAGACGATGTAATGTCAGAAAACGACAGCAAAAATTATGATTTAAACAACTTTAATAATACATGAGTTTTAACAAAATAATTAATGCAAGTGCTTTTATCATATTATAAGCTACACATTTCTGCCTTTAAACCCTTCAAAATGTACCCTCCCCATTCACTTCCATTGTAAGTGCCTCACTGTAATCTCGAATCTTTTCCTCTTTTTTTTTTTTTTTAAAGAAAAGGAGGGACAAGTGAAATATTTTTTGTTGTAATCATCATTATGCCACAAAATCTGACTATTGATCTTAACTTGTATTGAACCCTGAATCCCTTTAATGCTAGACAATAAGTACAGCATGAAGTGTCAGTGCAGATGTAAGACTGTTGTGTTGTGTGTTGTTGCAGGGCATCCTCTCTGTCCAACAGAAACAGAAGAAGGTGATGTTGCAGGGAGTCCATGAGCTTTATGAGCTGGATGAGACACCAGAGTTTTGGGCCGATCACGAGCCAAGACTCAATAGACTTGTCTTCATAGGTGAGGGCCAGGCCGCTACATGACATTGTTTAAATCAGTTGCTGAATCACAAACACATGGTCATGACTGGTTTGTAGGATTTAATAGAATTGAATAAAACAGAATTTACTTAATTGTCCCTTAATGGCACAATACAGATTCATTTGCCATTTAAGTTGTACAGTATTGTTTAGAAACCCATTTTTGGAGTGTGTTATATCTGTAAACTTTGTGCTTTATTACTTTTTTTTTTTTAGAAACTGTCTTGTACAATATTTGCTATTTACTCTCTCCTCACTTCAGGTCGAAACCTTGATGGCGAGATTCTGAAGAACGAGTTCATTTCTACCTTGTCAAATTAAGGCATTATAGACTAGATGAGACCCAAATGAAATTTTGATACAGGCTACTAAGCCAAGTATAAAAATCATACAACAGCCTGTAACCTCTCATAATATTTGATGTTTAATGTTTGATTGAAATCTAAAATTATTTCTGTTTTCAGTTTACAGAGATAAGAGATTGATATGAGTTTGGTGCTTTTAAAAAGACAACTGGGTTGCAAATCATGCCACTGCTAAATTGATATCATGCTGCAGGTGATTGTGAATGTAATGGTGTTCAAAAACAGCCATCTTTTAAACATGAAGAACAATCTTTAAAGCATGTTTTTTGTCTCCGTTTCAATCAGTAACATGTCTTAAGCACAAGTTGTCTTTTTTGAACAGTTGTTTTTCAGTAATTTTTCTCCAAATACATTTCTGGAAATGTGTATCTTATTTTAAGTTTATTTCATTATTTAAAGAATTTGTTTGGGCAGGGGGCCTAGCTCAGTGAGTATTGACGCTGACTACCACCCCTGGAGTCACGAGTTTGAATCCAGGGCCTGCTGAGTGACTCCAGCCAGGTCTCCTAAGCAACCAAATTGGCCTGGTTGCTAGGGAGGTAGAGTCACATGGGGTAACCTCCTCATGGTCACGATTAGTGGTTCTTGCTCCCAATGGGGCATGTGGTAAGTTGTGTGTGTGGATAGTGGAGAGTAGCTGGGAGTCTCCACGGTGTCATGCACAGCAAGCCACTTGATAAAATGCACGGATTGACATCTCAGAAGCGGAAGCAACCGAGACTTGTCCTCCACCACCTGGATTGGGGCGAGTAGCCGTGCCACCACTAGGACCTGCTAAGTGGAAATTGGGCATTCCATATTTTGAGAAAAGGGGATAAAAAAAGAGAAAATAATTTATTTGGGCTAACAATTATCAATCATTTATCTAATTAGTTGGACTAAGCATTATTTCACACTGTAAAGTGTAAATAACCAGTAAAATAAAACAGTCTGGAGTTATTAATTTGTGTTGCATTAAGTCTTTTATGCAATGTGTGATCCGTCCTATCAATGCAAGTACCCACTTAACACCTTCTGTCTTTCTGTGACAAATGCAGCATTTTAACATGCACTGTGACATTCCAACAGATCTGTTTTTAGGATTAAGTAGGACCAGTTTTGGTTAGCAAAGTTTTCATTTTTGTTGAATACTGTGGTCCTTACATTAATATTACCCAACTCAGAGTAAACTATTTTAGTTTAACAAAAAGCAAAAATTAAATCAAACACAAAGTAGGCTTTTTGTAACCTATAAATGCATCACTAAATAGAAATATTGTCTTTACTGTGCTAACCAATCCAGGTCTCTTCTATATGTAAGAAAACAACTTTTACAGTTACATTTTAAAACAATGTAGCCTATCAAAGATTTTTTTTTTTTTTTTTTTTACAAAAAAATGAATTGTAGGCTTATATTGTGAAGAAGCATTAATATTGCATACAAGGATTAACAGTACAAGATAAGTTTATCTTCTTGCATTTCTTTAAACTGACATTGATGATGAAATGTATTCATATTGTTCTTTTAGTTTACGCAACTTTAACTACTCGTACGTTTACATGCATCCACTTCCACGCTATCCACAGCCGAGGAAGTGGACGGTGTTCTCCAAAACTTTAATTTGCAATTGAGATGACTGAAGAGTTTTAACATATCCGCGCACAAGAAGGTTTGCTTTGAGGATCGCTGTGCTCATTCATGGCCTCCAATAAAACTCGCTCCTGGCCTAAAGCCACGCCGTTTCCTATTTGATTCTGATGTTGATAGGCTCGTTTACTCTCATTCTTCATTCAAAGCGGGGAGCCGGACCATGTCCATTTTCATGGCCACACTACCTGCGGGTGTCTTGAGGTGACAAACCAAATGAAACCCAGGGGTCATCGGGGGGCAAATCACTATTTTAAACCGGTATTTAGGCGTAGTGTGAAAATTCACCGTATACATCCCAGCACCCACTGCGCTAACCTGCTTCTGAATTGGAGAGTAATCCAACATGATCCTCGATTTTACTTAAAACGAATGAGTCCCACTAATGAATATGGAATTAATTACGAATTATTCATTCGTTTTAAGTAAAATCGAGGATCATTTTTTTATATATATATATATATATATATATATATATATATATATATATATATATATATTATCAGTAGGCTTCTTCAAACCCACTAATGAATATGGAATTAATTACGAATTATTAATTAGAATAAATCAATTATATAAATGCATTTTAAACCATAGCCTAATATAACCATGTTTTTATTTGTTATGTTTGATTTATTCTCGAAACGCTAAAACAAGAAAGAAAGAAAAAAGAGAGAGAAAGAATCCTAATCCCAACACGTAGCGCCTTATTTGAGTTTTTAACGAGAATGAAAACGAGGCTGGAAGGAATTCAGTAGGTTAAATTGTTGTTGAAACTGCCATTGATCGTTACACTGACGAAATGGGGGGGGGGGGAAAACATCAGACATAGAACTTCCGAAAATAGTTTTGTCCTTAAATTTAAAGCCCATAATTTATATAAGATAGTAGGCTATACTATCTTATATCAGTCTTATATAGTAGCATCTATACTATCTTACCACCATTTATGATAGTAGCCTTTTTACTATCTTACCACCATTTATGATAGTAGCCTTTTTACTATCTTACCACCATTTATAGTAGTAGCCTATATACTATCATACCACCATTTATGAAAGTAGCCTATATACTATCTTACCACCATTTATGATAGTAGCCTTTTTACTATCTTACCACCATTTATGATAGTAGCATTTTTACTATCTTACCACCATTTATAGTAGTAGCCTATATACTATCTTACCACCATTTATGATAGTAGCCTATATACTATCTTACCACCATTTATGATAGTAGCCTATATACTATCTTACCACCATTTATGATAGTAGCCTATATACTATCTTACCACCATTTATGATAGTAGCCTATATACTATCTTACCACCATTTATGATAGTAGCCTTTTTACTATCTTACCACCATTTATGATAGTAGCCTTTTTACTATCTTACCACCATTTATGATAGTAGCCTATATACTATCTTACCACCATTTATGATAGTAGCCTATATACTATCTTACCACCATTTATGATAGTAGCCTATATACTATCTTACCACCATTTATGATAGTAGCCTATATACTATCTTACCACCATTTATGATAGTAGCCTATATACTATCTTACCACCATTTCTGATAGTAGCCTATATACTATCTTACCACCATTTATGATAGTAGCATATATACTATCTTACCACCATTTATAATAGTAGCATATATAATATCTTACCACCATTTAGTATATGTATGTGTGTGTGTGTGTGTGTGTGTGTGTGTATATATATATATATATATATATATATATATATATATATATATATTAATGTCTAATAATTTGTATACTTCTCTTCAATAACAACAACAATTTAATAATTATAACAATAATACAAATGTTATTATTTACTTTTTAATGATTGATAGATAGATAGATAGATAGATAGATAGATAGATTTTGCCAAATGATCAGGCCCGTGGAAAAAAATATTAATTTATTAATAATTAACATTTTATTGCGCCATAATATTTGGCAAAAAGAAAAAAAAAAAACCTAACCCAAGATAACTATTTTTTTTTTTAAATCATAGAATATATGAAAAAATGCTTTACTTTGTTATAACATGCTGTTCATATCAGCATGCAACATGCTCGAGTGCATCTCATTTGATATCGTTTAAAGCAGGTCAAAGATTCCCACACCTTCCTAATTGTCCAGAGTCCCTGTGGTGACACTTCACTCCTATTGGTCCGACCAAAGACAGAGTGCGTGTGGCCCCTTATAAATAGTCTCATTTCCATGAGTTCTGCAAACCAACCACACCTGCTACTAACAACCACAAGACTTGTCTTCCACATTTGGGGGTTTACAGCCATGACCCTCTCCAAGGATTACGAAGAAGAACAGCAAGTCGAGGTCTCTTCGGAGGAGGATGAAATAGACATCGTCGGATGGGACAACAGTGATAGTGACAGAGAATATGTCATGCCTTGCAGTGACACCATGGAGGTTGTCTCATCGGACATGGACCATTCGGAGTCCGAGTCTTCTGGAGAGAGCGAGAGCAGCTTTTGCGCGGAGGCCTCCACATCATCTGGCCCAAAGCAAAACTCTCCGGTCAAACCCCCGTATTCCTACATCGCGCTCATAACGATGGCCATCCTGCAGAGCCCCGTGAAGAAATTGACTCTGAGCGGCATCTGCGACTTCATCAGCAACAAGTTTCCGTATTACAAGGAAAAGTTCCCGGCTTGGCAGAACTCCATCAGACACAACTTGTCACTGAACGACTGTTTCGTTAAGATCCCGAGACAGCCCGGTAACCCGGGTAAAGGGAACTATTGGTCCCTGGACCCCGCATCCGAGGACATGTTTGACAATGGCAGTTTTCTGCGCAGGAGAAAAAGATTCAAAAGAAATCAGCCAGAGTTCACCAAAGATGGCCTGGTGCTTTACCACCCAACGTTAAGTTATCGACCATATGGGAGACCTTACTGTGTTCCTGCGCCCGTGCCAGCTCAGACTAATCCTGTTGGATATTTGCCAATGCCGGATGCTGTCATGGTGCCACCTCCATATTTTCATTATCAGACTCTCAACATTAAAGTCCACGAACCTGCAGAAATTCCACAAAGGTCCCAACCTAAGACCCAGAAATGTTCTTTTACCATCGACAGTATCATGTCCAAGTCAACAGTCTCTCCAAACAAAAACTTTCCCCATCAACTCACCACAGCTGACTTCAGTTGTGTATTTCCAAGGCCAACATCTTGTGTTACTCCCATTGGGTTACCACCAGTGCCAAGGACTGCACTGCTAAATTCTGTTGCTTTCACAGACACACATACGAATGGTGTATCCTCATTCTTGAACTGCTGTAGACTGTGACTGGAAAAATGTCAAAACCTAATTCTTCTTGTATCAAGTGTATTACATATATCACATTATATTTTGTACAAAACAAATCTGCCATTGCAAATTGCTCTTAAAGTTGTAGTGTAAATACATAAATGGTAATATATTTGTCCGAGAAGCTGTCTGAAATCATGTGAAATGTCTGTTTAAAATAAAGTATCATTGTCAAGTTTTAATTATGTTTTTGCCTTCTTTAATAATTTAGGATAATTTCGAGTAGCCCAAGTTTCTGCTACTTGCACGATTTATTGCATACACTCAAAATACAGAAGTATTTCAACCTGTTTTTAAGATTTAGGCATTTCAGTTGCACGATGAATTGCCATTTAATTGAATAGGGTAATATTTACATTTTCTACATATTAATTCAGAATAAATGTGTAGTACTAAAATTAATGAGGATAAACTTTTAAAACAACAAGTTTGAAACAAAAGTCCAGTTTGCTAAATAGCACCTATACTTGCTTTGGCACTTATTGAACTAAATTTAGTGCAAAGTTGTATATATTTGCAAAGCCTAAATCTAATTTAAACCATTTGTTTAAATCTATACATTTGCCAAGAATAATTTTTGAATGTATATGGCTACATTTACAATATAGCCCTTAATATTTTATATCATTTTTATTTTATTTATTTTATTGATTAACTTGTTGCAAATAAACATTTGACATATTTGTCAGACTAAACAGTGTTGAAAGGGGATTTTAAAAGCTTATTAGCATTTTTTAAAAGGACTATTGTGGGTTCAGTACAAGTTAAGCTCAGTTAACAGCATTTGTGGCATAATGCTTGATACCACAAAAAATTATTTCGACATGTCTCTCCTTTACTTTAAAAAAAGCAAAAATCAGTTACAGTGAGGCACTTACGATGGAAGTGAATGGAGCCAATTTATGGAGGGTTTAAATGCAGAAATATGAAACTTATAATTTTATAAAAGCATTCCTTCATTCTTCTGTTGTTTAAATGGTGATTTTAGGGTTAGTTGACATGCAACGTCAAGGCAACAAAGTTGTAAAATTGGCTTTAACTTTACACAGAAAAGGTAATAAGCAATTTTATCACACTAAAATCAAGTTAACACGCATATTGTTTACATCCTATGACTATATTTTTAAAACAGAAAGTATTTTAATGTTTACGGATTGGCCCCCATTCACTTCTATTGTAAATACCTCAACTGTAACACAAATTTGTGAATTTTTTAAAGCAAAGGATGGGTGAGTCCAATTTTTTTTTTTGTGATAATCAGCATTATGCTACAAATGCTGTCGACTGAGCTTAACTCATACTGAACCCAGACTCTTCCATTAATGACATTTTATAATTTGCATGCGACATTTAGAGTCAAATTGTATCCCAACACTCTTGCAACACTATGTTATAAGACTTCTTTCTTTTACATTTGACCTAGCCACTGTTATGGTTAGACATCTATTATTTGTATGTCCACAAGAGGGAGATATGTGCTCATGAAATCAGTGTCATATTTTTCTCAAAATGCTGTAGACCTGCGGAGATGCATGTGCTTGATTGGACTTGCGATTTACTTAAAATATAGTTTGCCTACCGCTTTATAGAATTATAAAATCAGTAAAATATTGTATTTTTACGGCGTAAAAGTGTAATATGGAAAATTCATCATCATGACAAATTATGTTTGTTGATGTTAAAATGTTTCTACTTTGTCATTTATCTCATCCGAAGTTTGGACCATTCCATATTTTATGCTGTTTCTTATAGACACACACACACACACACACACACACACATAAATGCATGTGTGGGATTTTATCTTGTGGGCACCAGGTGAAGTTGGGTTAGACAGTTGCTATACCCTCGTGCACCTTTGCCAGTGTGCCACAGACAGTAGAGGCGTCCGATTACACCTCAGCTCACTGTTGCTATTCGCACCCCCACATCATGGGCTATTTTTGGCCAGAGCGTTAGCTGATTGCGTTTTGTACCCTCCCTGTCTTTTTGGCAAGCAATTGTGCGGATGACACCTCGGGAAAAGAGTGTTGGTCAGCTGTGAGCATAAGACTCATCTAGAAACATTTATTTGTCTTTTAAATACTTTTAGTTAGTATATTTTGTGTTTTTATCACAGTCCTTCCCGGTGGGATGAGAAGACAGCTGTCGCACAATACTTTTCCAAAGAAGCGTCACTGGACGCGTCTTAAATAATCCACTCTTTGGCAGAAGCGCACTGCGCTGTGGCGCACCTTACCCGCTGCTGCCTCAGTTCCTCTGGGAAAAGTTTGAGACTCCAACGCCGAATTGCTTTTGAAGAAATTTCGAATAAATAGTATCTTTCTTCATTTTTTGTTTCCACAACTGTTGACAACTTCCTTGTAAAAATATTTTAAGAATAAGAAGGCGCGTACAAGAAGACCATGGAGACTAACCCTATACCCATTTTGACTATCCAAACGTCCCCTTTCGATGACCAGAGACCAGGGACAAACGGCCTGAGAAAGAAGACAGCTGTTTTTGAGAGTAAAAAGAACTATCTTCAAAATTACATCCAAAGTGTCCTTTCCTCCATCGACTTGAGGGACCGTCAGGGATGCACGATGGTTGTAGGCAGCGATGGAAGATACTTCAGCCGGGCAGCAACAGAAGTTATCGTACAGATGGCAGCTGCCAACGGGGTAAGGGTTTATACTGTATCTTCATCGCAGTTTCGTCGATATACAAATCCCAAGAGTGCAGTTTACTTATTTAAACATTTTGTAATTGCTTTTTCTAAATTAATTTATGGTAATAAATGTTCTGATATCTATAATCTATTATTATTTGTATTATTATTATCATCAAATATTGTATTATTATTATTATTATTATTATTAATTGTATTATTATTATTGTATTATTATTATTATTATTATTATTATTATTATTATTATTATTATTTTTAGTGTCTTTGCATGTTGCATCTATGGGTTGAGTCCAGTACTTACATGCAACATTTCAGTGTCTATTAATTGGTTATTTATCAAAGGCACAAGTTATAATACTACTTATAATAGTTGTTGTAGATTGTTCAGACTCAATATAATAGTACATGGGTTTATAGTGCAGTAGGCATTACTACTGCATTATAAGGGGGGGGGGGGGGGGGTAAAAGCCTGAGATATATAATCATATCTCAGGCTTTTAATCATATCTCAGGGAGGACAAATTAGCCCATACATAGCCTAACATATTGTTGGAAAACCAGACAATCTTTACACTGAATGCATAATGAGAGAAAGTTTAGAACTAAATGCATCATATCTTATCTGATGTGCCATCCCTCCCCTCCACACTGCTGCATAGCCTATGTTTCCCTTCTTTTGACCTCAGGGCATATGGCTACAAGCCAAGCTACCTTTCATCAACACTGTGTCACATCAACTTTTATAGCATGTTTTATTTATCATTAAATGAAAATACTGCATATAACCTTAGTATATTGAGTATTTAGCCTTAATTTATTGTTTTCAATGCTGTAAATCCCTTGGTTATAGATATGTTAGTAGTTTACAGCCACATTATTATTCTTCCACAATGACTTCTCTTTCTCTCATTCTCTCTTTCTGTATTTGTGACACACTTTTTCATACAAACTCAGTAGCTCTCAGAGACATGATACACTGTGGCTGTGTTTTCCACAGCAGTGTGTGGATCCAAAAACAGCACCTTATATGGATAAGCTGCTCAAAGTTTGCTAGGAATACAGTTCTGACTCCCTGAGCTTCATCTGAGAAATGCAAGTACAGAGGCTGCAAGCAGCAAACTAAGCAATGCATCAATCGAATGAGCTATTTAATGAATATTTAGAGTATTAGTCTAACATAACAGTGATGGCAAACGCCTTGAGGAATAGTGCACTTGGTCATCATTATAAATGCTTGAGTGAGTGATGCCAAATAACTGACTATTAATAGAAAGTGGCTGATCTTGTAAAGCTTAATGAGCCACAAAGTTGCTGAGATGTCCAGGCTGCTGTGCTCAACTGCCTTGTGAACTCTAGAGTCGAAACACCGGAACAAGACGCATCTGTCTATAATCAGAGTCTTGAAGAGATCAACAATTAGATAAACTTGAAAAAGAGGGTTCTGATTTATGGCAGCTGGGATTGTATGTCAGGTTGAATTGTAGCCCTTTATAGTCTAGGCCACAAGTAAAGAACTTGTTTCTTTTTTATTCCTGAGTGAGTCAGATTGTCACTTCTGACAGAATGAGCTAACAGACAGATGTAGTTGTTGATCGGGTATGTATAACGTTAGCTGTTTGCTGTGATTGGCGCCTCTGAAGGTTGCAGATTTAAAGCCCACCAAAGGTGCAACAATTCTATGATAACCCTGGCATGACAGGCCAAGGTCTGCAAGCTAAGTGCATCTGAATCTGGAGGATAAATCTGTACACTTTTATAGCTGCTCATGCTATAACTGAAATGTTTTTAGGTCTTAATGTTAAAGTAACAACAAAGTTCATTGTCTTTTAGAATTTAAAGGATAGACCACCCGAAAATGCTAATTCTGTCATTATTTATTTACTCTCAAGTTGTTCCAAACACATTTCACTTTCTTCCTTCCATAGAACACAAAACTAGATATTTTGCAGAATGTCCAAGCTGCCCTATTCCAAAGTAACCAGGGGCCATCAAACTCCAAGCTCTAAGTCAGTTCCTCACACAAAGCTATCATATGGCTTCAGAATACTTTAAATAAATTGCACAAGTCATATGGACTAATTTTATGGGACATTTATTGTTCTTTTTGGTGATTGACAGCCACTGGCCACTGTTTACTGTTTATATATAGAAACGAGCATCACAGACTTTCAGTAAAATATCTCCTTTTGTATTCCACAGGCAAAAGAAATTCATACAAGTTTGGGACATAAAGTGTAAATGAAGATTGACAGAATTTGACACATTGTTGCATTAATGTGCTTTGATGTGAATATTATCAACCGTCCCCAGTGCTGGGTCGATTATTTCTGAAATGTAATCTGATACTGATTAAAAATGACATGACTAAAATAGTAGTCAGTAATGTAGTCTCTTGGATTACATTTTAAAATAATCTGATTTATTTTGGATTACATCTGGCCTAAAGCTTGTTTATTTGATGTCACCTGTATTGGAGTAAACTTGTACCATTTTGAAATAATGTTGCTTAAATGCATAAAAGAAAACTTACTTAATGGATCAAAATATATGAATTGATGTAATTTTTTTGTGTGTGCTTTACTCGCTATTTGTCTGTTTCTGAGTGAAAGAAAATAGGCACTTTGTTCTTACTCATCCATGTGTGATAACAGATCAGACCAGTTATATTTGTAAATCAGCAAAAGTGCATTAATGCATTTTTTAAGCCTACATTTACTGCACTAATGCAATCAGTTCAGTTTTTATGTGTGGATTACTGCTCAATCTTCAGTGCAATTATGGCTGGTGGCTAGTATCAGGTCTGTGTATGCAGTTCCATCACAACAGTGCAACAGTCTGCTTCTGGAAGAAAATATCCCATTCATTTATACCATAGACTGATTGATTTCAACGATAACTTATAAACCTTTAAGACAGACCTTCCGTGAGCTATGAGGTTTTTCATCGATGGTATATGCTACAGTTAAAGCCATTTGCCTGTGTTATTTCAACATTGTTTACAAATTATGTTTGATAGCAGAATTCATGGGAAACAACTACATTACCCATGGTACAGCAGAGAAAGATCCACCAATCAGAGAACTAAGGCCAACGAAACCCATGAAATGTGCTCGGAGCACAATGTCTCCCTTTTCCCTTAAATTACTCATATATTTGTACATATGGGGATATTTTGCTATAAACGTAAAATATATTGTTTCTTTACTTAAAATCAACAAACTAAAATACATAGTTTTATATATTCCCATAGTTTTTTATTAAATTACATCAATCGCAATGCTTTGTAGGTTTATAGTCCATGTCCTCAGTAAAGACGGTAAGTTCACAATCTTGCACCTTTGTCTTTATGTCAGATTTGTAATTAATTTTTTGCCTCAAAACAAAGGTTGTGATGTTGTTATTCACCTGGAGCTTGTTGGTTTGGTTCATGGCTCACAACTCTTTCATGAAGGATTTAATTAAAAGTCTATGGAAGAAATGAATGGGGAAAATACTTCCAGAACCCAGATGGCTGAACAAGAAGGCAATTACTGTTGTGCTATATTTGAAAACACTTGAAGATTTACGAAATTTAAATCAGCTGTAGGCTAATTTAGAATGATGAATTGGAGGAATTCATTAATTAATATGTAAGTAAGCAACTGCGATCTAATTATGAGTATTTTAAAATGTAATTTAATCTAATTACAAGTAAGTGCTTTTTGTTGTCTGAATACATTATCCAGATTACATGTGATCCATTACTACTCAGCACTGACCGTGCCACATGGCCTGGTTGCTCAAATTGTAATTTTATCATCAGGTAGTGATTCAGGTAGTAACTTCAAAGACATATTAAAAATGTTAAATCTGTAAGTATCAGTGAGCCAAACATTTTCCCAAATGTTTCTGCACAGCAGATCAAATGGACTTTTCTGATTCTCAATAAATGAATAAAATGTTCTCATTCCAAGGAAACCACAAAACTTCCATTTCAGATTGGACGTCTGGTCATAGGACACAACGGGATCTTGTCCACTCCAGCTGTGTCCTGCATCATCAGGAAGATAAAAGCCATTGGTGGGATAATCCTCACTGCGAGCCACAGTCCAGGAGGCCCAGGAGGAGACTTTGGGATCAAATTCAATGTCGCTAATGGAGGTTAGAACATTGTTACAAAGCTCGGGAACACCCTGCATGCACCCTAGGCAATCCCCTTTAGAATGATAATGCAATCAATCACATTACCCTTTAAGCAAATAGTCATACCAATGAACACATGACCCCTTAGCTTAGCATCACCTTTGTGGAAACTGTTATGAAGAACTGTTTACACAGGATACAAAACACAATGAAGCCCCAGGTGCAGCCATGTTGCACATCCTGTAACAGGATCTTACCTTATCCTGGTTGTTTTTTATGTGTTTCAGACTTATATCGACCTTTATATATTGTACGGTGGATTTATACAACAGTTATGTTGCTCCTCTAATTTGATTGGACAAACAGTCTAAGAGTGCTGATTTATATTATAACAGCACTGGAATTTCTTTCGCTGTTTGTATCAGCCTAATCTCACAGTGAAATCAGAAAGAGTAGGTTGACTTTTCTTTAACAAATATCGGTATATGCTAACCGAGATTCAAAACAGTGCCCCAGTGGCTAAAGTGGTAAGTGTTGTAGGGCCATGTGAGCTCCGTTTATGTCCAGGAGATGTTAAAAAAACCTAGTTGTGAAGCGAGTTCCTTTCAGCTGTACAGCATGTAATACAGTGAAGAGGAATATATATTTTATGAACTCTACCCCCCAACCCAAACACAAACCTAAACATGATGCGTTCCCCAAATCTCATCAGGCTCACTGTTCTTGAACTCTTGGAAGTGCTTGCACAAAGGATAGTAACATCTCATCCTGTGTTCTTGGAATCTGAATATCTGGACTAGTCCAGTGACTACTGAGAAAGATCAGCTGACAACAGGGGAAAGGCCCTGTGGCAGCACGGAGAGACGGCTGACAGGAGGGAATAGACCCCATTGGGACAGGCATGGGTTAGCTTCCCATTTCTGTAGTTTCCCATGCTTCGCAGTATGTTGGAAACACCCGCTTTAGCTACAGAAAGGCAACATACGAGAATACCCCTAGAGTCTGCGAGAGCGGGGGCGGAAGATGACTCATTGACTGATAACATGATAACGACAGGACTGGAAACGACTACGAGTAACGAGAGCACAGCACAAGAGAACACCACAGCAACTGTCACAAGTTCCGCTGTAACGGAGGGCCACAAACAGATGCAGGTATGTGTCTGTGGTTGGAGGAAAGTTACATCACACCATGGGTTGAGGATCCACCAGGGGAAAAAGGGGTGTTTCGGTATAGAGAGACAGAGGCCTCGCATTGATCGCTTTCTGCGAAAGCGATCAAATCAGTCGAATGAAGCACAGCAACTGGACGCAAACCATAGCTTGCAGTGCATCAGTACCACTGTCATGGAGAATGTAAACTCAAGCACCGAAGTAACAACTGAGGTGGAACCATCAACAGGAGTGGAACTCACCCAGCCTCCCAGACCTGCAGTCGAGAGGAGACTGCCAGGGCACAGATCGTATGTGAAGTGGCCTGGCGTCAGTGACAAGAAGTTGTGGGAAACAGTGAATACTGACCTTACCTTGATCCTCGGAAAACTTCGAGGCAGAGTGGAGAAGAAGTTGGAAAGGATGGGGGACATCATTTATGAGTACGGGGTAGAAAGTTTTGGAGTGCAAGAGGCAAAAGGCAGGAGAAAGGTTCCAACCCCACCAGTTTCCAGGAGGCAACAAGAACTCAAGCGCCTCGTTCAAGAAAGGAGACAGCTTAAGAAACAGTGGAAGAAGGGCTCGGAGGTGGAAAAGGAGGGCATAGAGGCACTCCAGGCTGACATTAAAACCCGGTTGGCATCCCTCCGTAGAGCAGAGAACCTACGGAAACGCAGAAGGAAGAAAGAGCAAACTAGAACTCGATTCTATAAAGATCCCTTCAAGTTCCTTAAAAGTCTCTTCACGAAGGAAAAAAGTGGAGCTCTAAAAACAACAAAGAAAGACCTAGAGGAACACGAGAATAACAAACTTTGACCCAAAGCGACATGAACATCTGGCCATTCCATCAGATATCCCACCCATTGAACTCCCGGAACATCACTTTGAGACCAGCCCTCCGACATGGAAAGAGGTGGAAAACATAGCTCGATGGGCAAGATCAGCATCAGCCCCGGGGCCAAATGGTGTCCCGTACAAAGTGAATAAGAACGCACCAGACGTCCTGAGGTTCCTCTGGAGGCTTATGAGAACGGCTTGGCAAAAGAAGATAATACCCAAAGTGTGGCGTAGGGCAGGCGGGGTCCTGATCCCTAAAGAGAAGGATGCAGTGAACATCAGCCAATTCCGCCCAATTTCCTTACTGAATGCCGAGGGTAAAATCTTCTTTAGGGTCATTGCCCAGAGGATAGCCGTGTTCCTGCAAAGGAATGCGTATGTCGATACGTCTGTACAGAAGGCAGGAATATCAGGGTTCTCTGGCTGCTTGGAACATTCCAGCATGATCTGGCACCAGATCCAAATGGCCAAAGTGGAGAAAAGGGACCTCCATGTAGTTTTCCTCGACCTCGCCAATGCATTTGGTTCTGTGCCCCATGAACTCCTGTGGCCTGCCTTCAGATTTTTCCACATACCGGACACCATCACAACCCTGGTGAAGGCGTACTTCCAAGAGGAAGATCAGCTGGAAGGATCTGTGGGCCATGGAAGCGAGGCGGTTGAGCTTTTCCATCAGAGCAACGTATGACGTCCTTCCAACACCAGTTAATCTTAACCAGTGGTATGGTGAAGATCCGGTCTGTGCCCTCTGTTCCATGCCAGCCAACCTCAGGCATATTCTCACAGGGTGTAAAACAAGTCTCACCCAAGAGCGCTACACTTGGCGTCACAACCAAGTATTAAAAAACCTGGCGTCCGCCCTGGAGGACAAGCGAGCTGCCACCAACTCCCTACCACCCCCAGCAGCATCACACCCCTTACGGACGACTTTTGTCCGTGAAGGCGAAAAACCACTGAAGAGCAGCTCTACACCATCAGAGCGAGACCAGCTGCGCTTGGCCCGCGACTGGAAAATGCTAGCTGACATTGGTCGGCAACTTGTGTTTCCTCCGGAGATCGTAACCACCACCCTAAGACCTGACATGGTGCTCTGGTCCAGTTCACTTAAGAAGGTCTTCATTATTGAGCTCACAGTACCCTGGGAGGTCTCAGTAGGTGAGGCTTATGAGCGAAAACATCTGCGCTATGGCGATCTAGCTACCGAAGCTCGGCATCATGGTTGGAACACAGAAGTCCGACCAGTGGAGGTGGGCTGCAGAGGTTTTGTGGCAACATCTACAACCAGACTGCTTAAAGACCTGGGAATTAAGGGCCAGAGCCAGCATTCGGCAATCAGAGCTGTATCGGAGGCGGCAGAAGGTAGCAGTCAGTGGCTCTGGATAAAGAGGAAAGACCCCAGCTGGGCCCCGAAGTGAGAGGGCCAGGAGGTATGCGGTCAACAATGCTTGACTCAGGGAGGAGGATGCCCCTGCCATGCATAGTCCCATGGGATGTTGGCTATCAACAACAAGGCAACTCCTATGACTAATTGGGAATGGGACGCAAGCGTAGGATTGATCACCCTGTCGCTGGCCGCCTCTGGGGAGGGTGTATAGTGTGAAAGGCCGAAACACCCTAGGAACCAAAGGTACACTACTGACGATGCGCTCCCCAAATTTCATGATGCGTTCCCCAAATCTCATCAGGCTCACTGTTCTTGAACTCTTGGAAGTGCTCGCACAAAGGATAGTAACATCTCATCCTGTGTTCTTGGAATCATTTGTGGAGTAAAAATTAAACGTTAGGGGGAAAAGTGCAACCTCTGAAACACGCTCGTCATTAATGAATGAAATGTCACGTATCAGTGAGTCGCCATACTTTTCACAGATCCTAGTGTACCGAAACTTTCGGAAACAGCATGCCGACTTTCTGTGTGATCAAGTTGTTGTGTCACACCACTTGTTTGATTTTACGATGTTTAAGACCAGTTTACGACACACAATGGTTGATGCTGCTTTACATTCTTTTGGAAGTATTTTAATTGGCTGAACAAAAATTCACAAAGTAGCTGGCCATATCTCAGATAACACATGTGCATCTTCAAGATAATCTGTTGAAGATCTGGAAGCATCTCATTATAATTTCTGCATATAAGAATGGAATAAACATCTTGATAAGACCAGATTTACATACATTCTACTGTAATTCATAAATGTCTCAAAGACATCTGTTGAATTTCTTTTTGACTTTTGTGAGGAAAAGTCTTAAAGACATATTGCAGAGGAGCAAACACTAAAAAAATGATCTTCCAGATGAAAACGCACACATAAAATAGAAGTCAGGGTGATGTACCTATCTGCAATGTGAATTACTCTATATTAAACTCTTGTTTATAAAACTGTTATTTAAAAGCAGCAGCACACTTGCAGTGCCGTTGTACTGCATATCAGCACAACTGAGATTACAGAAAGTATCTAAGGCCGACTCATTGGCTTTTTTTTTCTTTACCCACCAACATGTCACTACCATTTTTGTAATAAGATGAAAACCTGTAAGATTTTGTTGAAAGTGCTCAATTATTCCTCTGTTTGCAGGCCCGTCTCCAGACACAGTGATGGAGAGGATCCATCAGGTGAGTCGCACACTAGAGGAATACGCTATCTGCCCTGACCTTCACATCGACCTGTCTCGCCTCGGCCGCCAAGACTTTGATTTGGAGAACAAGTTCAAGCCCTTCAGAGGTGTTCAGTATGAACATATTCAGTGCATAATTTACTCTAGTTTTTTCTGTGCTTCTGTCATATAGTAACTATGGTTTACCTGGACAAAAAATGTTCATTCTTCAGTTGAGATTGTAGATTCTGTTGAGATCTATCTGAACATGCTGCGAGGGATTTTTGACTTTGGTGCGATTAAGAGCTTACTGACAGGACAACAGCTGAAGATCAGAATAGATGCCATGAATGGAGGTAAACTCTTGTCAGATTTCTGTTCCAGCACCATTTTAGAATGTGAACCACTACAACTGTATATAGATTTAGTATTAAGTCATATCTTCTGTTTCAGTTATGGGACCCTATGTCAGAAGAATCCTATGTGATGAGCTCGGGGCTCCAGCTAACTCTGCTGTGAACTGTGTCCCACTGGAGGACTTTGGAGGCCAACACCCCAACCCTAACCCTGCATTCGCTGCATCACTGGTGGACTCTATGAAGGGGGGAGAGTTTGGATTTGGGGCTGCTTTCGATGCAGACGGGGTGCTTATCTCTTACCAACTTATTTTCAAATGCAAAATTACACACAAATTTCAATGGCACACAAACACTAAAAAAGTTAAGACTTTTAATTACTTTAAAGACAGTATAAGAATCTTAGCCCAAGGCTTCTAAGCCAGCCTGAATGGGTCTTGCCAGTCCGTGTTGTTTTGATTATGAAGCTTTAGCATTTTCACCCAATCTCATTCTATATTATTTTATTGTTATCTCTATGTTCCTTAATATTTCACACAAGTGGAAATAAAAAAAAAACAGGAAATACCGTTCATACTGTGGAGAGCACACTGTGCCATATCTGCCATTAAAAGTAATTTTCATTTTACTGAATCTGTTAAATGCTTCATCAGTCGAAAATGAAGCAACTATTGGTTATGCCAAATATGTTTACCAACAATCATCATTAGAAATGGCAATATATCTTCGTGCGACCCTGTATCCTTTGACTTTTTTTTTTTGGCTTCGATATACGTAACACATAATTTAAATGAATTTTAACCGACTGATCTCAGTTCAAGAGAATCTGTGCTGTTAGTAAAGGGTTAAACTTTTGACGTACAGAGTTATGTGACAAAACAACATGGCGCCGACCACAGCGGAGTTTGTCAATGGGAGAAACGGCAACAAAACTACATCTGGTAAGAAACCTAATTAAGTTTTTACATTGAAACCTGTTTGAGTCAAAATATTAGAGTCTCTAGTTTCACCCGACATGCCATTTTAAACATTTGAGCGATTTATCACGAATCGGCATGCTGTTACGTAAACACAATGACCACATACGTTGACAATAGCTCTATTTTTTTCATTAGAAATCCTATATTTACTCTGCATTTTCAGATTGAGAATTTTTTTAATGCTTTTCGAGGCTTTAAATGGAGTTAGGATGAAAATAAGATGCATTTCAAACTGTTCTGAGACAAGTGCAGACAGACAGCACAGTGGAGGTTAAGCTAGTCACTAAATAGGGAGCATCTTATAGATTTCCTCTGCAGCTAAATCCGACCAAAAGTTTATTTTCAGGCTGCAGATGATGTTTGAACCACTCAACATGTTTTTTTACACATGGGACAATGGTAATCAGTACATACATAAATTCAGAATTTATAATGTATTTTTATTTATTTATTTATTTTCCCTTTTTCTCCTAATTTTTGGAATGTCCAATTACCAGTGTACAGACTAAGTCCTCGTGATGGCGCAGTGATTCGCCTCAGTCCAGGTGGCAGAGGACCAGTTGCCTCACGCGTGGAGGCTTCACGTCACCCACCGCGGCAAACACGCCCAACTCACCACGCGCCACCGAGAGCGAACCACCTCACAGCGATCATGAGGAGGTTACCCCTTGTGACTCTACCCTCCCTTGCAACCAGGCCAATTTGGTTGCCTAGGAGAATCGGAGCACGCCCTGGGATTCGAACTAGCATTCTCCAGGGGTGGTAGCCAGCGTCTTTTACCACTAAGCTACCCGGGTCCCCATAATTTTTATTTATTTATTTTATTAACATGGTTGGCAGGGATTGGATGATGCTGGCCATTACTTTGAATTGGAAATAATTATGCTAATTTCTGATGTAATGTCTGTTACATCTCAAAGACATGAATAATCAACGCTCCTGGAAGCATAATAAACTATTTGATTGAAACAATCAGAGTTTCTATAGCTTGGTATTATTGAAAATTTCAATAATAAAAAAAATAAAGTTATTTCCGCTGTCCACATATGTTGACATCAGTATTTAAGAAAACTATTTTGTCTAGAAAAATGCACACAGCAGTCATGCTCGAGCCTCAGGAGTATATGTATAATTTGTCAAGTTAGCTAGTTTATTCTTATTGAGTTCTCTGAAAAGAAAGTGGTTAGAATGGACTTATTTCATGCCATGCTGCCATAGTGAAACAGTCTAACCAAGATAATATTGGAAATATTTGTCTTAATATGATTACAGGATCGTTACATGATTATGGGTAAGAATGGATTCTTTGTGAGTCCGTCAGATTCACTGGCAGTGATGGCTGCAAACCTCTCCTGCATCCCTTACTTTAGTCAGAGGGGAATCAGAGGCTTTGCCCGCAGTATGCCAACCAGCACAGCCATTGACAGGTAAGAAATCTATTTTAATTAATGGCCTTGGAAAAATAAACTCCAAAGAAAGTTCATAGTAGTTGTAGTTTAGCTTTTTTTGATAGGACACTTGTAACTTGATCTCATATGATGAATACTGTTGAGATGAACGTATGTACAGACATGCTCCAGAGTGCAGACCTGGCTAAAATTTAATAAGGCATCACTTAAAGTTACTAAAACCACTGTATCTGATAAAATAAGAATGTGTGAAATAACCTCCCCTTGAATGACCACATGTTAAGCTCTAACAATTTGATCGAATTTGATTGAAAACAAACAAAATGCATATACAGTCATGCTTTTAACATTGAAGTTTACAAGGTTATTTACTGATGGTTTCAAAAGCAGAAATGTAATGCTTTAAGTATTGTTAAAGCATTTAGGCTACATTAATTAGGCTACATAAAATTATTTGACATTTAACATTGTTAAACTTCCTTTTTGCATGTAAAAAGTTAAGTCATGTCCCTTTGTGCATATCATGTTAAAGTTACTGGCATTACAGAGTGAACGTTGTTATGACAGAAGTTGAAAGATTGGATATAACTTTGCTCAGAGGTGAGGAAGAAATATACCAACATGTATAATGTTGAAAGGTTAAATACTTTTGAAATAATGTGATAATTGTTTATTTTTAACATTGATTCTGGTACTGTACATTTGGCCCATAGACTTCCACTGCATTTTGCATTACCGTAAACATGCTTTCGATTCTTTTAACAAACTGATGGACAAGTAGAAATGATTTGATAGCACATATGCTGTTGATAGAGTGTAGTTGGATTTAACCTTGAAAATGACTAATATAGTTTCACTTTAATGACCAACGTTGTGTGTCAGTGAAATTTGTTGTTGCATTATGAATTCAGTGAAATTATCCCAGTGTCTATGCTCCTACTGCCAGAATTCTTAGCTTTTTAAAGTGAAATCTGTCAACTGTCAACAAATTTATTAAGCTGTTGATCAGGTTGTAAATCATCCCTAAGGACCATTCCTTTATCTCAGTCAGTTTCCCGCCTCTCGTTCTGTACGGTGCAAGACACTGAGCTGTGAAAGCATTAGTGTTGGGGCCAGAGGTTACAGAGTAGAGACTCACTCCCTATGAATAACAGTGTTAGCTCAACCCTGCGCTCTGGCACACAGAATTCACCCCACTAAAAATAAACTACAGATTACTCAGTGAATTGTGTTCACTTATATACCACTATTAACTGCAAATAGTGATCTACTGCAAAACATATATATTAAGTTACCCCATATGGTGCAAATTGGTTGGGAACAAAATAAGGGTGAGTAAATGATGACAGAATTTTAATTTTGGGGTGAACTGTCCCTTTAAACTTTAATGATTACCTTGAAGAAAAAAAGTAAATATTTGCAGTTTGTGGACACCTGTGTGACTTACACTGACAGCTCTATCTGTTCCTATTGTTAGAAGAATTTAGAGAGAACTCAGGAGTCACACAGGTGATCATGAATGCTCATTAAACTTTAATGAGCGACCCCGCTCATTAAAAGTAATTTGCATTCATCATCAGTTTAAAATGAAGCAACTTCTGTTTATGCCAAACAATATCAATTTAAGTTTACTAGCAATTCATCATTAGAAAAAGCATCCTTGTGCGACCCTGCATCCTTTGACATTGTATTGTGGCTTTTCTATACGCAACACATAATTTAATTTAAACTGACTGATCTCAGTTCAGGAGACTCTGTTCTGTCAGTAAAGGGTTAAACTTTTGACATAAGGAATCATGTGACAAAACTACATGGCGCCAATCACAGCAGAGTTTGTCTTTGGGAGAAACGCCAACAAAACAACATCTGGTAAGAAATCAAATTAAGATTTTACATTGAAACCTATTTGAGTCAAAATATTAGTCTTTAGTTTTATCTGACATGCTATTTAAAAACTTTGAGCGATTTATTGCAAAACACCACAATGCTAAACACAATGTGCACCAATTTGTAAAAGCCGACCAAAAGTTCATTTTTAGGCTGCAAATAAAGTTTGAACCACTTAGCATGTTTGGCAGACATGGGACAATGGTAATCAATACTTATATTCACAATTTATAATGTATAATTTTATTTTAACATGGTTGCCAGTGACTGGGCAATGCTGGCCATTACTTGTATCAAAAAGAAATAGACTTAGTTATGCTCATTTCTGATTGGTAAAACACTTCAGCACTGGCTGTCACGTGTTTGTTTGACAGTGCTAAGACAGAAAATTGAGATTTTGTTGCCAAAATAGAAAAAAAAAACATTGTTACAAAAGTCAAATCAAGTCAAATTGGAGTCATGTGATGCCATGCGTGGATCGGACGTGTGAACAGCGAACACTTTACTAGTTTTAATACCTTTTATGACGTATACTGGTGAGATGCGATACACTCTGTCCCATAAATGTTCTAGGAGGACAATATGTCAAAGAATTCAAGCTCTGGGGGCCTGCGTAACTCAGCTAGTAAAGACACTGACTACCACCTCTAGAATTCGCTAGTTCGAATCTCAGGGCATGCTGAGTGACTCCAGCCAGGCCTCCTAAGCAACCAAATTGGCCAGGTTGGGTAGAGTCACATTGGGCTATAATGTGGTTTACTCTTGGTGGGGCGCATGGTGAGTTGAGCGTGGATGTCGCGGTGGATGGCGTGAAGCCTCCACATGCGTCATGACTCCGTAGTAACATGCTCAACAACCCAAGTGATAAGATGTGAGGGTTGACGTTCTCAAATGCGGAGGCAACTGAGATTCGTCCTCTGCCACCCGGATTGAGGCGAGTCACTACGCCACCACGAGGATTAGAGTGCATTGGGAATTGGGCATTCCAAATTGAGGAGAAAAAGGTAATAATAATTCTTGGACTGGAGACATTAAAAGACACTTACGTGCTCGGGCTGACACCCCAGGACAGGCCGCGGACCAGGGAACCTGGGAAATCAGGAAATGACTGTTGTGGCGGGAGATGCTGGGCATGTCTGCAGTGCTGACTGGGGTCGTTGCTGACTTGGAGGATCTTGCTGTGGTGCGTTGGTTGATTGCTGCCATGGGTGGTGGATTTGCTGGTGTGGTCGCGTGAGTGGGGGATGTCAGGAGGCGGGTCGGTTGTTTGGAGTTATCAGAGAGGACATTGTCTGCTGGTCCGCTGGCGACTCTGTCCAAGTTTCTGGGATCATACGATTCTGGCCAAGTTTATGGGATCATCCGATGGAGATCTTGTGTTGCATATGGGGGCTTTCTTGGAGGAACCGCAACATTTTCTTGTTCCCAGATTTTGCTGACTCAGTGTGAGTAGGACGAGGCCGATTCAGGGCCGATGCATACGCCGATTGGCAAAGGTGGGCTAGGCCTACTCCAAATTTTGTTTTATTATTATGCATTCAGTCTCAGATATTTGGCTCATTGGTCACTTCCACCTAAGAGAGCCCCTGCCTGGTTTTGTATTGCTGGTCAAAGTGGATTGTGAGGGAGGTTAATATGCTCGATGACCTATATGTGAGTGGAGTGTTGAGATCCTTTGAAAATATTGTTCAACATTTTGGGATTCCCAGGTCTCAGTTTTTTAGGTATTTACATCTGTGCCACCTGCTCTGTACTATTTTTGGGAGTAGCATACACCCCCTATAGCAGCAGACACTCTTGGAGGGGTGATTACTGTTTTTGGAAAAGGTCATGAGGCATCAGTGTATTATTCCCTGTTAATTCAGAGTTTGGGGGACAGGGCTTCAACTTCTGTCATGGGATTATGGGAGAAAGATTTAAACTTGGTATTGGAGAGAGTGTGGGCTAGGATTCTAAAAAATGCCAAGTCTACATTTAGAGATGCAAGGGTGCGTCTGATGCAATTCAAGATTACACATCGATTCTATTGGATCCCCTCTAAATTGTATAGGGTTGGTCTTAAAGGCACACCCACCTGCTGGCAATGCCAATCAGAAGATCCTACAGATCCAAGAATTTTGGTTGAGGGTTCAGAGTTACGTGAATATGTGTGACGTATTGGGCACTCAAATTTCATTTTTCCCCAGACTCTGTATTTTAGGCGATGGGGCGGTCATTAATATAGGGGATAAATTCTAATGAATTGGGTCCTGGCAGTGTTGTGATCGGCAGAAAAATTATTCTTAGGGGATGGGAGTTGGCTGGATTGCCATCGTTTCAAGAGTGGCATACAGAGATGGGCAGGGTAGCGGCATTTGAATGAATGATATATAGAAGGCTGGGTAATATGGACATATTTCATAAAAAATGGGGCAACTATTTAGCCTTTTTAGATGGTTCTCGGGGAGGGGCAGTGAAGGGAGACTTGTAGTTTTAAACGTATCATTTATTATCTATATATGTATATTCTTAAGTGTTTTCTCTTATCTGTTTAAATATATATTTTTCCCAATACACATTGTTCCAAAGCATCTTTACAGAAAATCAGCTTTAATGTCTGTCTCAAAAACATGAATAAGCAACACTCATGGAAACATAATAATTCTAATAATTTTGAATTTCACAACTTAGTCCCACTGTCCACATATATGGACATCAATTTTTAGGAAAACTATTTGCTCTATAAATGTTTTTTTTTGTTTTGGTTTTTTGCATGTTTATTAGGCCCTACTAGTTACAAATAAAAAAAATGCACACAGCAGTTAAGCTCAGGTCTTGGGAGATTAAAGGGTTAAAGTTATGTCAGTAACTAAGTCAATCAAATATTGTATCACAGAATGTATGTGTACTATACTGTACTAAATATTACAGTATAGCCATACGATTTGTACATTAACATAACAAATGGAGAAGAACACATGTCCAGCAACACTTGTTAAAGGGAGAAATCAACAAGTGTTACTGGATTTATCTTCTCCATTTATACTTTGCTCTCTTCATGCACCTTATTTTTTGAAGTTGCATCAGACTCATTTCCTACATCTACATTGTATTAACATAACACTCTGTTAATCCATTTTACAAGCAAATGTCAACATTATTGCAATTAACATTTTTAGCTATTACACATAAAATCCAAGCACTATCTTGTTGTTGCAAGTACAGTAGCAAAGTTTTAACAAAAATTGTGCTTGGCTAATGACAGACACCCCTGCAATGTTGAAATGAAACCTACACCACCTCCTATTTTGACTTCGAGCTATTGTCTTTGAGTTAGCTATTTCCTAAATGTTGGGGGCCATTTGGCAAGGTGCACCATACATGTACATGGAAATAAGTCCCAACACCAATGGGACAGAGAGAAAGATGGAAAGAGAATGTATCTTGTTTAATTAACTGTTGAAAATACTTTCCAAAATTGTTGTGTTGTGTCCTTATATGTAAACTTTCAAATTGCTTTAGCTACACTGAAAAAAAGTGAACCTTAACAATGTGCTTCATGTGGTAACATCTAAATTAACTGTTTTTTTTTTCCAACTAAAAAAATTAATTTAACATTAATGAATCAACCTGAATACATAAGGTTACATTTTTAGGGTCTTATCAAGTAGAACTAGGTCGTTAAAGGGATGGTAATATCTCAGCTCTGTAGGTCATAAAATGCAAGTAAATGGTCTCCAAAAATCACATAAAGACCACATAAAATTAATCCAGTGGTTTAATCCAAATCTTCAGAAAATATATGATAGGTGTGGGTAAGAAACAGACCAATATTTAAGACCTTTTTTAACATACCATGACTTAAATATTGATCTGTTTCTCAACCACACTTATCATATCACTTCTGAAGACATGGATCACTTCTGGACTCTTATGGATTACTTTTATGTGGCCTTTATGTGATTTTGGGAGCTTCAAAGGTCTTATCACATTCACTTGTATTGTAAGGATCAACAGAGCTGAGATATTCTTCTAAAAATCTTCGTCTGAGCTCAGCAGAGTAAATAATGAGAGAATTTTCATTTTTAGATGAACTATCCCTTTAACGTAACAATTGCAGGTAGCCACTTTTTTACAGTGCATGGCAAATAAAAATGAGCCTATGCATGTTTTTATCATAACTGTAATCTTAACTATATCATGTATAACTAAACCGTTTCCCTGATGGGTGGATGTCACTGGGTTGTTTGAGTTGTTGGTTGAGTTGAGTTGTTGGAGCAAGGCATCTCTGCTGTAAACCTTTTTAGGCGACAAGCGAGCTGCAGATTGTGACTGTGTTTATACGATGGGCCTCGCAGATGTGTGTGTTTATTAAGTAGCAGAAATGGAGATGAATTTGTTGGAGCATGTGTGTGTGCTCTAGGTCTTGTTTGTGTATGCTAAGCTTCATGTTAATTTAGAGGTTCTGTGACTTTATATGTGCAAGTGTGTTTAGGGACATAAGGATGGAAAGAGGAAACATCTGCTTTGCTCTCTATACACATGGGAAGGGAAAGAGAGTTTGTGCCATCAATATGACTGTACACTGATGATAAACTGCTATAATATTATCAAGACAATCCGGTCTACGTAGAAACATACTTTAATTGTTCAACTGTTAAACCCATTGAACAAAACACGTATCACTATGTGAATTTGGCGACAATCAGTAGCAAGTCCTGCTGCTGAAATCTGTCTGTGCTTATCAAAATTAGAACCACTGCTCCTAGTGGCTGAAGCTGAAAGTGTTGTTGTCCAGTTTTCAGTTATAATGTCCACAATTAGCACCAAAAGCGAGTTTTATTTTTAGTTTTACATGATGCAATGGAGTCAACAGGAATGCATATATTATAAACCATACGTCCTAAACCAAACCCTAACCTAAATTAAATTGCAATTTCCGAATCGCTCTCACCATTGATAATGTGATCCTGGTTTCCATGGGAATAGAATCCATACCCAGATGAGCCAAAACATTATGACCATGCCTAATATGTGGAGTTGGTTTTCCATGTGGCCAAAACACATCCTACAGATGCTCAATCAGATTGAGATCTGGGAACTTTGGAGGCCAGGGCAACACCTTGAACTCTTCATCATGTTCCTCAAATCAATCCTGAATAATGTACAGTGTGGTAGGATGCGTTATCCTGCTGAAAGAGGTCACTGCCATCAGGAAATACCATTGCCAGGGGTGTATTTGGTCTGCAACCATGTTTAGGTAGGTGACACGTGCCAAAATGATGGACACATGATTGGTCGGACCCAGGGTTTCCCAGCAGAACATTGCCCAGTGCATCACATTCCTTCCACTGGCTTGTCGTCTTCCCACAGTGCATCACTTCCCCAGGTAAACATGTACACGGCTATCCACTTGATGTTACAGAAAATGGGACTCATCGACCAGGCGACCAGGCAACCTTCTTCCACTGCTCCAAGGTCCAGTTCTGATGCTTGCGTGCCCATTGTAAGCACTTTTGATGGTGGATAGTGGTTATCATTGGCACTCTGACTGGTCTGCAGTTAGGCAGCCCCGTACGTAGCAGTGTGTGATGCACTGTGTGTTGTGACAGATTCCTCCTGTTACCATCATTCATATTTTTGGTGACTTGTGCCACAGTATAACTTCTGTCGGTTCGGACAAGATGGAATGTTCTTCGTTGCCCTCGCACATCCATGAGCCTTGGGTCGCCACTGTTGACTGGGAGCACCCCACAAGCCTTGCCATTTCAGAGACGCTCTGACCCAATCTTTTGGCCATAACAATTTGGCCCTTATCATAGTCGCTTAGGTCTTTACTCCTGCCCATTTCTCCTGCATTCAACATGTTGATTATAATAACTGATTGTTTGCTTACCACAGTGTTTCCCAACCACTAGTGTGGTGTGAAAGATTGTCAGGTGTGCCATGGGAAATTATCAGATTCCAAAAAATAAATCAGGGCTCTGGACTGAGACTAATTTTTCAACCATTTTTCCCAACAGTGCGATAACCAAATTTTCTTTCAGTTGGACCGGTGCGACCAACTCAATTGCTAGTGCGACCATTTGTAGAATTTAACACTGGTGCTACCACTCTTAAATATTAGTCTGCATGTAAATGAATAGATAAATTAAAAATTATTTACTGTGGCATTGCAAGAATTAATTTGCAAGAACAAATCAAAAAATAAGAAAATATGCTAATTGTTGTTTTATTCATTACACAATTAGCACTCTTGCCACCTGTGGTCTCATTATACACCGTACCTACTAAATGGACAGAAAACATGGAAGTTCTTGAAAAAGAAATCTATCAACGATGGTTATGTGGGACAGTGAGATAGAGGTGTGCCATGAGATTTGTTTAATTGTAAAAAGTGTGCCGTGGAAGAAAAAAGGTTGGGAAACCCTGGTTTACCATATAATCTACCCAGACCTTAACATGTGGCCTTGTTAGGAGATGATCAGTGTTATTCACTTCACCTGTGAGTTGTCATAATGTTTTGTCTCATCTATGTATCTTGGAGGTTGCCTACAGAGCATTCTATCAGTAGTGCCACAGGAATAGGTAAACACATTTGAATTGATACAAACATGTCTGATGGGGATGGCGTTGTCAGTAATTCAGCAGAATGGGGTACATTTCAGGGTACACAAGCATTCTATAGCAACATGTCGATTTACAGAGTGGTGTTGCTAACTAACGGATAATGTTTAGTCAGCAGGGTTGGGAGGGTTACTTTTGAAATGTATTTCACTACAGATTACAGAATACATGCTGTAAAATGTAATTTGTAACATATTCCATTAGATTACTCAAGGTCAGTAACATTCTGCCAGTAAAGTAAGACAAAATACACATGTTAAAAATACATTCTCTGAAAAACATAAATATCTTATACAGTGATAAATCAAATTGATCTTGTTTTAAGGATTTTTAGATATTTTTACAGGAAAACAATAAAAAATTATTAGCAAGAATATGAGTTTTGCCCTAATATCAAAGGTCTTACTAGAAAATAGAAATTATGGTCTAATGTGAATTTTCTTCATAAAAAATATATGATCGTACCTGGTAACATACATATAAAATGGCTAGAAATAGCATTTTAGCTTAGCGTAAAGCTGACAATTTACACAAGGTTTATTTATATTTCTTCTGCTCCAAACTTACTTCAAAATTAATTCTCTGTCTGCTCATATGAATGTAACGCATCATAAGAAAGTGTTTCACCGCTGTTCAAATGCACTTTGGATCGCATCATTTATATGTATAAATGTTTTCCATCTGAATGGACTAAATATTAAATGAAACAGAAAATGTCAATAAAATACAAGGTAATTGAATGTATTGTATTGAATGTAACTGTATTCTAAATACCAATTATTTAAACTGTAACTGTAGTGGAATACAGTTACTTATACTTTGTATTTTAAGTACGTATTCCTGTTACATGTATCAACCCTGTACATAGTCATCCTGTAATTCTCACAAAATAAACCCCAACAGGATAATCAGGAATTTATTTTGCGATTATGACCAATTGGCTGTACATAATTCCATTAAATCCGGAGCTAATTGCCAAAGAAATAAGTACATGGACATGAACTATTGATTTTAGTTGAAATTGTTTAATTATGTGAGAAGAATGAGACCATGAAGCTAACGCAGTTTAGGAGATTGGTTGCCAAGGACAATGGTTTAGTGATCATTATCCAAAAATATTTGATTGTATACTTTGACATTAAATATACATAAAGGGATTAATGTGGCTTGTTTGTTTCATTCTTAAATGTAATATTCTATACTTCTGGTTGTTGAACTGGTTGTTGGAGGAATGCTACTCATTACAATTTATAGGGTAGTCATGTACTCAAACCGTTTGTTGATGTTGTAATTAAGCAATTTCAAGGTCTGCTGGTACTGAAAGTTTCACTTTAAAATAAAATGTAAATCATTTGAGTAATGTAAATAGAAACCATTTTAATGCAATTTGGGTAGTGTACCAAATCTACAAGACTGCCTGTAGCTCTATAAGTCTTCCAGCTGATTTTCCAAAAGCAGAACTGTGAACAAACTAAATATTTCAGATGCTGGGTTAGGAGTAGTACTGTTTGTTTTGGCCACAAATAAGAGAATAAATAATTGAAAAAAAGTAAAGGGGTCAGATTTCTGTCCCTGTGCCTGGCTTTCCATCCTACTCTGTGTCCCTTGAGTGAATAACACTTGTTTACCCATATTTAGTAATTCCACCCCAGTAAACAGCTGCATCCCAGCTTTCCTCATCTGTCCCTTCATCTGATGGGATCTCAGTAACTCATTACCCATAATGCCAAATTGCAGTCTCTGAAAATAGTTATGTGTATATAGCCAAGCATCCAAGATCAACAACCAGAGGACACTTGCAATTGCTTTTTCACTTATTTTCGAAATCCTTTTCACTTTGACACTAATATCTTTCATAGCCACAAATGTACACAATTTTTACAAAGGTATAGATAACCCGAAAATGAAAATTCTTGGATAATTTACTCACCCTCAAGTTGTTACTTATGACTTTTTTTATACTTAAAATTTTAATTAATGACTACATTTACATGTAACCAGAATGCGGCTTATTGAGAGAAAGCGCCTTACACATGTGGCTCAGCCAGTAAGCATCTTACTCGACAGCAACGTAATTTCTCAGGACGTTTGTGTAAATAACAAACATAGTATCCTAGGAAGACTTTGCTGTTTTATTCTCGGTTGCTTTGATTTATTTGCAGATATTCCAGAGTTGTTTTCTTTCTAATTTCTATCACAACCTGCAGTGGAATTGCGCTGCAATAGTGGGTTTTCCCACTTACATAAAACTCAGGGATTCTCCCAATGTTACAGCTCATATATGCAAATGTGAGTGTCGTCGATATGTTACAATGGTGTGTATAAATGGGTATAGTTTATAGTGTATGTGCTTTTCCTACTGTATTTTGATTTTCTCTTTCAAACTGACAAAATTAGTTGTTCTACAGTCAACTGTACTAACCGACCAAAGGGATCTGAGGGATCTTTACAGGTAAGTTAAATTTGTGCTTTCGAAGCTAATTAGTAAGTTAATGTTATTAGCTAGCTAACTAAGACAACAAGCAGTCTAACGTTAGCTATGTGGATAAAAGCAGGTGATCGGTAGCTAGCAGGTACTAATTATTTTTTATATTAGAAAATAATATGGTAAAAATCTGAATTATGTCTAAAGATACCGCAGCTCCACCCCACGATCACTACTGTGCAGACACTGGCTCCAAATGACATCATCAGTGCAAGATAGCAACGTCCGTTTCCGGAATATTTTGGCTTCATTTTTGTACAGTGGGAGGAAGTGGAGATGCGATCTTTATATACAGTCTATGGTTCATGCACATGCGCACTTCCAAAACGCCGCTTACATGACCACATAAACTGCGTTTCCGGGAGAAACCTGGGTGTGTTGAACCGCTTTCTCTTAATCACTTTATCGGCATTCTTATTTACATGACGTTTCAGAAAGCAGTGTACTGCAAAAACCCTGTGATAAATTGTTTTATCTTAAGTGCATATAAACATGGTCAATGCTTCGGTTCATATTATCAATACAATGGTAGTGACTAGTGGTTCACTTTAAAGCTTAAAAAGCACCCAAAAATATCATAAAAGTAGTCCATGTGACTTGTGCGTCATATTCCGTCTTATGAAGGCATACGCACCCTGAAGTGATTGTTCAGTGAAAATCTTGACGTCCATTTTAATTTCTTGAGTGCATGAGAGAAGCTCTTTCACAGTGGCTCACATATTCACACGAGAACTTGTGTTGTTTTTAGCACTAAAAGAAATCTCCCTTTTTGTTCCGCATAAGAGAGAAAGTCGCAGGTTTGGAACAACTTGAGGATGAGTAATTTCTGATAGAATTTTCATTTTTGGCCTAACTATTCCGTAAATTGTACATGGAGAGGAGCATGTTACACCACAGAATCTTTCCAAAAGTATTTCATATCAACTAGCCATATATTTTTCTTTGACATTGACAGTAAAAGGAAATTTACCAGGTGTAGACTACAAACAGAAGATTAAATTGCTCTTTGCTTCTCCTGCAAACATGGCTGATTCTCAAAGCAAATGTCAGCCAACATGTCAGCACGTTTGGTTCTACATTTCGCCTTATAAAGACATTCGGTTGGAAGACGAAATATGTAGTTTAATTAATGTATCAGTCCAAAGGACAAATACTAGATGTACTGCCAAATAATTTGTAGAAAACAGAGGGATAATTTTCTGAGCTCAAAGCAGATTAAAGTATCATTATAACCAGATCCACCTTATTTCTTTGTATTCTGTCATTTATTGTAGCCTTGCATTCAGAGATCAACATGGATTAGGTATTTCTGTTTTCCCCTAGAAAGTAACAGCTTCTCCTGTGTTGTTGCCCTCCCTCTTTTTCACCTCTCCTGTCATTAATTGCAAAAAAGTTCCAAAAAGTACCATGATATTACCATGCTTTTGGTCATGGAACATGGTAGTACCGTGCTATTCTTTAAAGTATCTCTGAGTTCCATATAAATATTATGGTATATGAATATGGTAATCAGCATCATGGCATATAATAAAGTACCATGGTATTACCATCTTATACTGTACATCCCTGTACCATGTTAATGCCACAGTACCTTTTTGTAAATTCTGTGGTTTTATTCAGTATTTTATTGTAAAGTCAGTTATATTTGAAAAAGGATTGATCAGGTCAGATCAGGTAGACAAAGCTCCTACTGGAGGTTTTCACTTTATACAGTGTATAAATACTGCACTGCCATGCAGCTTGTTACACAATTTTATTGGTAATGATACCTTATGATATTGCAAGGCTTTCTTTCAGATTTAATCTTGTGCAAATTAAAGTGGAATTAAATTGGAGTGTTCACGCTTCCTGTTTGTTTTCAGGGTTGCTAAGGCAATGAAGGTAGCACTTTACGAAACTCCCAGTGGCTGGAGATTCTTTGGCAACCTGATGGACTCTGGGAGGTGTTCATTTTGTGGAGAGGAGAGCTTTGGAACAGGTGGGTGCCATCAGAGGCCTAACACTTCTGCTCAAGCTTTTGAGAGTTAAAAAAAAAAACATTATTATACTCTTTGTATCAAGAAAGACAGATACATTTTAAATTAATTGAATTTTTAGAGCATCAAATCTGAGTTGAAAATGATTCCATGCAGTCTTGCATTACCGGTGATATTTGATTTGTCAGAATATTGACTGCTGCACAATTATTAGTTAATTTATTAGTACCCTAAATGGGTCTCACTACCATGCAGTACTTTTCAGCCCAGCCTAAACTGTAAATCTTGACCAATCTTTTGCTATAAAAGGAAGACAGCCTGATAACTCATCTGAAATAGGGAGAAAGTGAGATTGATTTCTGCTGGCAAAAGCAAACTACTACTCCTCTTTTTTTCTGAGTCACAAAATGACTTTATTTCTTCTGTAGAACACAATGTTTTTTTTAAGTATATCTCAGCTCCTTTGGTCCATACAATGCAAGTGAATTGTGACCAGTCCTTGGAAGCACCATAAATCTCCACTTAAATATTTATCTGTTTCTCACCTACACTCATCATACCACTTCTGAAGATAGAGTGGAGACTGGAGTCTTTTTGATTACTTTTATGTACTGTAAGTAATAAAGGTCTGGTCACCATTAACTTGCTTTGTATGGACCAAGATTTTCTTGGTCTCTGACCAAGCTGAGATTTTCTTCTAAAAATCTTAGTTTGTGTTCAGCAGAATGAATAAAGTCATACACATCTGGGATGGCATGAGGGATTGTGAGTGTGAAAATAGGTGAAAGGAAATGCCAGTCTGGAAACTGTTTCACAGATGGGTTCCATTTGAGGAATTGCATCAACATGGAACCACATATTCTTCATCATTGTCATTTTGTAATGTCTTTCCAGAATGTAGAATTGGTATGCGCAACAACCTAATCTGGTCAGTGATACATTTTAAAAAAAAATGCCTAATTTACTATGGGGTCCAAATTCAGAGACAACATTGAAAATCCAGCATTCAAAATTGTTGATTTTAAGATTTAGGAATAATGAAAACAAAGTGTAAAAGGAACAGGAAATATTTAAGATTCAGCACTGTATCTAGGTCACTAATCAAATAAAATAATTTGTGACATTGGCCTTGTTAACTCGTTTGGGCAAAAGGTCATATTTTCTTGCTTCCACTGAAGCACACAAACTGCTCTGGAACATTCTGAAATCATGCTTGATAACATGGATCATCAGGTTTTGCACAAATGCTATAAAATGCATATAAAAATTATGAAACCTTCTCTCAATGCTTATACTGACAATGTAATTTGTACTGGAAACATTTTATTAAATTAGAAAAATTCTAAATAGAATCTTTTTTTATAATACTGACTTTTTGGTCCCCATTGTTTATGCATGCATAATCAGGCACGTATCTGCTACAAATGTTACGTGTGACCCCTCTCTGCAGTTGAATGGTTGTGTTTTGGTTGGCAGCTGAATGTGGAATAGGCAGCTGGCGCTGAAAGATGTTGCTGGGCAGACAGACACTTGGCTCTCTGTAAAGCCTCTGGGAAGACCTTGATGGAGACACAAGGCATTGTCTTTAGGTGTCAAAAGAGCAGTCCAGTCATTATTCACCATGTCCTAACTTTGCTGCAGGATTATACAGTTGTCACAGGTCTCTTATCTGTGGTGTTTTCTTTTGCTTTCCCATCAGTGGAATTTTCATCACTAAAGGTTACTGTACTAAACACTATTTTGTGGCTTAATGAATCCCATGCATTACTAGACATATATACACTCATCATATGGTGTTATCTATTAAACTGGGTATCAGTTACAGATTGAATATGATAATATGCTATGTTTATGGAGTGTTTGAGCTTGTTTATGGAGTGTAGCTTGTTTCCATTTTGGCTGTGAACCAAGACACTTTTGCGTCATGCTTATTGTTTTGTGAGCTGAGGGAAAGTTATAGCCTTCCACAACAGATGTTAGGCTAATATTATTTTTACTGACAAGCATATAGATATGTCTTGGAGTCAAAGTAGCTTTAGTAGTTGTAGGGACAGTGGGACGTGATGTGAATGCAACATCAAATAAAGTCAACTATGTTGTCAGGAACTCTCTCCAAATGCAAACGTTTTCCTTCACTCTTCACTTAATTAATGATCTATGTGGCATTCACTATGTAGTGAATAGTGAATGAGTAAGCACATTCGGACAGTATATGCATGGACTGTAATGCCTCTGCTACGTTTGTTTTCTCATAAATTCAGCCACACTGATTGCACTGTGAATCAGGTCGAAAGGTCTGCTGCTGAAATCGGTCTGTGCTTACCGAAATTTGAATCCCTGCCCCTCCACCCCCATTGGCAAAATTTGTAAGTAATTTAGTTGAAAATGATGTAATACAGTCAAAATGAATGCATGTTTTATTATCCCTAACCCAAACCTCAACCCTTAAACTGACTGCAATGGAGTTACAAAGCAATTTTAGAGCAAAAATGCAAACTCTGAATCGTGCTCCCCATTGTTTACGTAAACACAATTACTTCCTGGTTTTCATGGGACCAGAACCCGAGTCTCAGATGTTGCTCATGCAATGCAGTTGACCACAGTTGAAATTATGCAAAAATGTCTGATGGGAAATGCTGCTTGTCAGTAATTCAGCAGAATGGGGTTGATTTCAGGGTACATGAACTTTCGGATGCAGTGTATCGATTTCATGTGTGATCATATTAGTTCAGCATGGTGCAGCGTGATGTTCTTTTTAATTGAACTATATAACTATCTTGCCCATAAACAATAAAACATTTTTATATTGGCTTTTAACAGTGTTTGGCTGATTATGTGTTATGCTGTAGGACTGAGCATGCTTCAGCATTGAGATCAGCTGTCTGAATGTATTCTCTGTCTCTATGGATATGATTTCATGAAATGAACCAGATCAAAGAACAAAGTCAAAGAGAAGTTGAGCATATATATGATCAAGCAGATGAATGCTAGACAAGAGGAATGGGGATTTAATTTTGCTTTATACTCTTGACTAAATCAATCATCCATCTCAGCTTGAAGGATTAATCATTTGGGCCATCTAATAATCTGAGCATTTTAGGTTGTATGCAGGGTCTCAAAATGCCTTTTAGTAATAATATGATGCATTTAAGTTTTATCAATCCTGTTGCAGGACAGTTATTTAGGGGCCAAGCACTGAAGTTGCATAGGTACATGTTGTATCTATTAGTATTGTTATTATTCTTCCCATTGGCAACCCATAGTCCCATACAGTAAAAAGTTGTGAAATTTGGCACACTGCTAAGAGAGAGTCTCAATTGGTGTTAAATTGGCTGTCTCTATCTCAAACCATCTAGCATTACCAACTAGGGCTGCAACTAACGATTATTTTGATAATCGATTAATCTAACGATTATTGGAAAGACTATTCGAATATTCAGCGATTATTGCAAAGATTAATCATTAGCACTTAAACGATTATTCAGCTTGTGCCTCGACTTAAACGTTTGTATTAAACGTGCTAACTAACTAAAAAACCTTTTAAAAATACCTCTAAATAACATTCACTGAATTAAAGGAAAAATACTTTTTATTAAGTTTAATTCAGTAAAGAAATTCACTCAATATCCTATTGTTTTCAAATGTTTTTGTCTTGTTTTCCATTTAAAATTGTCTAAATATCCTTAAAACAAGATATATTTACTTGGGAAGCAACATATAAGATATTTAGAATTGCTTTAAGAGAATCATAAATATAAGTGTATTTTTTTCATTTGGTTATACTTCTACGAATGCAGTAAAGACAAAATATACTTAAATTCAAGATCTATTCTCTAAAAGCAAGTCTAAATATCTTATATCCTGCTTCTCAGGTAAATGCATCTTTTTAAGGATTTTTAGATATTAAAATTTTTTTTTTTTACTATTATATTCTACATTCTCAGATAATATTTTTTCCTTCTGCAGTATAGCTGCTAAAGAAAAGGTAAGTTGTTTTTAAAGGAGTTTTAGAAATTTATAACAGAAAACAATGCAGTGTATAATGGGGTGAAGACTACCTCTCACCTTTCTGATCACTTCTTTAAATCAATCTTTAACTTGCAAAAAGAAAAACTCTCCCATTAATAAAGCTGTGTATTGACAATTTTCTTCAGGATAAGAAACGCATAGTGACACATACATTATATTATTATTCAATAAGTCGCGAGCCATCACGTTATGGTAATCTAGCTGCATGAAGCATGCACGCTCGAGGGATGAGCGTCCCCGCGACAGAGTGTGTATCAACCGGGTGCAGTTTCAATCTCTCCCCCTTAGATTGAGACATTTGAACAGCTCATAGAAGAGGCGCTGACCGTACAGAGAAATGACCGTTCCGGGGTTTGTAGTTATTTACATGATTTGCTTCCATATTATTTGAACTTTAATAAAGCTGTATGCATTAAATATAACTGCATTAAAGATGTAACACCGGGGTGTTTTCTTTAAAGAGAGTGCTTTTGTATTATTTGTATACTTATCTACATCACCTGAAACTGTTTGGAAAGTTTGGAGTGCATCTGGACTGTGATCTGTGTAATTCTTCCTCTCTAGAGTCAGGCACGAACTCGAGTGCTGCTCTCACGCGTCATCATTAGAGTTTAATGTGATCTCATGTTAACTTAAATGAGATCAAAAGACTATTCGACAACGAAAATTTCTGACGACAATTTTTTACTGTCAATGTTGTCGATAACGTCGACTAATAGTTTCAGCCCTGTTACCAGGAGGTCAATGTTGCACTAATGTTTCTGCTACAAACTTTTATCTTTGTATTCTAGGGCTGTCAACAGGGCTCAGAAACTAAATTTTTACCTAAAAATTGTCAGAATTTTAATTGATGTTGTTTCCTTTGTCCACAAGAGGACGCAATTAATACGTAAAAACCATACTGCACATGTTATACTATTGTGTTAGGCAGACTAAGCCATTTGATTCATCTGAGAAATGCTGATTAGAGAGCGAGATGCAACAGCCAAAGATCTCTGCCTAAATGAGTTCTTCATACCAAACACTTTTGCAAACATCCAAATTACCATTTGTTTTTCTATGTAAACATTCGCTGCATTTGGTTGTTTATTGAGCATCTCGTGCAAGAGTGCTGTGTTTTTTTAGATGTTGTGTCAGGTTAAATGAACTACAACAGTTCTGTTAAATTGTATTTGTTGCGCTGCTTCTAGCCTTTTTAGCATAATGAATGCAATCGGTCTGAAGTCATCGTCAGTGCTTAGCTCACATCCAAAAATTTAATGTACAGTTTTAGCATTCGAACGTAAAATTTTATGTTAAAATTGACAAAAATTCTAATTCAAATTTGAAAGCCTTAGAGTGTTCTAGAAACGTAGTTACTTTTTCGTAGATTATCTCATGCCGAGTCGAAAAAACAGTGACTGCCACATACCAAGAAATCAGATTTTTGTAATATTTTTTTTTATTTCCACTTATTAATTCTATATTTGATTAGTTCTACTTAAGACTTAATTACAGAGGATTCTATTCACAATTAAATTGACTTTTTAAATATTTCTTTGAAAAAGTAAGTAGCTGACTGCACATTTTCATAGGAAGAAAATGCAACAGAGACTGCAGAAAAAGGCTCCCTTGTATCTAAACAGTGTTGCTACTATTTTGAGAAAATAGTTCTGGTCTAAATTGAGATTTCAATTTGTCATTTATTTTTTTTTTATTTTTTTTTTTTTGTGACTCGAATCTGAGACTTCGATTTTAGTTTCCATCTCTTTGTAAGGCAAACTCTCTCTCTCTCTCTCTCTCTCTCTCTCTCTCTCTCTCTCTCTCTCTCTTCATCTTCTGGCTTCATCTATCTCTCTCAGGCTCGGACCACATTCGAGATAAAGATGGGCTGTGGTCAGTACTGATATGGTTGTCCATCATGGCTGTTCGTAAGCAGGGGGTCGAAGAAATAGTAAGAGATCACTGGGCCAAAATGGGACGCAACTACTTCTGCAGGTGAGTGCACCCCCTTCAACCTAAAATAAAGCCTTAGTGCCTGCCAACCAACAATTTCTTCCCAATCCACATTTGAAGCATCCTTTAATGTAGAGTGTGTATCAGAGTGTCCTCTTCAGGTCTCTCAGGACAATTCAGGGTATCTCTTTGTGTATAAATACCCACAATCTCAATAGTTTTACCCTGCCTAATCTTTATATGGCTTTTCCCCTTGTGAAAAAATAGGCAGTATCCCTTTAATGTTTGATGTTATGTTTAATGTTTGTTTCCCTATGGACTACTTGCTCTGAGCCTCATGACGTTCTTTAGATTTGAAATACAGTATTTTTACAATGTGCCAAACTCCACCTACTGTAAAATGAGGGTTCAGAAGATGATTTAAAAGTATGGGCATTTTCAAAGACAGGAGAAGACATATTATGAACATTACCATGTACAGCATCTTCAAAATTCCATTTTCAGAGCTTTAATTCAGCCCAAGCTGGTCCGAGAAAGCAATGGCTGGTAGACACTAAACGCATCTCTCCATTTCTCCACACACACAGAGGGCTGTAGCAGACATTTAACCACAGATGAGCTTCAAGCACAAGTTGTGCATCTATTTAGACTCAACAAGTGCCTGAGAAAATACACATAATATGCACATAAGTTACACATGCATTACTCATGTGTAGATTATGTGTTATGTAATGCGTGTTTGACAGCCAGTTGCATCTCATGAAATTTCAGTGTGAAAATAATTAATTGTCCTGATTTGTTGCATTATTTCTTTCATTTATGAAAAATAAAACATCAAAATATACAAAAATTATTATGAAAATATGTTTAAAATCTGACACTAACTGGGCATTTTGTACATCCATTTTTGATAGATATAAGTGCCGGGTCTCTAAAGACCCGAATATGTAAAAGTATTTGGGAAAATAATCATGCATTTAAGGGTTAATGAATGAAATACATGTTTCCCACATTAACCATATTTAGCTGTACTTGTAGACTTCCTGTGAATTTCCATATCCTGAAAGCTATTCAGAAGTAAACAGAGGTTTTATAATGACATTTTTAAGGTTTTTCTTCTAATAATGTGATGCACTGTATTGCTTTTGTATTTATTTGTTTGTACCTCACAGGTTTGATTATGAAGGTGTGGATGGCAGGGCGGCATATTACCTCATGAAAGATTTGGAGACTGTTATCACTGATAAAGCGTTCACCAGTCAGAAGTTTGCAGTGGGCAATAATGTCTACAGTGTGGAGAAGGCCGATAATTTTGAATACATCGACCCAGTGGATGGCAGTGTTTCTAGGAAACAGGTTAGTTCCATACCTAGTTTGATAGAGTACGCAGATGCTGTATGAGATCTTTTGCAATCTTTAACATATTCTTATCTATATTAACTAAATACTCATGCAGCTTAAGCCTATATCAGACACAGTGCATTGATAATATCTTCTATTATGATAATAAGTTTCAAAGTTTTACCGCTGTCAAGTTTTAAACAGTATGTAGAACAGAATAATGGATCACTGCAGCATGTGTGCTCAATTACTTTTAATTGAACCATTGTAAATTTTGTGATTTTCAGAAGAAACTAAATATTTGCATTGGTCTCATCGGAGATAATTTGGAAATATCAGAGATTTTGCAGCTTAGGCCTTCGTATAAAGTGCTGCCATGGTTTGGTTGAGCATTAAGGTTTAATGTTCTGCAGTTCCCATTCCTAAGACGATCCCTGCCAAACATATGGACCACCCAGTGGGCATGCGTTAAAGTGGAATTCTATGTTTGGGCATCTACATTTACAGTTATCAGCCTGAACGTCTATACACATTCATACATCTCAGTTACAACTTTCTCAATCTAATAATGTCTGCTATACAAATAGCCTTTATCATTCTCTCTAAAGAATTTAAAAGTAATTTATCTCTCAACAACTAACACTTCTAATATGCCCACATCATTTAGTGTGACACCGTGACAGAGCGACATCAGGTCATGGCAACATCAGGTCATGGTCTATCATTCGGTCAGACACCCAGTGGTCACCACGCTGACTGTGGTGGTACAGTCACTCCAGTCATCTGGTCGGCGTCTCTCCACAGCTGACTGTGTTATATTACAACAGACATTCCACACAGCACCGGATTTTGTCAGCTGTCCTGGTGCTCCACTCTGCCTGTCTGTAGTGGGGCAAAGAAGAGACACTCAGCTGTCGGAATCGATGACACACACACACACACACACACACACACACACACACACACGTTTCCCTAGCTATCTAAATGAGGACATACTATAGTCTTCTGCTGTTTTTATATAAAGCTTATTATAACAAATGATAAATTGGTCTATGGTGTCTACGATGATTACGGCCCTCCCAGACAGAAATCTGATATATTGCTAAATATGAACATAAATATAATTTTACATTTCATATATTTGGGCTTACATGTACATATTTCCATTTCCACAATTTTTGACATATATTCTAAAGTACATTTGCAAACATGAAGCAGAGAACAGTTTTTCACCAATACAATCTAATGTATCCATACATGGGATATGTAGGAATTTATAGTAATACAGTTTGTGTGTATATTTGGCAAAATATACTCTTTCTCTAAATATGAAAATGGACATTTGTATTTTTTATTTTGAAATATATGTGATATGAATATATATGTACAAGTATTTGAAATGTTTTGATATCAGTGAAAACTATACATATCAAATGTGTTTTTCATGTACTGCAGTATATCAAATTTCTGAATGGGCTGCTAAAGACTAACGTAAACACAAATCCTACCCTCACTCCTTAAAGAGTGCAAAGAACAGTTTACATTTTTTGAATATTTTTTATTTATTTATTTATAAATATGTTTATTACCTTTGATGTCCTCTAGCTTTTGAACTCTGTTGCTGACTCTGTTTATGTAACTTTCCTTTCAGTCCTTAAAGTGATAGTACACCCAAAAATGAAAATTCTCTCATCTTTTACTCACTCTCATGTCATCCCAGATGTGTATGACAATTCTTTCTTCTGCAGAACACAAACATATTGCTTCTGATGATGAGGTTTGAACCACTGGAGTCATATGGATTACTTTTATGTTGTCTTTATCTGCTTTTGGAGCTTCAAAATTTTGATACCAATCACTTGCATTGTGAGGACCTAAAGAGCAGAAATATTCTTCTAAAAATCTTTGCTTGTGTTCATTAGAAAAAGAAAGTGATACACATGGGATGGTATGAGGGTGAGTAAATGATTGAAATTACATTTTTGAGTGAACTATCCCTTTAACTGTTGAACAATTTTGGTCTGTTTTTGTGTTAGCACCTGGTCTTTGCTGACATCTTGTGGAGATTATAATGAACTACAAATGTTGCTGTGTGTGAAATCTAGGTAAAGCCATGGTTTCGCAATGTAGCATTTCAAACCAGCAGTAGGGGAAAGCAAGATCTCCTATGCGCTACAAACAACAATCTTACAGTCATATTTGATGTTGGGCCAGTTTTACGTGTTGCTCACATTTTGTGAAAAATGTATTGTTGTGGTATAGCTTAATTGTTAATTTCCTGAGCTGATATGGTTGTAGGTTCAAACAAGTTTCTGCATGGAATTGTTGCCATGTGGCCTTAAGCAAGACACTTGACCTCAGGTTAATCCATGGGAATTGAATGCACGTGGTTAATAGTAACAGGAGTAGTTGGATGAAAAATAGATGCTTCATCTGGCCTGGGTTTGCTTTTTCCCTTTTCTGTGTCTGCCTATTTTTTATTTTTTTGTATTTTCTTTTTAGTGTGCAATAGTATTTTATTGTGTTTGCAGTATAATAATATGTACAATAGCACATATAAGCAAGTAGTATTAACAAATAAAAACAACAAAAAAAAAAAAAAACAGTAATATAAAATAAAGTAGCAATTAACAAATTATCAAAAAGAAAGTAATAGTAAAGATGAAGTGTGTCATTTTTTGGAGGTTAAAATACTTTCTCCTATCCCAGTTCAATGTGCACAGTCAACTATATTATAAACCATTTTTAGGTTGATAAAGTGTAAAATTGTAGCTGTAAGTGTCAGTTATTTGTTTTGGATAAAAGCATCTGCTAAATTACAGAATATAAGTTATTTAACTGGTATTGTTAGTGCTAACATTAACTGCATTTTTATGTGTGCTCTTGTCCTGCAGGGCCTAAGAATAATTTTCACTGACTCTTCCCGAATAATCTTCCGGCTCAGTGGTTCTTGTGCTGGAGCTGGGGCCACCGTCCGCATCTATGCTGAGAGCTACGAGAGAGACCCTGAGAGACACAGCAGAGAGACTCAGGTACAGCCTTCTCTCAGTTCTCTCTTGGAACAAAGACCACAAGAGCTAGAGGGGGAAAATGTTACCTATTTTATGTGGTTTTGCCAACAACCACATATTGACTGGCAAGGTCCCAGGGTCATTACAGAAAATATTTTTACATTTTTCGCAAATTCCCTTGCACATTTCTTGCACATAACATCTACCTCCTGATGCTGCTTGCACTTTTATGGCCACTGGCCATATACATATATTTAAACATTTACATACTTATATCTCATACTGTACAATGCACCTTCAGTTTATGCTTCCTCATTTGCACCCTGTACTGTATTATAGACATTTGCATTGAGCTGGTCTCTGCTTCTCTACATTATAACTTTGCACTCAAAAACCCATATTGTATATACTTACACACACACACATATATATATATATATATATATATATTTTTTTTTTTTTGCTATTTGCACTTCTGGTTAGATGCTAACTGCATTTTATTGGCTCTGTACTTTTATTTGCACAATGACAATAAAGTTAAATCTAGTCATCTAATCTAATCTAAATAGTAATACATGTTTATTAATGAATGCACTGCCTGTGTGCTTTGCAGGAATATCTGCTGAGTTACAGTTTAGCTATTTAATGACAACAAACCCTTACTTATATCACCGCTTGTTGTGGTTACTATCTTAATTTGTGAGTATAAAAGATAACACATATGTTGGCATATTGATTTATCAGTAATCGATAAGTATGTAGCTTTATTGCGACTGTAGCTTCATAAAAAACCTGTTATTGATGTCTTTTGCCACATAGCACACTATCTGCTATTGATAACGTGCTTTTATTGATGCTTAGCTTGTATTCAAGTGCTACGACATTGCATCTTACTTTGTTGAAGTTGGAAGCATGTATTTATTAATTTATTATTTGTAATATCTCTAGTCTTCTTGGTTTGTAACCAGCTTCTGGATTTTATATAAGGCCATGTCCATTACGTAAAATCTTTCATTCACATTAATACCATTTGCCATTCATTCATTCAGAAGTTTTAAACATCTGTTCAACACTGTAGAATTTAAAATATGTGGAGATTGATGCAGATGAATTGTGTCAGACTTCACAAATCTCATAAAACAATGAAATCCTTCAGCTATCTGATTTTGAGCTAGCTATTTTCCAAAGGTTTAATGCGATCACCAATACTCAACCATAGTCCAATCTCATGATTTTGGCAGCCAGTATGGCACGCATTGGGAATAATAGCACAGATAGGTAATCCATGCCTTTACCTGATTAAAACAATTAAACCATAGACATCATACTATGTGTCATAATTGGTACGATTTGGTAGGGCCTCCAAGTAGGATTTCACTTAGGGTCCCCATATTCTGAGAAACGGCCCTGCCTGCAAATATTTCCCTGAGGAGGTCATTCAATCTGATCTAACACTTAAAAAGGTGGCTGTGGCTCAGGTGGTAGAGTGGTTCAGCCACTAATCGCAGGGATGGCGGTTTGATTCCCGGCCCACATGACTCCACATGCCGAAGTGTCCTTGGGCAAGATATTGAACCCCAAGTTGCTCCCAATGGCAGGCTAGCACCTTGTACGGCAGCGCTGCCATCATTGGTGTATGAGTGTGTGTGTTTTAGATGCTACCACAAAAAGCTAATTTTTTATGTTTTTCTGTGTATTTTTGGCCTTTTACAAATGTTTAAATACATTTTGAAAAGTACATGCTGTGGATAAACTAAATGTCAGCCATAATTCCTAAATGAACATTAGAGGCTCTATTTTTCATGAGTGCGCAAAGTGCAGCTCTGTGCGCTACGACTGTGCCCAACGTCTTATCTAATTTTCGCGAGAACGCTAATTTTCGTGTTTGCGGAAAAGTTTACTGTAGCATTTTTACAGTCTTTTACCATTATAATTACAGACATTTTTTACAGTTTAGAATTAAATTGCACTTGACCCAGCCCATAAGCGCTTTGCTTGTGGTTTCACTAAACCCACTTGCGCCTAGATTTAGTTCATGCTTGCACGTAAATACCAAAACTTCCTGCCGTGTATGACTTACGGCATAGCGGTGCACTTAGCGCTAGTGCTCTTAAAATAGTGCTGTAAAAAGGACACACTGTAAAAAATTGCCAGGATTTTACAAGATTTAACAGTAAGTTCTTATAATAAAACACTCTTTTTCAATATTTTACTGTAAAATAAATGCAGGCTAGAACGTTTTCTGTCACAACACAACAACAACATTACTGTGAAAAAAGACATTTGAATATTGCACTGCATTATGGGAAAATGTTGTTTCGTTTGAAGTCACCATTATGGCGTTAATTGTTCCCTTTGGATGGGACCTTCTCTTAATTATTTCTAACAATTTCTCCCAGTTAGTGCAATTGTGTTTATGAACAATAATTATTGTACTGAGAACATAGTCAATTTAATGGTTGACTTTATTTCGGCTCATAACGTATAAATTACAACTTATGATGCATTTGAAAGTAAAGAAATAGAATAATTGTAAATGAACAAAGAGGAAGAGATGTTTTGCAAAGTTAGTCTATAAGATGGTTGGTTTTATCACTCATTAACTTTTTATCATGATTTGTCAATCAGGCACACAAGATATCAACACTCAGCATACAAATCTCAAGGATGTGACAATTAACAAACACTGAAGATAAAACCACAGATGATCACTGTGATTCGACAACACAGCACTGTTACGTTACAGTAATTTATTGGTCCTGTTCCTGTTCATTAAGATATTTTAATCTTAATTCATTGATGTATTGATTCAGGTCATTGTTAAGTTGATGTTAACTAAAGATCACAGTACCATAGTGAGTTCTGTTCACTTGAACTAATGTTATCAATATCGAATATCAAATTGATTGTGATATGCGTTCGTCTCAGTTCTGATTTGCAGTGTCCACAATATTTTACTTACTATAATGTTTTTTTAAAGAACAATTAAATGGCAGATAAAAATAATCTGGAAATCTTACTCTTGTTGGGAATCTCCAGTTCAATTCATTGGGACGTTCTGTAAAGATTGTCTGTGTGAGCAACAGTAACTAAGGGGGGACAAGCCTAGCAATTGAAGGATTCTTCACTTTTTTCTCTCTGATCATTTCAGGTTGTGCTGGGCCCTCTCATTGCCATTGCTCTAAAGATCTCGAACATCCATGAACGAACTGGATGCAAAGGCCCCAATGTCATCACCTGAGACCAACCCAGCACTGCACACCAGGGGCCAAAATCACGAGACTTTGTCTCCACGCTTTCCTGTTTCTGCAACACCACAAAGAATGTGCCAGCTGTTTGTTTTGCTGCTGTTTTCCCATATGTTTTCCCTAATTTTCCTCCATTTGTACAAGGGCCCCTGTTAAACTGTCACTTATTTTGCACATTTATACACTCATGTAAACCACAAAAAAATTCAAATGGGAGAAAAGATTTTTCTCTATGCTATCACAAAAAGCGCCTGTATGACATGGAGGTTATATATAGATCACCTAGTATTTTCAATATGCTGATTTGAATCAGCTGGGGTCTAAATCCAAAGTATGGTGAATTTGGTGTAACTGAGTGCTTTTGTTTACAATGTAGCTGAGCTGTTACAAAGAAATTTATTCAAGACAATCGACAAAATGAGGGAGCAATGTTGTTCAGTAGAAAAACAAAAAATAATCTATGTGATGTGACGGCTAGAGGTTATATCCAACAGTGAGCCACAACACTTAAATAATAATGATAAAAGTTGTCTTGGTTTTGTTGCTACAGATGTTACATCCTGCTTTTAATCTGTTAACACTGGGTGTGATTTGCAATTTTCTGACCACTTTCTGAAATGTGAAGTCTTGAACCATCCACAAAATGAACTTGTGACATGATTCGAAATGAGTACAAGGATTTTTTGTTTTTGTTTTTTCCCTTTTGGGTCCTATCTGGCATGTTGACAAGTATATCTGAGTACCTCTGACACTTTCACAGAAGTATGCTTGAAAATTAAAATTAAGAATAACATACTTCAAAGTTGAATTTGCCCAATGAAACCCATTTAACTCCTAATATTTTCTTGATGAGTAATGATTCTTTAATACAGTGTTTGCTCTAAATTTAAAATCCTGCATGATCAGCTGTCTGCGTATAAGATGGATTGGTAACACTTTACAATAAGGGGCCATTTGTTTACATTAGTTAACAACGTTAGTTAACATGAACTAACAATGAACAATACTTTTACAGCATTAATTAATCTTTGTTAATGTTAATTTAAACATATACATTTTCATAATCAAAAGTCCCACATGTTTACAGTTAATGCACTATGAACTAACAATGAAAAGTATTGTTTTTATTAACTAACATTAATAAATACTGTAAAAAATATATTAATTTATATTTATAAGTTCATTGCTATTTCATGATACCTAATGCATTAACTAGCGGTAACAAATGGAACCTTATTGTTAATTGTTACCGATGGATTATGTGCATTCCATTGTGTGATGAGAGCTTTGTTTTGACTGTTTAGTGTTTGAAGTACATTACTATTATTATTACTATCATCATCATTATTATTATATAACAATTGTGTCTATTGTATTACATAAATGCATTCAGTATTTATGCAAGTGTTTAATGTATTGCAAATACACTGGCAGGCAAAAGTTTGGAATAATGTACAGATTTTGCTGTTTTGGAAGGAAATTGGTACTTTAATTCACCAAAGTTATATTCAACTGATCACCAAGTATAGTCACGACATTGCTGATGTAAAAAAACAGCACCATCACTATTTGAAAAAAGTCATTTTTTTTATCAAATCTAGACAGGCCCCATTTCCAGTCACTCCAACACCATATCCTTGAGTAATCATGATAATTTGTTACTAGAAAATCACTTGCCATTATATCAACACAGTTGAAAGCTATTTGGTTCATTAAATGAAGCTTAACATTGTCTTTGCGTTTGTTTTTAGTTAGACACAGTATGCAATAGGCTGGCATGTCTTAAGGTCAATATAAGTATACAATTTGTGGCAAAAAAGAAAGAGCTTTCTCTAGAAACTCATCAGTCAATCATTGTTTTGAGGAATGAAGGCTATACAATGCTTGAAATTGCCAAAACATTTAAGATTGAATTCAAAGTTGTACACAACAGTCTTCAAAGACAAAGGACAACTGGCTCTAACAAGGACAGAAAGAGATGTGGGAGGCCCAGATGTACAACTAAACAAGAGGATAAATACATCAGAGTATCTAGTTTGAGAAATAGACGCCTCACATGTCCTCAGCTGACAGCTTCATTGAATTCTACCCGCTTAACACCAGTTTCATGTACAACAGTAAAGAGAAGACTCAGGGGTGCAGCCTTATGGGACGATTTGCAAAGAAAAATCCACTTTTGAAACAGAAAAACAAAAAGGATCTTAATCCCTGTTATGGATCTTAATCCCATTGAGCTTTTGTGGGATCAGCTAGACTGTAAAGTGCGTGAGAAATGCCCAACACCTATGACACGTGCTACAGGAAGTGTGGGGTGAAATGTCACCTGAGCATCTGGACAAACTGACAGCTAGAATGCCAAGGATCTGCAAAGCTGTTATTGCTGCACATGGAGGATTTTTTGATGAGAACTCTTTGAAGAAATTTTCAAATTGTAATTTTAATTTTTAACGTTATTAATGTCCTGACTATACATTGTGATTAGTTGAATGCCACTTTGGTGAATAAAAGTACCAGTTCTTTCCATAAGAGCAAAATCTGTACATTGTTCCAAACTTTTGGTCACCAGTGTACAGTGTTTGAGTGCATTTGACAGATTATTTCATTTTATTTTGCAGATCCTTAAAATTCAAGGTTTGCCCTCTAAAACGCTTCTGATCTGCACAATCGCCCTGTACAGATTTTAAGGAATCAAAGGTGAAATAAACTTTCACCAACTACTTAGGCAAATGAAAGAATGAAAATTAAACAAATTGCCTTAGCTGTGATTAATTTTGTATCCTAAATCGTGCAAATAAATTTGATCTTTTGTGTGTCCTGGCTTGTTTTTATTCCCATTTGTGGTCAGAGACCCACATTTGTTATTGCTGACTACTTATTTTAGATGAAAGAATTCAGTCAGTATAAATCATACCAAGGTAGCAACCATTTATTTATCAACCATTTATTAGATAAAACATTATGATTACGCTGGCTGATGCAAAACATAAAACTAATCATTATTAAAGCCATAAATGAATCTTGATCGATATTTAAATATATATTTATACAAACACTATGATAATAATGGGTTTATCTGCCTGTTGGTAACACTTGATGCGAAATCTCATGAATTGCTTCTCATGGTGTAATTGCTTTTCTTTATCATAAGTGCCCACATATCAATAGACACCATAAATGGCATTCAATTCTGTAGTATATTTATTGGAGTCATTTTTATGGACAATATTTTCTGGTTTAAACACTTTATTGTTGTAAATGACTTTTCATATTAACAAGTAACAATATCAAAGTTGTAATTATATAATGTATAATATGTCATACTAAACAGTATTATAAATGCATGAGTTCAATCTTTACATTCATTATATAGATGACACAATATTTTAGACATAAACTGCAAAATATACAGGATCTGTTTCTGCAGCGTTAGTAAATTCATCAGGTTCATCATGGTAATCAGAATAGTTACATTCAAAAGTTTTTTGATTACTGAAGAGATTACTTTGCCGTTACTTGTAATTTGTTTCATTAAATATTTAATCTATTCACTTGGAAAACAATTATCCATATAAATTATGTAATCTGAGGAGCTTTTGAACAGCGATGAAACACTTTCTTATGATTTGTTTCATTCATACGAGCACTTTCACACTGTTGAGTGAAGAGTTGGATATGAGGTCATTGAGGAACTTTCCCCTGGGAGCTTAATATAGTAGAGCTACATTATGTTTCTACATCTTACCCAAAAAAACAGTTAGAAACACTTTGATAGATGAAACACAATTCCAACGAATTCACGATTACATGCCTTGACTATGTTTTTATGTAGTTAGGGTATTTTTACAACCACTGCTAACCAATGTAGCCTTTAACATTGCATAGAAAGCTGCAAATAATATATTTTCTGCCTCATTCTATGAATGGAATCCACATACAATCAGAAAAGGGTGTCTTTGTGTACACTCAAGTCTTCTTTAAGTTTGGAGAAGCAAAAATAGTTCACCTTGTGTAAATTGCCATGTGAAAATTTAGCTTTATGCTAAGCTAAAATGCTATTTCTTGCCTTTACATGAATCTTTCACCAGGTGCAATTATATTTTATTAGGAATTCTATGAAGACTTTAGAGCATAACTTTTTCTCTAGTATGACTTTTAATATTAGGGCAAATATGTACTGCAAATATGTTATTCTTTATGAAAATGTAAACATTGTTTTCCAGGAAAAATAAATACAAATCCTTAAAACAAGATACATTTACTTGATTAGCAAAACTGCATAATATATTTAAGCTTTTTGTTAAAGAATGTATTTTTAAAGTGAAGTGTATTTTCTTACTTTATTTACTTTAGTATTTAGTAGAAGTATTAAGATTACCTCACTGATTTTGAGTAATCTAACAGAATACATTACAAATGACATTTTACAGCATGTATTCTGCAATCTGCAGCAGTATACTTTTTAAAAGTAACCCTCCCAACCCTAAAAAGCTCATGTCACAATTTCTTCTCATTCATTCAACTTATGCAAGAACAGGGGCGGAGCCAGGAGTTTTTCACAGTGGTGGCCGGGCAGGGTCCAGCGATCAGTCTGTGATGGCACTTCATCAGAAATGGAAGGGGGTGGGGGGGGGGGGGGGGGGGGGTGGTTTTGGGATGGCTGTTGTTGGTGTGCAGAGACTAAATTGTGTCAAGACAAAAAATGAACAAAACAGCAATTGCGAGTGTGGTGGCCAATGGGGTGGCCAGGCTTTTGTCCATGGTGCCCATGGTCACCCCTGACCACCCCCCTGTGCTTAAACCTTTAAAATATTCTCTGTAGAACTAGTTTTTGACATTGCTATCTGTCCTCAATCCTGTTGACAATCTTTGACCCCTGTGGGGTAATAATACCCACATTCTGTGTCTTGCAGCCCTACAGCATCCCTCCTAAAACATCAACATCACTGTAAAACTGACTTCAATTTCACTCCTTTACAGCAGTTATTGGTCTATGACAATCAAGCGTGAACTGCATCATTCCTTTCCACAAACTTTCTCATTCGTTGCTCAAGCTAAACCTCTGATGTCTATTACTGCTGGCCACATCACACTGGTCTCTGCATTCTCTCAGAGCAAAGAAAGTTTAAACCTCTCCTAAGATATAGGGACGAATGGTTGGACAGCTCATGTCTGATCCGTAACCATATGTCTTCTTGTCCACACCCATACTGTCATATTTCTCCTCTCATCAGGTGGTCAGGTGGACTCTGAAGAACTGCTTGCTGGTAGGTTGGAGGCTCTTCGTGGTTAAAGTCCACACTCACTGTTTCAGAGCTGCTCTGTGTGTAGAGTGGTGGTGCTGCACCCAACTGGACCTCACATGCATGCGAAATTTCAATGTGAGCATCACTTATGCACTGGGATTCCTCATAAGAGGGAGGGTAGAAGTCTGGCCTGAGAGGGAAAAACATTTATTTGAATGCATTAAGAAAATCTTTAGAATTTACTCAACTTATGTTTAGCTGTGTTTTATTACTTTTTCATGTACTTCTCACATAATAAAATTAATGTTGAGGGTCGTATAATGGCAGCAGGCTAGTATTTGGCATTATACATTTTATCTTAGTGGATAATATAGCGGTTTGCAAATATTCTCTTCTCTTCTGATTGCTTGCATGCCACTAGAATCATATCAAAAGTATTTCCTGCAAATCTGGTCCTCAAATAAATAATCCTGTTTCTGTGTATGGGTAAATGATACATAGCGGATTCGTGATTTGAATTTTTTGTGTAATATTATAATTTTAGGTTATATGTAGACAGTGTATATTTTAAGTGACTGTTCACCATTCCCTTTTGAATATTTTCTTCACTACTTTTTCACAATTTTAATACTTTTTTGCCTTCACTAGTTCATTCTAAATGTTCTTGCAATTAATGAATTAAAAACACAAAAGTAGGCTACATATTCCATGGCATGCACTCTCTCAATCTGAGATCCTAAAAAACTGAAAGAAATAGCAAAATACTTTGTAAATCTTTTTTGATGGAGTAGCATGTCACACCACAAGACATATCCTAATGTATTTCATGTCAACTACCTATATTTAGAGGCTTCAAAACTATAGTTTCATGCTACATTTTTGATTCAAACTATGTAAATGCAAATCAGTCCTACCTGTCCACAGTAGAAACATGGACCCTAGTGTCTTGGATCCTTCTCAGTTCTGCATACATTTTGCACTTCATTCCATGACATACAGACCAGATGATTCCAGTTAAGAGGGAAAGTAAACCCAAGGCAATGAGGAAATAGGCGAAGAAGACCCTCAAAGTGTACAGGGAACCCTGGATGGAGCTGATGTATGCACCTGCACAGATAAAACAAAACCCAACAAACGGCAGACTCAGTCGGACTACAGACCACAGGTGTTTGTTTTTGTTCATTTTGCTCACAATGTGGTTGAGGAAAGTCTATGGCTCCGGCTGAATCTCTGTAAATCTACTGAATACTGCAGCTCATGAACACTGACTGATCACCACAGCAATTGACATCCAAACATGACATTAACACTTTATTAGGAGGGCGGGAAATGGACATGGTGTGTTGCACATTAACAAAACCATGATTACAATCCTATCAGTTTTGGATAGGGATGAATTAAGCAATAGAGGTCCATTTCAACTTTTAGACTGGATGTGTTATTTTGATAAGATTTGTGTTAAAAGGTTATGCTGTTGTCTGGTAAACAGTTCCTCAACTCGTTGCTAGTGCAATACCCACATTGTTTTGAAGATAATTAGTCATATCCATACCAAAAAACAGTTCACGTAGTCCCATGTTATGCAACCCTGTTTGAAAAAGAAGTGCAATGTGTACGTGGAGAGTACTTGAAATCCTAAAAGTAGATTTCCCCATCTGTTGCTCACTTCGACGTTGTGTCGAAGAAGAGATATTAGGGGTCTCTCTTGAGCGCCGAATATAACTCTGATCTATGAAAAAAGGCCAATGAGCAGTTGGCAGGCAGAAATTTTCTTCGGAGCCGATGGTCGTGTATGCAGCGAGCTGGGAGTCACACACCTGTTCCTCTTACCTCTGTGCGAACTGCTGTTGGATCTACGGCGCATGTCAGTGGCTATCTCCTAATCCGCACTGCAATGTAGTTTGCCCCTGGGCGCTTCGACAGTGCAAACTAAAAGAGTGTTTGTTAAAAGAGTGATTTTTCTCTAAAAGAGTATTTTCCTCTAAAAGAGCAATACACAGCGGCGTTGAACGTCCTTTTCAGGCAGCGTCTTTATAAAGATGCCTTTCCGCCCCTGTGTAGTTCCTGGATGCAGTAGAGTGCTCTCTGCTTCAGACGGCCACAGGCACTGTCTCGTGTGTCTGGGCTGTGATCACAAAGAGGCAGCATTTGTGGATGGTTCATGTTCTCATTGCGAGAACATGACCATGGCAACTTTGTGGTCACGGCTTTCCTTCAACTGAAGGAATGCCACTCCAGCCGCTCCCCGCGTCGCTCCTTCTTCCCACGGGATTGAGGGAGATGCGGCTTGCGATGGAGGCGATTTGGAGATGGCAGTGGGCGCGGCAATGCCGGGTACATCCCCACGAACCGCCCGCCCCCCAGGACGTTCGTTGACTACCGTCCGGGCTCGAGGCAACAGCGGCTTGCCTCACAGCCAGACTGCCTATCCTCTGGAGTCCCTCGAGCTGGATGAACTCGCCGCTGCATCGGAGCGCGGTCCGGCATCTGACGCGGATGACTCGTCTGGGCTGCCGCCTTTGGGCCAGCACACCCAGGCTGAGGATGACACCCAGATGTCCGACATGCTTGCCCGGGCCGCCACCAGTGTGGGCTTGGAATGGAACCCTCCGTCCTCCCCAGAACCTTCGTGGCTGGATGATTGGTTCCTTGGGTCTGTGCATCGCTAACAGCCACAGTCTCACTACCCTCGACGGCGGAGCGGCCCATGGGTACACGGCGATTCCCCAGGTGGATAGGGCAGTTGCGATCCACCTAAGCCCAGAGAATGCCGCCACCTGGCGGGGTCGGCCTGTGCTCCCCTCCAAGGCCTGTAGGATGACGTCGGCACTGGTCGCTAAAGCCTACAGCGCCTCCGGACAGGCCGTTTCCGCCCTGCATGCGATGGCCCGCCTGCCATTGTCCACCAGGCCATGGCACTCAAAGATCTTAACGAGGGTAGTCCTGATCCCGACGTGCTACAGGAACTGCGCTCAGCTACCAACCTCGCCTTAAGCGCCACGAAGGCCACAGTGCAATCACTCGGGCAGGCGATGGCCACACCTGTGGCTCAGGAACATCATCTGTGGCTGAACTTGGTCGAGATGCTCGAGACGGAAAAGACACGCTTCCTTGACGCCCCTGTCTCCCAGTTTGGCCTCTTCAGCGACACCATCAAGGACTTTTCCCAGCAGTTCTCAGGGGTGAAAAAGCAGACGGAGGCCATCTCACACATCCTGCCCCACCGCAAACCTGCCGCCACGGGCCATGCCCAGTCTTCTCGCTGAGGGCATCCCCCTGCGGCTAAGCAATGCGCAGCTCCGCCTCAACCCGGGCCCAGCTCTCAGCCCTGGCGTCGAGTGCCCAGCAGGAAGCACAGGAAGCTCAGCCCCCCATCTCATGGACCCCCTCGAGGACCCGGAAGGCTCCCAGGCGCTCCTGAGATGATCGAACCAGAGGCAAAGACGTTCGCTCCGGAGCTGGTAAGCAGACCACTCCGTCCCCCGGTGGAGGGCCGGGAGGAGAATCCTTGTTTGAGTTTATTTCATTTGCCCACATTCTCAATAAAAGAGCTATTTCTTTTGTCTCTGGGTCACCTGGCCCGCAAATGCCATTCTCACGGCACTCTGCCACCACACTTCAACAGTCCCGGCATGCTGGATGCAGACCATCCGCCTTCAGCCCCACGACTGTTCCCTGGCCGGCTGGTTCTGACGAGTCTAGAGTACGCCTCCACCGGACCTCCTCCTCAGTCACTAACCCGCCCCCTGCAGGTGTGCGGAGCAAAGTAAGTGCTTCAAGTCTTTTCTCAGCACCAGAGCCTCAGGACGCACTTTTGCCTCCTGACGCCATACTACCTGCTCTGACCCACTGCGTGGAGCTTGAATACCACAGTACACGGCAAACATGCCAATTCCCTGCATGCAGAAATCGCGACCCTCTTACTCAAAGACGCAATAGATCCTGTCCCTCCTACCGAGATGAAGAAGGGTTTCTACAGCCCTTACTTCATCGTGCCCAAGAAAGGCGGCGGGACTTGCGAGTTTTCAACCGGGCTTTGCACAAACTTCCATTCAAAATGCTCACGCAAAAACACATTTGTCTCAATATTGCCTAGACATCAACCCTTTCTACGGTTCGCGTTCAATGGCCAGGCGTATCAGTACAAGGTCCTCCCCTTCGGCATGTCCCTGTCCCCTCTTTACGAAGGTCACAGAGGCAGCCCTTGCCCCTCTCCGAGAAGCTGGCATCTGCATACTCAACTACCTCGACAACTGGCTCATCCTGGCCCACTCTCGAGAGTTACTATGCGCCCACAGGGACCAGGTGCTCAGGCACCTCAGCCGTTTAGGTCTTCAGATCAACTGGGAAAAGGGCAAGCTCGCCCCGGTTCAGAGCATCTCTTTTCTTGGCATGGAATTAGACTCAGTCTCAATGTCAGCGCACCTCACCAACGAGCGCACGCAGTCGGTTCTAGAATGCCTTGCTGCCTTCAGGCCAGGCACTGCGGTCCCCTTAAAACTTTTCCAGAGCCTCCTGGGGCATATGGCATCCTCCGCGGCAGTCGAGCCGCTGAGGTTGATGCATATGAGACTACTTCAGCACTGACTCCAGACTCGAGTCCCGAGATGAGCATGGTGCCACGGCATGCACCATGTGATGATCACACCCGCCTGCTGCTAAACATTCAAACCCTGGACAGACCTCTGCTTTCTGCGGGCAGGAGTCCCGAAGCGTCTTGGTCACTACCGACGCCTCCAAATTGGGTTGGGATGCCATATGCAATGGGCACGCAGCTGCGGGAGTTCAACTGCCTAGAGTTGTTGGCTGTATTCTTTGCCCTGCGGAGGTTTCTACTGCTAGTTCAGGGCAAACACGTCTTGATCAGATCAGACAGCACCACCACGGTGGCGTACATAAATCGCCAAGGCGGCGTACGTTCCCGCCACATGTCACAACTCGCCCATCGTCTCCTCCTTTGGAGCCAGTGACTCAAGTCGCTGTGCGCAACTCACATCCCCGGCAACCTCAATGTGGTGCGTAGGTGCTATCACGACAATTTTTGCCCAGTGGAGAGTGGAGGCTTCACCCCCAGTCGGTCCAGCTGATTTGGGAACAGTTCGGCAAGGCTCAGGTAGACTTGTTCGCCTCCCTAGAGACCTCCCACTGCCTGCTCTGGTATGCCCGTACAGAGGCTCCCCTCAGGGCAGATGCACTGGCACACAGCTGGCCCACAGGGCTGCGCATGTACGCATTTCCCCCAGTGAGCCTTCTTGCACAGGTGCTGTGCAAGGTCAGGGAGGACGAGGAACTCTAGTGGCTCCCTATTGGCCCACCCGGGCTTGGTTAACGGACCTCATACTCCTTGCGACAGCCCCTCCCTCGCAAATTCCCCTGAGGAAAGACCTTCTTTCTCACAGATGGGGAACCTCAATGTCTGGCCCCTGGACGGGATGCAGAAGATACAGCTGATCTACCACCTGCTGTCATAGACACGATCAACCAAGCCAGAGCTTGTTCACGAAATGGTGTTCTTCTTGGGGCGAAAACCCACAAAGGTGCGCAGTCAGGTCAGTGCTCTCATTTCTGCAGGAGAGGTTGGAAGGGAGGCTGTCCCCATTCATCCTGAAGGTGTATGTAGCTGCTATTGCAGCCCACCATGACACAGTAGACGGCAAGTCTTTGGGTAAGCACGACTTGATTATCAGGTTCCTAAGAGGCACCCGGAGGTTGAATCCCTCCCGGCCAAGCCTGTTCCCCTCCTGGGATCTCTCAGTGGTCCTCTCGGGCCTTCAGAGACCCCCCTTCGAGCGGCTAGAATCAGTTGGACTCAGGACCCTCTCTCTAAAGACGGCCCTGCTGATCATGCTCGCCTCCATCTAGAGGGTCGTGGACCTGCAAGCGTTCTCTGTCAGCAACACTTGCCTGGAGTTCGGTCCGGCAGACACACATGTGATCCTAAGACCGTGGCCAGGCTACATGCCCAAGGTTCCTACCACCCCCTTCAGAGACCAGGTAGTGAACCTGCAAGTGCTGCCCTGGGAGGAGGCAGACCCAGCCCCTTCGTTGCTGTGTCCGGTACATGCTTTGCGCACCTACTTGGACCACACGCATGAACTTTAGACGTTCTGAGCAGCTCTTTGTCTGCTTCAGTGGACAGTGGAAAGGAACACTGTCTCCAAACAGAGGCTCTCCCACTGGGTGGTGGACGCCATTTCATTGGCCTATCACACCCAGGCCGTGCCCCCCCTTTGCGGGTCCGACCCCTAGTGTCGCTTCTTCGACACAACATCTCGTTCTATCCATCAGGGAAGGGAGGTTACATCCGTAACCTAGACATTTTTGAAAAGGATAATTACAGGCAATATAATTTAAATCTATTTAAAGGACATGTATTGAAGGGAATACCCCGTCACCCAAAACACAAAATCTGGAGCAAAACGAAATCTGAGTGCCCAACACATCACACACAAAACTCTGAACCTTCATCCAAAACCCCTGGATCTCAACACACCACCAAAAACTTGGGCATTTTGATTTTGATTCTTAGAGATTTTGTCCTCCTAGAACAGTTATGAAACAGAGTGTATTGAATCTCACCAGTTTATATCATTAAAAGTGTTAAAACTAGCAAAGTGCACAGAGCACGCTGTTCACACATCCGATCCTTGCATGGCATCACATGACCGTCCACTTTTAAACATTCTGAACACCATCTGGATATCAGGGAATGTTCCATATTCTTGGAAAGAAGTGGAAATGATTCCTATTACAAATCTATAGCCCCGACGAGTTGTTTATGTAAAACTATGGAGAGAATGGTTAATGAACAACTCGTATGGATGTTGGAGTCTCAACAGCTTATAAGAAATGCTCAAGGTGAATATAGAAAAGGAAAAAGCACAATAGATCACCTCATCAGCCTTGAAATTTATATACGTAATGCTTTTATCAGAAAAGAACATGCTGTTGCAGTCTTCTTTGACTTGGAGAAAGATTACGACATGACCTGGAAGTATGGTATTTTAAAGGATCTACATCAACTTTGTTTTAGAGGACACCTACAAGTTTTTATTGCCAGCTTTTTATCAATAGACATTTTAAAGTCAGGGTAGGTAATAACCTATCGGACTCACACAGACAAGAGTTAGTGTACCTCAAGGACAGTCAAAACCCTTTTTATAACAATTTTGTATCAAAATAAACCACGTTGCAAAAGTCATCGGATCAAATATACATTGCAGTCTTTATGTACTGTAGACAAATTTTGTGTTTGTTACAGAGGCAAATTCATGAACAATATTGAATGGAAAATCCAGTTTACAATTAATAAGGTTCAGGCCTGGTCTGTGTCCAATGGATTTAAGTTCTCAAAGAGCAAAACAGATTGTATGCATTTCTGCAAGTTTTGCAATTCTCTCCATCATGACCCAGAGCTATCTATGGATAACAATCCTATCAAAGTTGACAAGGAGACCAAATTCCTTGGAATAACCTTTGACAATAAATTGTCTTTTATCCCTCACATAAAGATTTTTAAAAGATAAATATTTGAAAGCCATGGATATTTTAAAGCTTTTAGCAAAGACTAAGTGGGGAGCAGAGAGCTCCGTTCTTCTAAACCTTTACAGAACACTAATCAGATCACGCTTGGACTATAGAAGCATAGTGTATGGATCAGCCAGGAAATCATATATCTGACTTTTGGATACAGTTCACAATCTGGCATATGTCTTGTAGCACCGTGATTCCAAACCAGGTCTTGGTTTCCCATAATTCTGAGACTATGGGTGGGCAGACCGTGGCACCTTCCGCTCCAGAAGGATCTGCAATCGCAGATGGATGGCGGTGTTTGGGACCTGGATCAAGCCCATCTGCAGCTTTGGGTTTGGCCCAAATTTTTTTTCTTCTCTACCTCAGGGATCAGTGCTTGGGTCAATTCTCTTCTCTTTACACTCAACATCACTGGGACCCAACATTCAGTCACATGGTTTCTCTTGCCACAGCTACGCTGATGACACGCAACTCTACTTGTCTTTCCAGCCCAACGACACCACAGTGACTGCTCAAATCACTGCCGTGCAGCTGGTATAACTACAGTATTGCCTTCCAAAATGGTCAGAAATCTAGGGGTAACCATAGATAACAAACAAAATTTCACAGACCATATCTCAAAGACCACAAGATCATGTATATTTGCACTCTACAATATCAGGAAGATGAGACCCTTCCTCTCTGAACATTCAGTTTCACATGCCACACAACTGGTTGTTCAGTCACTTGTCATAACTAGACTGGACTACTGTAACTCTCTCATTGCAGGCCTCCCTGCATGTGCAATTAGACCTCTGCAAATAATCCAGAATGCAGCAGCACATCTGGTCCTTAATGAACCTAAGAGAGCACATGTTACACCACTCTTTGTCTCTCTCCACTGGCTGCCGGTTGATGCACGTATCAAATTCAAGGATCTGATGCTGGCATACAAAACAGTCACTGGGTCTGCTCCAGCATACCTATAATCATTTCTGCAGAGCTACACGCCCACCAGAATTCCTGCGGTCGGCTAAGGAACGTTGCCTTGTTGTACCAACACAAAGAGGCACCAAAATACTTTCCCGGACTCTCAGTTTCATCATACTACGTTGGTGGAATGACCTTCCCAACTCCATCCATGAAGCTGACTCACGCTCTGTCTTCAAAAAATGACTTAAAACACATCTTTTCCAAAATGTTGCACTTTAATCTGTTTTGAATACTATTCTGATGTTAGTGAAACTTTGTAGTATGGCAATTTTCATACCACTGTCTCCTTAAGATTTGCATATGTTTTCCTCTTTTGTAAGTTGCTTTGGATAAAAGCGTCTGCCAAATGAAAAAAATTAAATTTAAAATGTAACTGTAATTAGTTCACATGCTTTGTGTTTGATAGTATTTTATCTTGCATCACGTTTATTTTTTTGAGCAGTTTGTACACAAACACAAACACACTGCAATTATCAATATATTTTTTTTTTAAATTAACATGTATTCAAATTATAGATAAAATTATAGCTGACTTTTTTTATATATATATATATATTTAATTATTATAAATTAAGTTGCTAAATTTGAGACACAAACGATGCTGAACCTCTCTTCAAAGCAGCATGGGTTGTTTCCTTTGACCTAGCTATATTGTTGTTATACATGTTATTTACTTAGTATGCAAACCATGTTGCTATTTTGCAAATGGGAAGGTTTTTCTTTGTATGTTTGACTTTTATTTTCATTACAAAATAGCAAAAAATATTACTAATTTATTTTTGTAATTGAAATGCTCATCTTCAGTTTGACTTCTGTTTTTAACATAAAATATTATTTTTTATTTTAAATACTCAAATTCTGGTTTGAATTTATAAGATTTGTATTTGTGTATTTAAAAAGAAAATTTTAAGAATAATATTTTGAAATTGCTTTTATTATGCCAGGCACAAAATTGCATTCTGCAATAATTTAATGTCTGTTAATTCATGTGATTGTTTTTACTTTTGAACACAAGTGATGGTTTTTTATTTGCTTCAATTTGGACACAATTTTATTCAGTGTAACAAAATGGCACGTCAAAAAACAACAACAACAACAAAAAAATCTTTATCTAAATTTATGTTGCTTAGGAAATAATTTATGTAAATGTACAATTGAAATAAATGCATGTACATTCAAGATTTATGATAATAATTTAAAGTGTATTAGATTGTGTTTTTGAATCATATATTTAGTAGCACTAAAGTGTATTTTTAGTAGCAATTCAACTGTAAACATGTTGCAATGTGGTAAATAATATATGCCAGCACATTAAAGATTATAATAAAAATACATTTTAAGTGCAAATTGAATTTTTTTAGAATTGTATACTTATTTGAAATAGTTACTGATATTAAGTTGTAATTAATTACATCCAACATTTTACTTGAATATATTAATATATAAGTATATTGTTAATACATTTCAAATGCTTTGCAAAATGTTACAATAGTACTTATTTAGCACTTCTTAAATGCTACTTAAGTGTGTAAAAAAAGCACTCAAGTTGAATTAATTGCATTTAATATAAATTCAAACACAAATACATTTTCACTTAAGAGTAATTAGCATGCAATTAGTACATTCAGTTCACACTTTAGAATGTTTTTTTTAAGTACATTATATCCATAATAAACACACTTTTTAAAAGTATGCTTAAGTGTACTTTATCACAAGGGACATTTTGCCACCCTTGTCTCAATTGCCCCCTACCTTTTATCATTATTCAATGTCCAAAGCAAAAACAGAAACAGCACACACATTTTAACATCATTTGTATTGTCAGTTATCACTGAAATGTATTAACTGTTAATGCGATGATTCATAAATAAAAATCATTCATATTTAGCAATGACACATAGTTGTATATACAGGGTTAGTTCACCCAAAAATGAAAATTCTCACTTACATTATATTGACATACAGAGATGAGATATTCTAAAAATTTTCATTTGTGTTCAGCAGAAGAAAGTCATACACATCTGGGATGGCATGAGAGTGAGGAAATGATCAGAGAATTAGCATTTTTGCTATTCTTACACTTAGACTGCACTAAAAAAGGATTTTTGCTGCTTGTTCAATTTACTTGATTAAAATGCAAACTAGAAATTAATACATGTACATTCAAAATTTATGATAATAAAGTTTATTAGATTGTGTTTTTGAATCATATATTTAGTAGCACTAAAGTGTGTTTTTAGTAGCAATTCAACAGTAAACAAGTTGCAGTCAAGTCACAACTTGATTTCATTGGGTTTTGCCCATTTGAAATATTGATGTTTACTTAATTAATTTTATGTTTGGACAACCAGTACATGAATATGTTTTCTGGTATTAATGTAGCACTGATGAAACTGGGCAAGAGATTTCCATTTTCCAGCATGCTTTGCATGGGAATCAATAGGGAGAGTAAATGATAAAACTAAGTGTAATTTTATGTGTTTTTGTGCAAGATGAATATAAACGGGGATTACTTGTTAGTGTTTAATGTTTTGTTATGTTGAGATTTTAGAGTTTCTGCTATTTTGGGGTTTTAGGCGTTACCATTACGGTGGAGCTTGAGCTAATGATAAGGAGAGGTATATGTTGCACATTGGTGTGTTTGCTGGCTTCATTGGGCAATTGCTGCACTAACCATTGCATAGTTACCAAACTACACTCTGTAGTACTTACACCCATCATGTATTTAGCATGCAAACATTCACTGTCACTAATTAGTACATAAAAAAATAAGAGATTTGAATAACATTGAAATGTCTCATTTTGTTGGGATTATCCAATTCAACTAGGTTATTTCTACACAAGTGTTTATGTTCAGATTACATTGTAATTTTAATTTCAAACATGTGGAACCACTGTCCACAATTAAATCAGGTTCAGCCAAAGAGATATTTTTTTTTAGTGTGCAATACACCGGATTCAATAAAAATGCCTTTATTACTCTGGTCTAGCATGCAGAAGAATCCTTCAAGTACATAATTTATATAGACTGCACTCTTCCAGATTTTATTGGTGGTTAACTTTGAATGACTCTTGACTCAAGATTATGAATGACCAAATGGCATCATCCCTGCTGTTATTGCACTGAATGAATATTCTCTCTTTTAATTGGGTGGTTGGAAGACACTCCCAGAAAACAATAAAAACTTCTGTTAAATTCATTGTTAGCTCATGTTTTAAGTCTTAAGACTCATGTAAAGCAAATTATCATAACAAAAGCATTGCATGTGTTGCATAGAAATGATGTATACAGTAGTGCCCTTTCTCTGCAGACAAAGCACGACATGCATGTGGTAAAGTATGGTGTATTATCATAGTAACATTCTAGTTTTTCACTTTTTAGACTAGATGTGAAAAGGAGAATGAGCGTTTTGAAAGTTGATGGCATGTGTGTTACATTGCATCGTTGTGTTGGCATTGGTTTTTGTTGCTTTAAAGTCATTTTAAGGGTATTAGTCTAATCAATTCAAGGCCAGAAACACTGTATTATCTGCTTTATAGCATTGATAACAGTAATTACAGTAAATAAAATGAGTTTAATTACTCCTTTTCAGATATTTCAGATCTCTTCAATTTACAGTTATTATTATTATTATTTTATTTTATTTGTATTCTTTTTTTTTTTTTTTTGCAGTAGCAGTTGAGCATTGTAACCAATCACAGATGTGTCTGTGTAAAACACAAATATTCAGGAAAGCAATTCCACTTGTTTTGGATATGTGTCCACATAAAGTACATGCCATGCATATGCCCCACACAAATGCGTATGCTGGCACAACACCTTACATATTGACATTTTGGCAAGGTTCAAATGAAAGGAATTACAAATGGGTATTATGCAATCCTTATGAACTATGGTCAGCTGGACATACGCCAAAACAAGTGTTTCTTTTTTTTTTTTTTACATCCACTTGCCTCTCCTAAAATATTAATGATAATAATTACTGAGCAATACTTTATAAGTAAAGCACAAAAATACTGTACATAATTGTAAGCATTCCCTTCTTAGGTCCGAATGTGACTTTTCATGGTTGTGTTGGTGCAACGTTTATTTGGGATGCGTGGAAATATTTATGATAAAAAGCTTTTACTTCTAGATAAACAAGGATAAAATGTAACAATACTAAGTGCACTTCATCTTTTGATACAAGAAACACCATTTACAGTCCTGCAGTAAATCAGGGAACAAAATTGGAACACTTTCACAGAATCTCATTACATTTCATAGTGATCATATTACTAATGTATAATGAAGTCAGGTATTAAAATAGTGTCATAATATTAAACACATTGGTCCTCTGATCAATCAATAATGAAATAGTAATTATTCTGCTTACAAGATGCTTTTCTATTGTTACAATTTCCCCTACTTGGCCTCAAAACCATGGATATTAATGTTAATTTTTAACCAACAACCTAGAAATGTTGCTTCTTTTGAAATGTTGGGGAGAAAGTGCATCTGAACTTCACAACCTGGAGTTGATAAAACTGTCAGAGATCCATTTTACTATTTCACTGAACCTGCAGAAAAGAGCCTTTGTGATTTGTTAAAAATACATATTATATAAATAAATGCGTAAATGATTTTAAATTAATGTGTTGGTTTGTTTGTCACTTGAGGGTAGTGGGAATGAGACCACTTGGAATCATTGAAATATATATATTTTTAGATGTTTTGATTTGAAATAACTTGCATAGGAACTGCTATTAACAATAACATTTTATGGATAGTTCACAGAATATGGAAAATTATGTCATCAATAATTCAGCCTCATGTTGCTTCAAACCTATTTGACATTCTTCCATGAACACAAAAGGAGATATTAAGAAGTGTGACACCACAGTCACCACTCACACTCATTGTATGAAACAAAAATGCAATTGATGCTGACAGTCCGCAATATTTTGCCTTTTGTGTAAAGCTTGGAACAATATGAGGGTGAGTAAATGATGACAGAATTTTCATTTTTGGGTAAACTAACTAACCCTAAAATGGTCGAACTGCTGTTCTATTTAGTAACGCTAGATGGAGACAAGTTCATTTGACAAACACAAAGTGTTGAGTAAACGCCACAGCGCTTAACACCTTGCAGTGGAGAACAAAGTCAAGATGGTTTAGGATATTAACTTAAACAAATACGGTATGAACGGTATTAAAATGCGGCCTCCTGTTAAAAGAATAGGCTACAATACAACTTAACAAGTTTGTGGGTGGAAATAAAAGTGCCAGGGGCCGTTCATACTGAAAACATTCTTGCTAAAAAAACAAACACTTTTTAAAAGTTGACGTTCTGACACGTTTAAAAAACGCGGCACACCAGCGCGAGACGCAGAGACAGTAACGATCAAATGCGTCAATCTTATGCATGGTTTACTAGAAAAACAACTGAAAAACAGCGCAGGAGCACACATAACGCAGTCTGTTTGAAAGGTACCTACACGTGGCAAACGCTTTTAATGTTTTATTTGCCTTTGTTTCTGGATAATAGACCCGGTATATTAAAAGGAATAGTGTCCCAAAAAATCACGCACTCACCCTCATGCCATCCCAGATGAGCCTAACTTTCTTTTAGCAAGTGTGGATGAGAAACAGATCAATATTTAATACATGTTTTACTATAAATATCCAATTTCACTTTCACATTCTTCCACATTTTGAAAGTGAAAGTGAAAGTGGAGATGTATGGTTAAAAAAAGGACATAAATATCGATCTGTTTCTCACCCACTATCATATCACTTCTGAAGACATGGATTAAACCACTGGAGTCAGGTGGATTACTTTTATTCTGACTTTATGTGCCTTTTAGTGCTTCAAAGCTCTGGTCAGTATTCACTTGAATTGTATAGACAGAGCTGAGATATTCTTCTAAAAATCTTTGTTTGTGTTCAGCAGAAGAAAGAAAGCCACACACACATCTGGGATGGCAGGAGGACGAATAAATGATAATGACAATTTTCATTTTTGAAAATATCCCTTTAAACTGAGATTGCCTGAGCAGTCATTATTAATCATGGACTCGGTCTAGTCCCACCTCTTCCTGCAGCGCGCGCGCGCGCGCGCACACACACACACACACACACACACACACACACACACACACACACACACACACACACGTGTGTGCGCGTGTGTGTGTGTGTGTGTGTGTGTGTGTGAGAGAGAGAGAGAGAGAGAGAGAGAGAGAGAGAGAGAGTACAGTCTGATTATATGGAGTGACGGACAGCGATGGATCGTTTTACTCAAAGAGTGCAGTCCGCTTTTGCGACATACGGACATAATGGACATTTGAGAGACTAAAGAGATTATTTTCTGGAAGCTTCTTTGGAAATAACGTTCAAATGAGCAGAATAAACAGCAACTTGCGCTGATAACATAAATGATTGTACATGTCGCGAGCGAACCAGTGTTTATAAAGAGCGATTCTCAATCACACATTTTCCGTTTAAATGGGACGAAACGCGGATGTAAATGTTTAAAGTGCACATGGAATTTTCAGCGCTGCTTGTGATTGTTTATGGAGAGAGGTGAGCATCTGTCCAAAATCAACTTAATAAGTATTTGTCAGATATGAAAGTGATACAGAACAAGTTCAAGTGAAAAGAATAATGTAAAGTTATCAACGTTGGCTTTATATGTGTTACTAGAAACAAAATGTCAATTATGTTGACAATAATTTTCTCACAAATTAAGTGATCTAGCATCAAGCAACCATGGTAGAACCTGTTGGTTTTGTGGAAGCATGGAAAGCTCAGTTTCCTGACTCAGATCCTCCTGAAATGGCTTTGAACTCTGTGGGAAACATTGAGCAGGAGCTGGAGAAATGCCGAAAATCTATCAGGAGACTGGAGATGGAAGTAAATAAAGAGCGCTTTCGTATGATTTACCTGCAAACTCTTCTGGCCAAGGAGAGAAGAAGCCACGATTCTCAAAGATGGGGCTTCAGTAAGGTCTCACAAAGTGATGGGAACCAGCCAGCATGCACAACCGCCTATCATCAGCTGCCTGGGAAAGCTGAAGGAAGCAGGTGTCAACCAGATAAACTGAGGCACACAACAGCAGGTTGGTCCCCAGAGGAGAATCGTGAGGCTCAGCTGTGTGTTGATGTGGAGGGAGGGAATAACTCAGACCAGGGCAGACAGAAAAACAGAGATGGGGAAACAAATGGGATGTCTCCGTCCAAAAAAAGGAGCATTGAAACTCCACATGTTCCCAATGCTGGCCGTGGTTCTGGACACCATGAGGTGGATGGGGTTCCTGAATCTCCACAAAAGGAGAAAGTCAACATGGGGTTGGGAGTTGCAGCTCTCAAGTCAAACTTTGAACGTATTAGGCGAGCCAATTCTCAAACATCAGGGGAGGGCAAAAGTGAGAGGCCTTACTATGTGAATATGGAGTACCACCATGAGAAAGGTCTTGTTAGAGTCAATGATAGAGAAGTCTCTGAAAAGATAAGTAGTTTGGGCAGTCAAGCTATGCAGATGGAGCGCAAGAGGTCCTTACCCTCTTTACCGTGTAGCCTTTCCACTGCTTTTGGGGATGTCCATAAACCTGTGCGGTCTAAACACAATGACAGATCCGCAGAGGCCAGTTACAACTGTGAGGATGAAGATGCTGATCAGAATCCTCAGTTCCTCAAAGAAAGTTCTATACGACTCAATGGAGGGAAGGCTGAGTCTCAAAGAGCTCCTCAACAGAACTGGCAGCAGTCTGACTGTCAGCCCTATACAACCGTTTATGTGGGGGGCATTATGGGAGATGGGGAGGATTTGCATCTAACGTGGCCCAGGCGTTCATACTCGCCTGGGAGTTTTGAGGATGGCTACACGCCTGATTGCAGCTCCAATGAAAATCTGACCTCCAGCGAAGAGGACTTTTCCTCAGGTCAGTCCAGCCACGTGTCCCCGAGCCCCACCGCCTACCGTATGTACCGAGAGAAGAGTCGCTCTCCGTCCCAGCACTCTCAGCAGTCCTTTGAGAGCGGCAGTCCACCTACACCTTACTCCCACAAACGTCTCAAGCAACAGCTAGTGCTCTCTGAGTGCCATCTTGTTGGTGTCCGCAAGATCTGGCCTGCTGATGGAAGCTCCAACAACTTTAACAACAGTTTCCATGGAGAACTGGGTAAGACAATATTCTTTCAGTGTTTACTTTTGCACATTTAGGGTCTGTTTGGGCCTTCCCATAGGTCAGATTTCAGTCTTTATTACACAGGAAAATGGATGACAGTGACAGCAATTAACATTTTAATAAATGTATAATTCACCCAGAAAGGAAAATTCTGTCATCATTTACTCATTTAGTTCCAAACCTGAATTACTCTCTTTTTCCATGGAACACAAATGGAGATATTATGCAGAATGTTAGCCTCAGCCGCAATGCACTTTCGTTGCATCTTTTTTTTTTCTCTCCATATAATGAACGTGAATGGTGAGTCAGGCTTACATTCGACCAAACATGGTTCAACAACATGGGTTGATTAAATGATTACAGAATTTTCATTTTTGGGTGAATTATCCCTTCATGGAGCAATATTCAGAGTTGATTTTCAGAGGTAAAATTTGTTTTTATGGGGTCTTTTTATTATTATTTGATTTATATTTAAATTTTCAATTAAAAAAAAAAGTTCAATTAAAAACTATGCCTAGAATATAATTTAAACATATCAAATTTAAAATTTTTGTCCCCCACTTTTTGAATTTCGGTGGCATTTTTTTTTCTTCACTTTTAGTGGCATTTTACCCCATGTGACCTCATTAATATCTGATCCTGGACAGTGGGAAACTAAAGAAAGGGTGTTTTTTGCCAAGAACCAGACATGAAGATTATTTTATTATTATAATGTATTATTTTTGTTATATAGTTGTTCGCTGTTGTGCAACACTTCAAAAATCTATCTGACTGACAACTCTATGATATCGACATTCCTCAGTCAAAACAGATTTCAAACAACAGTCCCACCCGTCTACTATCTTTGTGCAAAGTTGTCCATGTGGTTTCTCCCCCTACCCCTGGTCTCAGTCTGATGATGAAACTACTCTGATCTGCTGCATTTGAGGCCAAGAATGGCCTGAGGCAGTGCATTCACTCAGTCTCTGTTTACCCAGAGTGCATCAGTTCACATTAGTGTTGTTGTCCTGCCGAGGGCTAATTCACCTAAAGGTTCATCTAGCATGATTAATTTAGCAGGGGTTCTTTTTTGGGGGTGGGGTGAAAGACAAATGACAAGCATAAAATTAAGATGAGGTCTGAAGATACAACAAATGTCACATGGCCACTCGGACTAAATAATCAGACATATGTGGGTCCATATTGGGCTCGCAAGCACACGAGATGGTTATTCACTTTGCATATGAGCTCAACAGAATAATGTAGTAATGAGTTACGGATGAATGGTCACAATGCAAGTGGCATAAATTATTTGATTGGGTGAGGTCTGGTCCAGTCAGTTATTCATGAAATGTGGATGTTACTACAGTGAACTAATGTAAAAGAATAGTGCTCCAAACAAAGATATGCATGTTACTGAATCTGAATCAAAGTTTCTCTGTGTGAAGCAATCTTGAACACAAACTCAGTGTTTTTGTGGTGCATGCACTTCGATTACTGGTGCAGCAAGTTTAAATGCTTTGGCCAGGGTTTCACAACCAGGGGGTGGGGGTGTGGGGGGTTGTTGGGCTTGGCACTGCTGGGGTTTCATTTGAGATTGCGATAGAAATGCCAAATGTCAATTGCCAAATTAAATGGAATAAAAAAATTAGAACATTAAAAATCTAATAAGTGCATAAAATTAGAACCATCAAAATGGAATAAGTACATGAACTTATCAAAATGATTACACACATTATTTTAATTATTTCCAAACAACAATATGTGAAATTCATTATATTTATTCATAGGATAAAATAACAACAATCCGAGGGAATACTTCAAGAAAATACTGATACTCTACCAAAAATAGTTTTCTGACTCTGAGTTTTCTGATTGTGGTCTTTTATTTTACATGTAAAAGTATCTTAAAATTTAAAATATATAAATGTAGCTTAAATGTGCTGGCTTAAGCAATTGCACGATAACGATATATCCATTGCTTCCATATTAAGCAGATTACCCAGATGTCATTGCTACATTGTCCATGTAATGGCTGTTTAAGTCTTGTCTTTTACCTCCCCCACTTTGCTTTATAACGCACTGTTGTAAATTGCCTTAATGTCTTGTTATATAGTTCTGATTGCTCTTCAAGTTACATTTTCAATTGCATGAGTGTAATTTGACTAAAACGAGAAATCAAGAGACAAAATCAGATCTGTCTCCTCTTAAGCAGAAAAGAGCAGCGATTCATTGGACATCAACTCAGTCCAAGCTGTAGTTACATAAGCAGGCAGAGAGAAAGCATGGGGCTACAAAGTCAGCACACAACAAACAAATTGCAGACGATGAGTGTAAAGAGTAGAAAACGGTATTTCAGTGACAGTGTCTTGATGATTCGTGATTTACACCATTGGGAACTGCCTGGAGTGTAGACGTAGAGCAAAATTCAGTCTGTCTCTTAAGTTTTCTCCAAGTTTTCTTTGGAATCTTAATCTAAAGCCCTAAAGGTGCTTACAAACAAGGACGGTCGAGTCTTGCAAGTTAGTTTAGGTTAAACAGGCTGCATTATTTCTGTTACACTGATGCACAGTGAGAGTGTGATTCACAGATTTTAGTTCTCTAAAATTTCAGTCATGCTCACCTAGACACCCTCCCTTGTGTAAACGTCTGTGCAGCCACGTGTGTTTGTCAAACTAGGACATGCCGTGCCACAGTCTGTGGTAACTGCCCAGATATTTTTGAAAATACATATTTATTTAGATTTATACTCAAGGCAGCCTTTTAATACAAATGTGCTTTGAAAATATGTAAGCTCACTAATTACAGTGGCCTTAAAATGTATTTCGAAACTAAGGAACCACATAAAAGTTCATATGTGAAAAAACCTTGGGAAACATGTTAAAAGTAGCCCCAAAATGGCTATATGATATCTGAATTTAGATGTGAGAAAAGGTCTTGAATAATTTGTTTACAGAAGCCACTTGATTTGATATTTTGTATCTAATGTAATGACATTCAGATACTTTTAAGTGTGACTTAAGTGTCTAAATATTTTTTAGATTTTTTTTCTAGTAGTAACACCCACTATAAAAAATGTTTCCTCAAACCACTTCTGTGGCTAAAGGAATAGTTCGCCCAAAAATGAAAATTCTCTCATCATTTACTCACCGTTATGCCATCTCTGATGATTAGGACTTTGTTTCTTCTGCAAAACCCAAACAAAGATTTTTAGAAGAATATCTCAGCTCTGTAGGTCCATACAATGCAAGTGAAGATCAGGCCTTTGAAGCTCCAAAAGCAGATAAAGTCAGCATAAAAGTAATCCATAAGAATTCAGTGGTTTAATCAATATCTTCTGAAGTGGTCGAGTTGGATTTCGATTACACTTCCTATAGCGCCATCTAGCACTCTGTGCTAGGAAGTGTAATCAAGTTTGAAAGCATGATTGTGCCTAGAGACTGCAATGGCAAGATGTACAGTGAAAAATAAGTTATTTAAGTCTGTTCTCACCCAAATCCAACTGGATCATTTCAGAAGACTGATTAAACCACTGGAGTCTGATGGATTATGTTTATGTTAACACTTTTTTGGTTTTTGAGCTTCAAATGCCTGATCACCATTCACTTGCATTGTATGGACCTTCAGAGCTGAGATATTCTTCTAAAAATCTTTGTTTGTGTTCAGCAGAAGAAAGAAAGTCATACTTATCTTAGAAGGCATGTGGTTGAGTACATTATGAGAGAATTTTAATTTTTGGGTGAAATATTACATTTTATTAACTTTTTACTCATTTTTGAGAATTTGCCTTGTTTTACACAATGTACTTGCTGAAGAGTGCAAGTGCTAATGAAATTTTTTTGAGATGCAAAAATCTGGCTTGTTTTCCATCCATCAGTGTCAAAAGTCACCTCTTAGGAGCAAGCGGCCCTGGCAGACATGCTAATCCTGTCTGTATTTTCAGAATAAACAGACCTTTGTTACGGTCCTTACAAACTCTTAAGTTCCACCATGCATGCTTGCTCTAAGATTGCCAGCGAGTTTTGCTAAAGGATGCAACTTTTTTTCTTTTTTTTTTTTTTAAATCATGGCACTTTTACCGGGTCTTTTGACCACTTTCATGGTCATGCTAATAGTTTTTTAAAGGTAATGTAATTTTTTCAGTGTTAAAATACTAACTCTTGTCCAATCTTAATATGCAGAGACTACTGTAAATCAGTCATACGTAGGTTGATCTGCAGAAAAGTGTAAATACTGTGGCTATGTTTTTTAAGCATCCCAACAAGCCCGACTGAACCAGTTGTGTGAGTTTGGGGCTGAGCTATCTGTTTGACTGACCAATGGAAGATTGAGGGAGCTTTTGGGAAACCTGTTTGAAAACAATCATAATTTTTGTGAGCAAGTTGTGCGAGCAGCCTCTGCAACATGGATACCCCTTCTGTCGCTCACTCGACGTTGTGTCGATTGAAGCGAGACTAGGGGTCTTTCTTGAAGGCCTAGGGTACCTCTGAACTTGAGAAAAGGCCAACAAGAAATTGGCAGACAGAATTTGCATGTCCATCCCCAGGACATGCGGATATAAAAGGAGGGAATCGTGTGTCTGTCCATTCAGATTTTTTTTTCAGTGTTTGCTGTTGAATCTACGGCACGTATCAGCGGCTTTCTCCTTCTCTGCACACCAGTGTAGATTTGTCCCTGGGTGCTTCGACAGCGCTACTGAAAGAGTGTATTTTCTCACAAAAGAGTATAATTTCTCTAAAAAAGAAAACAAAAGAGACACAGCAGGTGTTGAATGTCCTTATGAAGATGTGTCTTTTTAAAGATGCCCTTCCACCTCTGTGTAGTTCTTGGATGCGGTCGATATCTCTCCGCTCCTGATGGTCATAGGCGCTGCCTCGTGTGTCTGGGCCGTGATCACACTGAGGTGGCATTTGTGGATGGTTCTTGTTCTCACTGTGAGGGCTTAACCATGGCAACGGGTCGGCCCACCCAGTCTGAGGCTGACGCCCAGATGGTCGCATGGTTGCCTGGGCCGGGGTTGGACTGGAACCCTCCGTCCTCCCCACAGCCCTCCTGGCTAAACGTTTGGTTCCTCGGGTCTGGGCGCCGCTCACAGCCACGCCCGTAACCGACCTCCTCGCTCATCCATTCTCATTACTCGGAGGTCCCCCAGGTGAGGTCCCCTTCAAGGCCTGTAGGATGATGTCATCACTGACTACCAAATCCTATTGTGCAACCGGACAGGCCGCCTCCGCCCTGCATGCATGGCCCTCCCGCAAGTCCACCAGGCCAAGGCATTAAAGACCTGCACTTGGATAGTCCTGACCCCGACATGCTGCAGGAACTGCGCTCTGCAACCGACCTCGCCCTCCAGGCCACGAAGGAGCCTACTTGCTGTGCAAGGTCATGGAGGATGAGGAACAAGTCACTCTAGTGGCCCCTATTGGCCCACGCAGACTTGGTTCTCGGATCTCATGCTCCTCGCGACAGCACCTCCCTGGCGAATTCCCCTGAGGAAGGACTTCCTTTCTCAGGGATGGGGCACCTTCTTGCATTCACGCCCAGACCTCTTGAACCTCCATGTCTTCCCCCTGGACCGGATGCAGAAGATCTATGTGGCCTAACACCTACTGTCATAGACACGATCAACCAAGCCAGAGCTCCCTTTACCAGGCAGTTTTACGCCCTGAAGTGGCGTTTATTCACAAACTGGTGTTCTTCCCAATCTGAAGACCTGCAGAGATGTGCAGTCATGTCAGTGCTCTCATTTCTGCAGGAGAGGCTGGAGTGTAGGCTGTCCCCCTCCACCTTTAAGGTTTATGTAGCCACTATTTTGGAAGCACGACCTGATCATCAGGTTCCTTAGAGGTGCCCAGAGGCTTAACCCTCCCAGGCCATGCCTGTTTCCCTCATGTGATCTCTCCGTGGTCCTTTCAGGCCTCCAGAGACCCCCCCCTTTGAGCCGCTGGAATCAGTAGAGCTCAGAACCCTCTCCTTGAAGATGCCCTCCTAATCTTGCTCACTTCTATCAAGACGGTTGGGGACCTGAAAGTGTTCTCTGTCAGCGACACATGCCTGGAGTTCGGTCCGGCAGACGACCATGTATTCTAAGACCTCGACCGGGCTACGTGCCCAAGGTAGTGGTACCTAGTGAACTTGCAAGCGCTGCACTGGATCAGACCCAGGCCATGCCCACCCCCTTGCGGGTTCGAGCACACTCGACGAGAAGTGTGGCATCCTCATGGGCACTGGCCAACGGCACCTCCCTAGCAGACATCTGCAGAGCGGCGGGCTGGGCAACACCCAATGCCTTTATGAGATTCTACAATCTTAGTGTTGAGTCGGTTTCATCCCGTATTCTCTCAGGTCCGAGCACGTAGAACTCGGTAATACGGAACGACTGACCGGGTGTTCCTCTTGCACATAGCATCCTTCCCCTCCACTGAGGCGATCACGTGCGCTCTCTCCCAGGAGAGTCCACTAAACTCACACTCCCTGGATGTCTTTCCTCCCTAGCCCTCTGCTCCACAAATTCAGTGGAAGAATTCCCGACCAGACCCACTACAGGTACTAACTACTTGAATAGGTGCTCCACTGGGTTTGGCCATCATGGATTAATCCCCCTGTGTTTATTTTCCCGCGGTATGGTCCCACTCTTGGCACACTGGTGTCTCCCTTGGGCAGTCCCCTCTGCTCCCCGGTCGCTGTGTTTGTAGTACTCCTCAGTACGCTAGGTAGGATCTACCACCGCGCCACTTCCACATGTGGCCTGAAAACCCATGTGACGTATCCGCCACATTTAACCTCCCTCAGCCTGGGTAGGCTATGGTCTCCACTTTGTCTTACCCCCCTGAAAGAATAAGAGTTGGAAAAGAACGCCTGCTCCCATGCTTGGTATGTCGCTTGACATTTATCCTCTAAGATAATTTTTTTTTCCACTGAGTTTAGGGTTGGGGTTTGGGTTAGAGAGTATAGTTAATATGCATTCCTTTTGACTGAATTACATAATTTACAACTAAAAATACAACTCACTTTTTTTGTCACTCTTTGGACTAGGACTGGGAATCAATTCCAAAAAGAATAGATTCCGAGGCATTGGGAATCAAAAATTGACTCGAAATATTTGGATCGACTCCAAAGTTGGAGACGATTCCTTTCAGAGAAACTGGTTGATATTATGACTGTGTTTATTTCCTCGACCACTGAACTACTACACATTTCAGAAGCCTAACAGCACTAATTAATTTTAGAATGGACCTATTAATTGTAAATGTCATTCATGCTATTATAAATAGTGCAAAAAAATGCTTAGTAGTGAGCTATTTATTATGAGATTTAACTTCCCATTATTTTCGGAATCAAAAAGAATAGAAAAAATTTGTCTGGAATCAACTCTTGATGGACTCTTCATTCCATCGATTCCAAAATCAGTAATCGGAATCAGAGTCGATTCCCAAATTTCTGGAATAAATTAGCCCTACTGAGCTCACACCTGTACATCCATTCAACACTTCCAGCTTCTGCCACTGGGGGCAGTGCCTCAAATTTCTGTAAGCACAGCCTCAGACCAATTTCAGCAGCAGAACTTTCAAACTACTGTTGCAAAATTCACTTTGAGATCAGTTTGAAAATTACATTTTTCACCTTTAAATTCCAATGTTCATGTCGGCATGCAAGTTCGCTGGAGGATGCAACGTTAAGGTTACTGCATTTGTGGAATCTGCTTGGAAATCTTTTTGAGTGTCATAGGTGGTAGTTGAGTTTCATAGGTAGTTTTAGGTCAGATGTAATCATTGATTTCCATGACTTTAAAATATAGTATCTTTAGTATTTTTAAGTTTTGCCGGAATCTGTAGAGTTCAGTGTAAAGGACTTTACAAGAAGAAGGACACGGGAACAGGGTTCAACACAAAGGTGAGGCTCTTTAATCACGGGGTGTAGACAGACAGGGGTAGTGCAAATACGTGCTATACATAAACGTTTCTAAACTAATCTAACAATTTGGCGTTGTCTCTCTGTTGCCAACACTGGACTGGCAGCTCTCTCTCTCGACTGGAGGCACTGGTGCTCTTTTATGCCACTCTCCCCATACTCACTGAAATTAGAGACAGGTGTTAGACATAATTTAGCTCAGGTGCAAGCGCCCTTACCGCTTTCTCCCTTCGGACGGGCGCTTGACCACGCCCCCGCTGCCAAATTCAGTTTTGGGAATGGAGAGAGGTATTTGCTCGCACTCATCCTTCTTACTGTTTTTCCATTTTATCATCTGCCAGAGCTCATAAATCCAGTGAAAGCTTAGACATCAGAAATACCACTCAGTCAACATCAAACGGACAACATGTGCACACAAAGCCAGACAGCAGCAACAAACCACTGCATGTAATTTGCTTCTTTTCAAACAGTCAACTAGTCAAATGTAGTATGTTAAGCTGTATTTTTGCACTACTGATGCCCAAAGACACGCTAACTATCCCTTTTTCTTTCCTTCTTATCCTTTTTCTGAGTGTTTGCTTGTCACCTGTTGTCTTGAGGGCCAGACTGTGTAAATGGGGCAGGGACAAGGGCAGGCTGGCATGGATCCAGCTGGCACAGGCTCGGAGAGCCCTGCACCACCATCACCAGCTGCAGGGGAAAGAGCAGATCTTTCTCACTGTCATTTCATGGGAGGAGCTTCCTGCTTCGAGTCATATAAACACAATCATGTGGTATTTAATACTGCAGTCTGCTAGCACAGATGTAATGTATAGTTTTCAGTTACTGTCCACAAAGTAACATTTTTGGGAATTAGTTGTTTTGTAGAACTATTAGAGCGCAACATTCCCGCCCACTTTTTCAGCTGTCGGGTTCCGCAAGTATTTTCCTATTAATTTCTTCCAGAGACTTTTCATAAAATCCTACATAAAAGAGTTTTAAAGCATAAACCAAACCAACCAGCTCCGAATTGAATCGCAAACATTACAGACTGTGTTTTAAGGCAAAAACGTATATGAAATTCCGACTAAAAGTCAAAGTTACAAGTCTGTGTACTTACTGTTTTTCATGAGCGCACTGACTACAATTCCATGAAGCATTTGTGACAAAACTATGGAAATATATAAAACTATTGATTTTTGGTTGTTTATTTTAAGTATAGAATTGTGAAGTATTCCAATATGCACAAATATATAAGTAGTTTGATAGTTTGACAAATATATAAGTAGTTTGAGTGCAGGGAGACCGAATCTATAAAAATAAATAACAAACCCATGTAACGCTGTGACGGGCACACTTCTGACAACTGTAGTAATAAGCTACTAGAATTATTTTTTTTTCTTCACACACTGTGTTTGTTTATGTCACAATGGTAGAATAGCCTCTTAATTATAGAGGGAAATGTCAAATTACAGAAAGAGTGAACAGCTTTATTTTTTTTTTCGGTGGTTTCGCCACTTTAAATGGACACTGAAGAACTGGCTTCTCTGGTGTTTGCAATCATTGTGTTTTTCTTGATTCCTGTGGCATCTAATTGTGTTTTTAATGGATTTTAAATCAATTTCTCTGCATTGATTTGATTCACAAAAAAAGCCTCTTTTAATGTCCCAATGAAAACCACATTTGAGTTTGGTGGCATTTTGTCCATTTTAGTCTATTTTTAGCTTTTAATTCATATGCTAGTGTGCTCTTAAAAGTTGGCAAAATTACTCTAAAACACTGACGCATGTAAAATGTTCACATCTTTTTCTTCCAGGAAAATGACTATAAATATTGATGACTAATCTTGCACTACACAGATTTTTGTCCAATCCAATACTGTAGAATGAGAATGTCCCTCCCCTTTTATACCACCTGTAACCAACTAGCAAGTTGCAAATTATGGTTCATGATTTTTCATGATGTTTTTAATGCATCTGTCAGTTTTTTTTTAACTACATCACTTTCGATCTCTGCCCATTGCTTTGTTTTCTTTATTAATTACACTCCGCACAGTGACTGAATCATGACAATGTCATGTGTATCCCCTTAGGTGTTCAGTACAGTGCAGTCTTGTTATTGCAGCGTGCACTCTGTGCTTCTCAGATTTACTTCTGCACCAGCCCCTTTGCCTGCAACAATACCACCCCCCTCTTAAATCTCCCCCTAGCAGCGTAACCTATCCAATCTAATTTTCTTGCTATCTAAAATGCTTGGACCCCCCGAAATTCACTGTAGCATCATAACCCCTGCCAATCATTTTCCACAACTGTCTTGTAATTTTGCCTCTTTTTTTATTTCTTAATTTATTTCACCATTCCCAGCCTCTCCCATTTATTTTATTTCACAAAGATGCAAGTTCTCATACTGTGGCCCAGTCACACTTCGAAAGGTATGGAAGTCATTGCATTAGCCAACAAAATCAGACTGATCTCACAGTGAAATCGGAAACAGTAGGTTGTCTTTTCTTTTGCTAAAATCGGTCTGTGCATACCAAATTTTTAAACACTGCCCCCAGTGGCCAAAACCTGTTGTTGGGCATATGGGAACGTGTGAGCTCCATTTTCTGGGTTAAATGTCACAGAGGGGTGCCAAAAGTTGTTTTCAGATGTACAGGGAAGAGGAATGCATATTTTATAAACTGTACCCCCCAACCCAAACCCCAAAGCTAAACCTAACCATCAGTGGAGTAAAAATGTAATGGAAAAAAACGCAACCTCCGAATCACTCTTGTTACTGATTATGCAAACGCGATTACTGATCATGCAAACACAATTACTTTCTGGTTCCAACGTGGGATCCAAACCCGGGTCTCCCATGCTGCTGACGCAACATGTTTTCTCTCACGCTACAGGGGAAGGTAAACACACTTGCCAAAGTTTTTTAATGGTTGTGTGAAGTCAGTTACCCTCAACTTCACACAGGTGTTCTAGCAGAGTAACCACAGGTGTAATTTATCATATTAACTATGGACACATTCGACACTAGGAGTCTCTCTTGAGCGCCAAATATGCCTCTGGTCTATGAAAAAAGGCCAATGAGAAGTTGGCAGACAGTATTTGCATACCCCGCCCCGGACATATGGATATAAAAGCGGGGAAATACGTCGAGTTCATTCAGGATTTTTCTGAGGAGCCGGAAATGGTCCGGCCACTGCAGTGGCTTGGCTCAGCGACGTGGCCGAGAGGACACGACGTCTCGTTCCCTCCATCAGGGAACGGAGGTTACATACATAACCGAGATGTTCCCCATCTGTTGCTCACTTCGACGTCGTGTCGAAGAAGCGACACTAGGGGTCCACTTCAAATCACACCATGCGCTGAGCCGTGTACGTGTACTGGCACAAGAGCGGGCAGGTATTTCACATGCACAAGTAACCAACTGTGTTTCAGACTGCACGTACCCTTCCTCAATGCCCGAAAAAAGTCGTCAGAATCCTTCTGGTTACCCTATAGGGGAACAAGGCGACGCTTGCCAACCTGGGAACGGGCCAAGCCTGGCTGGGCCTCTTTTCTCTCTATGTTTCTCGGCATAGAGCAAGAACAGCGGGGCCCTTACACGCATAGAGGGAAGGGGGTCTTACCCAGTTTCCTATTCTTTCAGGGGGAAAAACCCTGCGGAGGCCACACCTGCCCAAAAGGGGAGGTAAAGGTGGCGAATACATCACATGGGTTTTTTTACTAAACATGTGGAATGTGGTGCAGTGGTAGATCCAACCTCAAGGAGGGGGGAGTTGCTACAGCATAGCGACCAGAGGGCGGCAAAAACTGCCTAAGGGAGACGCGGGTCCACTTCGTAAGGGGACCGTACCGCGGAAAATACACACAGGGGGAGTCCGTGTAGGAGTCTCGATCTGTGGAGCACCTATTCCAGTACAGGGTAGATTAGAGTACCTGTAGTGGACTGGGTCGACAAATTCCTCTGCTGAACTGCGGACCCAAAAGGGCTATGGAGGAATCGACCAGGGACCCGGGTGAGTGGGATCTCCTGGGAGAGAAAGCGCACAGTTTTACCTCGGCCGAGGGAAAGGGCACCAGGTGCAAGCGATTCACCAGGCCAGATCGTCAGCATGTTACCGAGTTGTACCGGCTCGGACCTGAGAAAACACGGGACAAGACTGACTCAACCCTGAGATTGTAAAATCTCGCAAAGGGGGAGGCATCAGCGTCAGACGCCGCGCTCTCCAATGCAGCGTGAGCTCATCCACCTCGAGCTCTAGAGGAAAGGCAGGCCGGCCGTGAGGCGAGCCGCTGTTGCCTCAAGCATGGATGGGAGTCAACGAGCGTGCCGGGGGGCGGGTGGTCCGAGGGGGCGTACCCGGCGGAGCTGCACCCGCTGCCATCCCTAGATCGCCTCCAGCGCCAGCCGCATCGTCCTCAATCCCGTGGGAAGAAGGAGCGATGCGGGGGGCGGCTGGAGTGGCGTGCTTTTTATTGTAACCAAGCCGCGACCGCAACGTTGCCATGGTCATGCCCTCGCAGTGAGAGCATGAACCATCCACAAACGCTGCCTCGGTGTGATCGCTGCCCAGACACACAAGACAACGCCTGTGGCTGCTTGAAGCGGAGAGCACTCTACCGCATCCAGGAACTACACAGGGGCGGAATGGCATCTTTAAAAAGACGCGTCCTGAAAAGGACCTTCAACGCCTCTGTATAAAGCTCTTTTAGAGGAAATTATTCGTTTATAGAGAAAATCACTCTTTCAATATAACTCTTTTAACTCTCTGCGCTGTCGAAGCGCCCAGGGGCAGGCTGCACTGCCATGCAGAGAAGGAGAAAGCCGCTGAAGTGCGCCTTAGATCCAACAGCAAGCAGAGCGTCAGAGGAACAGAAGCAGGAATCTGGTGTGTGACTCGCAGCTGGCAGCATACACGACCATCGGCTCTGAAGAAAATTTCTGAATGAACTCAACATATTTCCCCGCTTTTATACCCGTATATCCGGGGCGGAGTATGCAAATACTGTCTGCCAACTTCTCATTGGCCTTTTTTCATAGACCAGAGGCATATTTGGCGCTCAAGAGAGACACCTAGTGTCGTTTCTTCGACACAACTTCGAAATGAGCGACAGACGGGGAACAGCATGTAACAATATAATATTTATTGACATTTTCCAAACAAAACCTTCCACATTGTAAAGACAGAAATGCACTAAAATAGCACCAATTCAAGTAACATTAAACATTTCCCAAAATCTAAGTGGGAGATTAAATAATCGAAAGACTTAGTCCCCCCATAGGTTGCGTATTCGTTGCAATAGACATTAAATCTCTCATCCTCCAAAATATTAATCTTCCGGTAGACTGAAACTATTTTACAGCAATCATGAAGCCAAGATCATGATTCACATCAGAGCGTCAACGCCAGTGTTAAGTGTCACTTTGAACTACATATTTACATATATGTGCACTACATAAAGCACTTGCAGACAAAAACGTCTCATTCTGCATTTTGGACGACTTGACATGCTTCTGTGGTAATTTAAATGCTCCTTACTTAGGCTTAAAAATACTAGATTTCTGTCACAAGTCCAATCTGGGCTTGTTTTGTACAACAAATAGCATCAAGAGCTCTTTTCTCCATCATTTGCTCACTGACACGGCTGTTGTGTGTGTTTGTGGTGTGTTGTCAATATAATGACTCCAGGCGGACACATTGCAAAGGTTCTGCCCTTCTAACGAATGGTAACGGTAAATGCGTTAAACATGATTAAGAAAAATGTATGTGTTAAACCTTTGAAATTTATCACGTGCATTAACACATGAAAAAAACATTTTTATTAAATGTTTTGCTTGAAAAGTGTGCTTGTGTTTTTCTGTGAAAAAAGTGACTCTTTCTTTGATGTTTTGTTGTCTTATGAAGTGTGGCTAAAATGTGTGCTTTAATACTGTAAAGCAGAAACCAACATTTTCCATAGCTTCAGAGCCTTGATCTAACAGATAGTTCTTGCTGTCCCCTTGTACCTCATAATGTGAAGCAGATAAGACAGTAAAGAAAAAAAGTTCTAATGTTTTGTCCACTGTTAGTCTATTGTGTCCCCTGATACCCCTCAAGGGATTACCATGCTTCCCTGGTGGGATTGAAAGGGCCTTCTGTGCTCATTCCCTAAAGTGTTTATGGAATGTCTCAGCTGCTTGAGAAATGTGGTAAATACATGGCTAATGAAATGTAAAGTGGCCTGCAAGCATAGGCACTGACCCCCGGGGGCTGGTGCACAGTCATGTGTGTGTGTGTAAAGTGGTTGGTTAGGAGCAGCCTGGAGGTCAGATACATCTCTTATAGGATTTAGGATATTTCTATGTGGAACTGGTGCTACGGTATAAGTTTCTTATGTTAATGCTCAGCATGTGAGTCACAAGTTAAGCCTTTAAGGTTGTTGTAGAGGCCACTTTGTATCAGATGCATTTTTTTTTCTTTTTCCCATGGAGGCAAGGGATGCAAACAATCATATGACAAAATTAACACTGTCCAACAGATTTGGGCATTTATTAAGCTATAATATTTCTCCCCTGTGCTCACTGAGAGCTCAATTTAAAGTTGTTTAATGAGTTTGTTTGGTAGCCACACCCTCATTTCTCATTAACACTCCTTGACCTGTCTGATAATCAAGGTAATTTAATAACTTTTGTGGTCCACCCTTGATTCATCCCTCTTCATAAAGACACCAAACAGTGGATGATAGAAGTGTTTTGATGAGGGATCTGGCCATCATCCAAACCAGCAGGCAGTGTGTGGCTGAACTCCTCAGGACCAGCAAGAGTACCACCCTTTCCCATGCCAAGAGGCTTTGAATTAGATTCAGTATATGGATGGGATGTGCTTGTAAAATCTGTTTGGGAACATTTTAGTTTTTTTCAAAATGCAAAATAAGCAGAAATGTTTCACACTGCTGATTTATTGAAGGTTTAAGATTTTGAATCCCACAGGGTCATTAGTTGCCATGCGGACCGCTGGTTTTATGATCGTACCAGTGTGTAATTGCTTAGATGGTTGGTTTGGATATAACAATGTTGGTCACTGTAATTGTTTTCATCTATTGTTTGATTCTAATGAGCAATTTTCACTGGAAAGAGTGTCCTGAGTTTTGAGCTAACCGTTGACAGGGTTGCGAAATGTGAGTAAAACTGGCTTTGGCTCATAGCTATATAAGGAACTTTAATATTGCATGGTTTAAATTGTGACCTAAGAAGGTCAGTTGTACTTTTGGTGATGGAAGTTACACATGTGAATCAAATTAAAGACCATCTATTAAAGAAATCTGTCATGACAAATTTGACCTCAGTGGAAAATTTACCATGAGAAATTTATGTAGGACGGCTAAAGGTCTTTTAATACTCCCAAATATCCATGCAGTAATAAATATGTGAAATATTCCTTACATCAGGCCACCAAAATGAAAATATAAGGAACAGTCACAATATGTCTTCACATTTTTCTGGCAGGTGAAGTTTCACCAAGAGACTCATGTATGAAGAAACAGTTAAATAATTCCATTGTCACAGAGTATATATAATATAAATAAATACAAATATATATATATTGAAATACAGTTTTAAAAAATGTGCAAACAATATAGTTTCAAGGGCAGTAATAAATATATTTGGTAGCATATTTTCTCAGTTCACTCGCTGTTGGCAAGTGTGGGGAAAAATTAATTTTGTACCCTTCACCAACAGGCTGTGGTTGATTGGACCATGTGATTTTCCCACAGAAGGACCAAGAGAGATAAAGCATATTAAAACCCCTGCAAAAAGCTATTGCTATTTTAATGCCTTTTAGGAGAATTAGGCACAGCCATGCTTTCCACTGCCTAAATTGTCGCAAGCCAGACATTAGGGTGTCACGGAGATACTAATACCATTTTATGGTTGGAAAAAATAGCCTTTTGACAGCATTGGTCATAGTTTTATATAGGAACTATATCCAGTACGTAAAGTATCCCATCTATCGACCAGCTGCTATTTTCCCTTAGAATTAATTTAAACAAATCTTGTATTGACTCCTCATCTGGCTGTCCTAAGTGAATTGCCATTGACTTGAAGCTATTTTTTAGTTGCCTCTTGTAGCCAAGCAATGGAGAGATGTGTCTGCATGACCTTCTGGAACAATCCATTTCTACTCTCACCCGTGTGACCACTGCCTCCCAGATGACCATGCTGTCAAGAGCTCCATTGATTTACAGAAGGAGCAAATCCTTTTCACACCACTTTTCTCTTTGCTCTCAGAGGCATCTGCTGAAATCGATGCGTGTGGAGTGCAGACCAAGAGCGCTGCTATTAACGGGTCCAAATCGGGTGCTGTACCTCTGAATTTAGGTGTCGCAATCAGTTTATCTTTCCCCTACAAAGGCCACATTTTTTTATCCAAGTGGGATGCAGAGACCACATATGTGTTTATTTTAGCACCCAGTTTGTGCTTGGAATGATTAGGCTGGCAGTTCAGAAGGTCGCTGGTTCGATCCCCACAGCCACCACCATTGTGTCCTTGAGCAAGGCACTTAACTCAAGGGGGATTGTCCCTGTAATAAGTGCTCTGTAAGTCGCTTTGGATAAAGCGTCTGCCAAATGCATAAATGTAAATGTAAAAGTGAATATGAGTTTTAATGGTTTCATATTAGGATGAGTACAGGCTGTTGAGAAACATTTTGATTCAGAATCAGTGACCAGATATGTTCATGGTTAAGTGTCATGTCAAGTCAAGTCATTTTTATTTGTATAGCGCTTTTCATAAAACACCATTTCAAAGCTGCTTTAGAGAAAGTTATGCTTTAAAAAAAACCCTGTAATGTCTTAGTCATCATTTTGTGGTTTGATAAAAACTTAATTGTAAATTTTGCCTTAAAATAAATAAATAAATAAATAAGTAAATAATATTTGTATTTAGACCCCCAGTGAGCAAACTAAAGGCAACAAAGATGTTGATTAATTGAGATAAATAACATTGGGGGAAACCAGGATCACTGTGGGGGCCAGTTCCTCTCTGGCTAAACATGGCAATATTAGTTATTTATGTGTAGTACAAGTCATTGTTTAAAGTTAATAAACTAAATAAGTGTTAGGGGCCAATGTTTAAGATTTGTATTAACTGTAAGATTAATGACTGAATTCTTTGAAGTCCATCCTGAATTAACTGCGGAAATGCACACAGGCTGATGAAGGCTTTAGTTGGCAATAGATTTATAATTTTTTTTAGAGTTGTATTCCATTTTAAGAGTGTAGTAAGATGATGCAGGCATATATATATATATTTTTTTATAATTGGTGAACGTAAACATAAATGATGATGAAAGCCAAAATACTAAATACCATGGATCAACATTTACTTAAGTAATCCATTATTTTGTAGAGGGGGATCAGAATGACAATTTCTGGAGCAAAGTTTAAGGTAAAAAATAATCTTAATCCCAGATATATGGGTTTCTCAATTTGACTCCTCTCATAAATTGTTAAATTTTACCAATTTGTAATGGTCGAAAACATAGTTTAGCTTTCATTAAGCGTTCTCCAAAACATTTCCCATAACTCAAAAATGTCCTTACTACTTTCTTACTGAACTGTCCAATGCCAGACACAGACTGTTACCATAGGATAACTTCCACTATTGTCATCCGATTCTTACTCTACTTATAAAAACAAATTCAGAATGAGTCAGATAGTGCAGTGTGGAGATGTTTACATCTCCAACTTACAAAGAAAGACATGAAAGGGGCCATTTCCCAGAGACAAGGCTCAAGCCAACCTGTCATTGTGGAATCTGTCCCACTGAGCACTGTTATCACAGACTATGGGGCTAAAGATAATTTAATGAATGCATTCTCTCCTCCTACATTCACCTGGCACTGCTGCCTTTTTATAAATTAAGATTGAGAGTGTGCAGGAATTTTAAAGTTAGATTATGACAAACAGCTTTTCATCATTCCTACGTATCTTTTAATAGACCTTGTGAAATATATTACCAAATACATTTTTGGGGGGGGGGGGGGGGGGGGGTAGCTCAGTGAGTTAAGACGCTGACTACCACTACTGGAGTCGCAAGTTCGAATCCAGGCCATGCTGAGTGACTCCAGAGTCACTATGCCACCATGAGGACTTAGAGCACATTGGGAACTGGGCATTCCAAATTGGGGAGAAAAATAAATATGTTTTTTTCATGGGTGACCCTAACTGAAAATGTTATAGTTCCAGTAAATGTAACCAAATACTATCAGTTCAGAAAGGTAATGAGTAACCAAACATTTCCCTGAACATGAAGAAGTTCTCTGAAGAGTTTATTTCTATTGTCTTTGAGTCCACCACTAAATGTAATCGTAACTCATAGATAAGTTTGTATGTTTTTAGGGGAACTTAACTTTGCTTTTCATTAGTTCCCACTGAAGTTTTAGTTCAGATTTTGGAGTTGTATGACCTGTGTAAAATTCCAAAAAGGGAGGAAGTCAAGTAACATACAGATATGACATGTGATACTTGACATTGTTTCCTCAGTGTATAAATACTAGTTCCTTTTCTATTGTTTCTTTTAGAATAAGAAAGTCAAACTTAATTTATATTAATTAATTACAAACTAAATAAATAGAATAAATGAATAAAATGCAAAACTAATCATGAAGAGGAGAGAAATAAGCTACTAAATCTTTTTAAAATGCTAATTCAATCAACTGCTTGTAGGTCATCAGGAGAGACAGGATGTCAGTGCGATTTATTGACTTTAGGGATTTAAAATAAAATGAATGAACAGCAATCACACAACAATAGATTTGATTTTCAGTGGTATGTCTTTTTTTTGTAGTGTTGCTTAGGATGTTGTAGGTGGTGTGTCATAAACAGGAAGTTTCTTAATCCAAAATAGTAACAGTTAAATGCTTGTCAGTCCACTGAAGAGCTTTTCCTGCCTGCTATATTTACATCATCCCCCTTCTGCAAGGAAAAAAGGTCCACCGATTAGTCTTTCAGGTTTTACGGAAATTTGCTACTAAATAACCACACATTCCAGCTAAAACAATCCTAATAGCCACATGCTTTTGATACACACACATATGCATGTTAACCTGTCACAATGATATTTTCACACTGCAGATACATATGTCCTGTTGATCTTAGTTTGCTTTACAGGTCTTGATAGTAAAACTTTTGAGAACATCACAGCATGATTGTTTACTCATGTGCACCCTTGGGCTCATTTAAATACTGACACAATAATTATGTAATCTTAAAGCAATTGAGATCTAAATAAGGGACTTTTTTTCTTTACAACATGGAAATATATCATATTTTACTGAAGAATTGCTGGATTATTTGGTCAGTTTCAGGAGCAGTGCTGTTGAATGGCTGTCTTTTCGTTGTTTCCATTTGAAGTGTTTAATTATAGCTAGCTGGCTGGAAATATTCTGAACATTATTTAATTCCACTGTATAATGACTTTAATACAGTGGGTTGTGTGTGCATTTTTGTTTCAATGAATAAGAATAAAACAGAGAAACCATTCAGCTTAAGTGTTTCTGATAAACCCATCAATATACATGATTTTAACATGCATTTTTATGACACAGGTTACCCATAAACTGCAACACACAAAAACACTGAAAAAACACCCTAATGGCACATACAGTGCATTTCTATAGAGTTTGCAGAAAATATCCACTGCAGGTTATTGAATATAGTTATGTGCAGCGGGTTATGTTAAAGTAGATCAGTAGATGTGATGCTGAGATGGATTGTTCCTGTCTTTACACATCTGGTGCTTTCCACCCCCTTTGGGATCATGTTGAAACACATGGATTAAGATGATCTGTGTGTGTTCGTGTGTGCACATAGTGGTACAAGAAAAAAGGCAAAGGTTCAGGGACTCTATTTTTTTGTATTTCTTACAGGATTTAAATGTTTATATTGCGTCATGACTGTTTATTATGCCTCGCGTTGAGCTGTGTGATGCGCTGTTGTGCTAAATATCACCAGACAAGCATTTGTACTTTTCTTACCCTGTTCAGTGCTAATCTGGGGGCATGTGAACGTTCTTTTTAAGTTTAGGAGTCAGAACATGTACACGGGTATCGTGGCCCCTCCCATTTAACCCTTAGAGACCCAAGCATTGATGACAATTTTTTTTAACTAAACATGTTAGGGATTGAGGTCAAATAATTATTTAGGTGATTCAAATTGTCAATATTCTGCCAAATATTTACTTATTCCTGCTGTGATACATTTCAGAGTGTGAGCTATAGTTTTAACACATATTTAGTGAAGAACAGTTTAATTGCTTTAAACAACTATTGCTATTTTTTACAGGGGCTCTTTGAGGGTTAAATAGCATTATATAATAGCTTTGAGTCTTTGGCATTTTAGGCACAATTTCTTAGTTATCTCTGTATCCTTCAGAATAAATTGAGAACATGTTTACTGCTTTATTTCTTCAGAGGCCTTTTTAAGACTTTTTGGTTATATCTGTGAAGCTGTATGACATGAGAGCTGCTTTGGTTGGGCATGTGCTGACATGAAATTTCTTAAAGGAATTCGTCATTCTTTTAGCCTTTGACTGGCGAACTTGAACTTAAAGGGATAGTTCACCCAAAAATGAAATTCTCTTATCAGTTACTCACCCTCATGCCATCCCAGATGTGTATGATTTTCTTTTTTTCTGCTGAACACAAACAAAGATTTTTAGAAGAATATTTCAGCTCTTTTGTCTATACAGTGCAAGTAATTGGTGGCCAGAAAAAAGCACATAAAGGCAGCATTAAAGTAAGACTTCAATGGTTAAATCTATGTCTTCAGAAGTTTAGGTGAGAAACAGATCAATATTTAAGTAATTTTGTACTATAAATCTCCACATTCACTTCCATATTCTTCTTTTATTTTTGGCGATTCACATTCTTTGTGCATATCGCGACCATCTGAGCAGAGAGGAGAATATATTTTATAATAAAAAAATACTAAAATATTGATCTGTTTCTCACCTACACCTACACTGCCTTAATGTGCTTTTTGGACTTTCAAATTTCTGGCCACCTTTCAATTTGAATGGACCTACAGAGCTGAAATATTCTTCTAAAAATCTTTGTTTGTGTTCAGCAGAAAAAAGTCGTACACATCTGGGATGGCATGAGGGTAAGTAAGTAGCTCATTGGCAAAGACGCTGGCTACCACCCCTGGAGTTCGCTAGTTTGAATCCCAGGTCGTGTTGAGTGACTCCAGCCAGGTCTCCTAAGCAACCAAATTGGCCCAGTTGCTAGGGAGGGTAGAGTCACATGGGGTAACCTCCTCGTGGTCACTATAATGTGGTTCATTCTCATTGCGGCGCGTGGTGAGTTGAGCGTGGATGCCGCGGTGGATGGTGTGAAGCCTCCACATGCGCTATGCCTCCGTGGCAACGCATTCAAAAAGCCACGTGATAAGATGCGTGGGTTGACAGTCTCAGACACAGAGGCAGCTGAGATTCGTCCTCCACCACCCGGATTGAGGCGAGTCACTATGCCACCACGAGGACTTAGAGCACATTGGGAATTGGGCATTCCAAATTGGGTGAAAAAGGGGGAAAAAAAATACCCCCCATAAAATAATGGTGTTTTGGTTAATTGTTTAGAAGTTTTTCATTTATTGGACAGTAACTCAACTGGACTGAGGAGAAAAAAACAAGTCCATGGAACAGATCTTCATAGATCTTCATCCACGACACTGTCACCAGCCTATTGATTTTAATCAAAGGGCTCTTGCCCATGAATCTGTAACTTAATCTGAGAACCTATACACACACACACACATTATTTTGTACTACCTGTTTTTGCCTTTTTCTAATGGTTTCACAGACCTTTTAATAAGCGTGTGAAGACAAGTATGAGTTTGTGACTGGTTGGATGTATATATTAATGTGTGTTTTCATATCAAAGGTGTCCTTGATATAAGCATGTGTGTTTCCTGTGGAAAGTTCAGAGTCTTGGACACACATCCCCACACACTTCCGTAGTGGCTGATTCACGGTCATGGTGACTGGTGGCTCTGTTCCATACCAGCTAATTCTATATGAAGCTTGTAATTTTTGGACTAACCAAACGGCTACTTACCAAATAAATAAAAAAATGTTGCAGAGTTATATTGAATGTTGGTTGGCTGGGACAACAGTCAATTGTACAGTCATTATACACAAAATATTTCACTGCCTAATACAGCAATTGACCAAAATCAAAAAGTTATTTTAGAGAACTATAAATAAATGAATATATGATTTTTTCAGTAAGTTTTTTTTTCTGGAAACTTTTTCTTATGTGACTTTCGTGCAGAAAGCCATGGTAATGGGGACCGGAATTGTTTTCTTATAATCTCAATGCTAGTGGCTAATCACAAAGGAACACATAGTGCCCTTTGGCATGTCTCTTCCTTCTACATTCAAACAGTATTCCTCTCAAACAGAGACCTCTATCTCTGTCCTTTTCTCCTGGTCTCTATTTGTTCAGGCTTTGTCTATTATTCTCTCTTTTTAACAGGCCACTCAACAGGTCTGCCTCTGTATTTCCGGAGTCCTCTCTTTCCTGTTTCTCTCAGTGAGGTGATTTAATTCTTAGTTCCTCCCATCATTGCCCACTTTAAATATTTTTATTTACTACAAAAGCCTATAGACTGCTGAAATAATTGAGTCTGTTGCAAAACACTTGTTGTGCTGTGGGGCTCTGACCTGAAAACTAAATTTTTGTGAGTTGTTCCATCTGTTAACAGTGGTCCCCCCATGTATATGGCAGACATTACAACTAGGCTGGTCTTCATCTTTGATTTGCCTTATCTGCCATTTATATTTATTATAAAAACTTAGGCTGTATACAGAATAGAATACTAGCTTACTTCTTACTGGATAATGCCTTTGAGAATGTGCAAAAAAAAAAAAAAAAAAGAGAATACAAACAGATACTGCCATTTCATGCATTAGGTCCTGCACCACCTAGTGACCTGTTTAGTAGGTGACGGTCGTGCTTCAGTCTTTGAAAATCGCTAATGGTTTAATGAATCCATCATTTCTTAAACTTGGTCATTCTATATAGCCAGGTTGTCAGTAGGAAACTAAACTGAGAACAAAAATATCACCGAGACAAATCAGCAATGCCAATACATGATAAAATTGTTGACTTTATATAATTGACTATAAGTATAAATGTATAAAAAGTCTACTATTTTTTTAAATGGTAAGTGTAGCTGTAAGTATTATTCCACAGTAAACTTTTAAAAAAAAGTATACACTACATCGTTGTCACATGATCTCTTTACATTGCATGTGTGTCTTTATCATCTATAAAATAAAATTTTTTATTAGTTATTTGCATTTTTATTTGTGTTTTCTTTCAAAATATGTCTATGAAAGGAATAGTTTAAATTATCTAAAAAACAAGAGCAAAGTTCACACTTCACATGTTTTATTGAAAATATAAAAATGAAAATGTTTTTTATAAGGGTTAGGTTTAGGGGTAGGGTTAGGTGATAGAATCTATAGTTCATACAGTATAAAAATAATTATGTCTATGGAGAGTCCCAATAATGATAGCTGCACCAACGTGTGTGTGTGTGTGTGTTAATTCCTCAGTTTTTTTATCTGTTATCTAGCATTTGATATGTTTTATGATATTCATTCTATATATAGGTTTAGTGCTGCAGACAATGTAATGACATGAAGCTATCAGATATAATATGTCCCTATTCACTGTCTCAGAAGTGAGAGTTGCTTGCTGTGTTACAATTAAGAAGTGATTTTTGATGGAACCCCTCCCCCCTGATATTTTGTAATGTGAAGTAACAACTTCAAAACTTGAAACAGACAATAAGAGAGCTGTATAATCTAACACAGGTACTGTATCCTTACAGTATGTTTGTTGTATTATGATATTCTGTGCTTCAGTATTAATTATTTGACAAACGTACCAAAAAACTGTGTGTGGGGGGGGGGGGGGGGGGGGTTTATATACTGTATATATGAATTAGGAAAACATGCCACCATAAAAGTAAAAAAAAATAAAAATAACACTGCAAATCAAATCCTGGATGGAACATTTTAATACATTTATAAAAAATCTGATTTCTGACACAGTGTCAGACTTCTAGTGTTGACTGAGCTGATCAGGAAAACAGATAAGAAAGACGCAGTCGATATGCTTACATCTGGATGTCTCCCCAGTGCTGAGCTGTTAAGACTGGGGGAAATGAATGGCTGTTTTTAAACAAGTTAGTCTATAAATACAGACAGAGGAATAACTCACAATTGTCACTGTTGCTCACAACATTGTCTATGGGGATTCATAATTTCCTTACAAGATACAGTCAATGAATCACACTTGATGTGAAGGAAATCCTTCATTTACAGGACGTTTATGGCCACATAATTTCTGTGTTCCTAAAAAGTTCATGAGTTTTTCCACTTGGTTCAGTTCTCTTTCAAACATTTGTTTGGTATCTCACTATGGGAAAAACAGCAAATTTTTCTAACACCACATCTTTCCAATGATGAACCAGTCACAGCCCCACCTTCCTGATATATGCTACTGTCACCTGCAAAAACTGTGAAACCTTCTCGCATGTGTGCTTGCAAGGCCATGATTTTGGCACAAGGACTTGCACCCCCTGTGCATCGCTTGCCTGGGGTAAAACATGCACAGGCAGCTTTGGCTAATCCTGAGTGCTGCCCGCAGTTCACTAGATTTCGGTTAAGGGTTCATGAAAGGCGAATCCGAGTCTCGGCTTCGGGAAAAAGAGACCCATATCTTTCCCGGTGGAAAGCGAACCTTCAAAACAGTAGTTGGGAGAACATTATGGAGGAGGCCTCGCCGAATCTCCCTCCACCTTTTGATGGCTCCGTAGAGAAGAGAAGGGAAGAAGAGGATGAAAATGACGATATAGGTGATCTCCTTCTCAAGGATGATGAGGAGTACAAAGAGCATGAGATCCTTCCACCTCAACCATCCAGTCCGGCAGAGTGGGGGTTCCCCTTCCCCAACACCCGTGGATCATGACCTGATTGAGATGTGCTGTCGGGTGGCAGCCAAACCGTCTATTGACAGCTAGCTCAACAGATGGAACAAGGCACAGAAAGGGATTTGTATGATGGGAAGATGCTATCGTCACATCTTGCTCCCTTTAAACAGTTAATTCCTGCTGTTCCAGCATGCATGGCAGAGATTAAAAGGTTTTGGGATAAACCCTTTTCACACAGGCTGTCCGTCATGTCGGAACCTCCTCCGGTAGAATTGTCAGTGACAAACCACCACCATCCGATGCATCGGTGGCTCTCTCCTCCACAAGCGCTTCTCTGCCAGGGAAAACGGATCGCTTTATTGCATCCGTTTTTCAGAATATCTACAGGTCCTCAGCTCTTTCAATGAGCACTTTGAATGAACCATTCGTAAACACACAATCAAGACCAGCTCAGGCTTCCTCTTCGGGAAGAAGAGGCAAGCAACCTATCTGCATCTCAGGTGGGAAAGAGGAAACAGTGAACAGCACCTAGATTTTTCTGTACACCTCCCCTACTCAAGAAATGGGCAAACTATTCTCCCACCCAAACAAGAGAATGGGGATGGAGTGGTTGATCTGTTTGAAGAAAAACTGTTCAGTGGCATGATTGGTTTGTCACTTCTCAGTTTAATTGGTGTTGAGGCAAGAGTTCAAGGAGTGCCCACTGTGTTAAACCTCCCCATCCACACACAGGTTTCAGTATAAACCCTCCTGACCACTCACATCAACCCCACTGAGAAATCTGTACAGCCTACCATCCTGGTAGCCTACCAAGACTTCCTGCCCTTGCTTAGTAAAGCTAAGGCTAAGGCTACACAGTTACCACCTCACCAATCTACTGACTGTGCTATCGACATCCTTCCAGGCACTTAATCTCCTAAGAGCCGTATATATATTCCCTGTCTATCCCAGAAAAACAAGCCATGGAGGATTACATTGAAGAAGCACTGCAGTTGAGTTTTATCCAGCCCTCTTCCTCACCAGCGGCAGCTGGCTTCTTCTTTGTGGCAAAGAAAGATGGCAGACTCCGTCCCTGCATTGACTATAGAGGCTTAAACGCCATTACCGTCAAGTTTTCCTATCCTATTCTGCTAGTGCCAGCAGCACGCGAACATCTACGGGATGTGCACCATGCTTAAAACCTCATTCGCATCAAGGAGTGAGGCGAGTGGAAGACCACCTTTATCACCTATTTGGGTCACTACGAATACCGGGTCATGCCTTATGGCCTTGCAATCTCGCCTTCCATCTTCCAATCCTTCATGAATGAGATCTTTTACAATCTTCTGCACCGAAACATTGTAGTCTACATCGATGACATCCTGGTTTTCTCACCTTCCCTAGGAGCTCACTTTCAGCATGTATATCAAGTTGTCCAACACTCGGCCAAGCAACTCAACACTCGTTGGGCTTCACCAGATTCATCTACTCTGTGACGTATCGCCCTGGGTCAATGAACACCAAAGCTGATGACCTCTCTCCGATTTATCCCCTGAGTCCCCTCTGACCATCCTGCGCGAATCCGTTATCGCTGCCCCTGTCCAATGGGACATCATGAAGGATAGAACAACCCCCACCCGATTGACTTAGAGATGGTGTCTGCGTTCCTGCCAAGCTCCATCCACAAGTCATGCAGTGGGTCTTTACCTCCTTGAGCTCTGGTCACCCAGGTGAGAACCGCACCACACAATTGGTTAACTCAAGACCCCTGTCTGTGGCTACCCTGCAGAAAACTCTCCCCTAGGTATGTTGGCCCATTCAAGATCATCAGACAAATCACTCCTGTCTGTTACAAACTTCAACTGCCTCCTCACTACCACATCTCTCCTACTTTCCATGTAGCTCTCCTCAAACCTGTGGCCGAGTATTCCACTGCCTCCACTGACAACCTTCTCCCCCTCCTCTTGACCTCGATGGGGAAATCGCCTACAAAGTCAACACTCTCCTTGACTCTCAATGTCGTGGCAGAATCATTCAATATCTGGTTGACTGGGAGGACTATGGACCTGAGGAGCAGTCCTGGGTCTCATCGGAGAACATTCTGGACCCTTCTCTCATCTCAGAATTTCACCTAGCCCATCCTGACCACACAGCTCCTCGGCCCCAGGGCCAACCCCCTGGATGCTCTAGATTTGGGCCTCAAAGGGGGAGTACTGTCACATCCCAATCTGTTCATACAAGATCCCCTTCCCCTGAATCCATTGTGTGGATTGCTTACCTGGTTTTACCTCTGTCTATTTGACTATGATCTCTATTAAATTCTGCACATGGATCTTCACTCAGTGTCTGAGTCTGACTCGTTAAAATCGGTTGCAATTCGCTGTGAAACCACCAAATTTCAACAAGCAGAAGGGGAATCAGCTCTGATTTTAGAGGAAGAAAATGCTTCTTTATTGAGCAAAAGAACTATATGAGTGGTACTGAAAGGAGGAGAACCATCAGGGATTTTATCCCGGTATTTCGTCATCCCTAATAAGGGGGAGGTCTCCACCCCATTCTGGATTTGAGGAAACTCAACAAACATCTCAGAAAATACAGATTCAAAATGCACACACTTAAAGTGCTCTCTCATCCCAGAAATTGGTTCATCTCAAGGATGCATATTTCCATATAGACATTTACCCAGCTCACAGGAAATTCCTGAGGTTTGCCTATCAGGGCATAGCCTACTATGACCTCTGACTCCCTTGAGGAGAGCGGGTTTCAGAGTGTCCGCTTATTTAGATGATCTGCCACGGCAACAAGCAGAGACAGACATAAACATGTTAGTTTCTCATATGGAGAGTTAGGGTTTTGAGATAAACCACACAAAGTGTTGTCTGGTGCCATCTCAGGAAATAAATTACCTCGGTCTCAGATTGAACTCAGATCTGTATCGAGTGTTTCTTTTGGAGGAATACATCAGATCGTTTTGCAGTTGCCTATACCTTTTTTAAAGGGGGATACCGGTCCCTTTCAGGATGTGTTTGCTTCTTTTGGGGTTAATGGCCTCAACAGATTAGGTCATTCCTTTGGGACTATTGCAAATGAGAGTGTTTCAGCACTGGATAGCAGCACAGCTCTTGTGTCCCCAACGTCACCTAAACAGAAGAGTGAGAGTGTTTCTAGCATTGAAGCACTTTGTACAGATTACCTTCAAGGCAATCATGTCTTAGTCAGATCGGACAGCATGACAACAGTGGCATACATAAACAGACAAAGGGGCATCTGAACACTGTGGCTGCACAGCATTGCACAAAAACTGATCGTGTGGAGCAGTGTGCACTTCCTCTCATTACGGGTGACTCACGTCGCAGGCATAATGAACATGGGGGCAGATTTATTGTCCAGAGGGAATCCACTGTACGGAGAGTGGAGGCTCCAACCACAGGTGGTGAGTCAGCTGTGGGAGAGATTCAGGCAGGCTGCTGCAGAGTGTAAGTTTATGAAGGGTGCGCAGAGATTACATGAACTAAATATTTACAGAAGCCTTCGATCAGGATTAACGGTTGGAATAAAAACAGACTCGTTTTATGACATCAATGAGCTCATGTTTTGGTTGACAGGCTTCAGTCTTTTGACATGTATATGATGAAGTTCGCGGCTTTTTGACACTTCTGATAAATAAAGGTAAACATCAAATTATGCTACTACACATTACTTTACGCACAGATTATGATCTACTAGTTAAATCTTGCCTCAAGAACACGTGGTGCAACCAAATTAAGCACTGTCTTAAGTTTCTTTTTGTCTCAACTTAAGTGAGACCTTATGCACAGCTGGTGCAACCCTACCTTGGTCACTAAATGCTTTTGTATGGAAAAGTGCAGATGACAGATTTTTACATTTTTGGGTGAACAATTCCTTTAAGCACAGTTGTGTTAAATATTTAGTCTATTTGAAGTGCATTTATTTGTCTATATCTCAGCAGCTGGTCCTCATTTTTAAATCTGAACATGCTCAGTAAATTAAATTAGCATCACTAATGCAGCTATTCATCCGTGCAGCCTTAAATCCTCATCAATGGTAATTAAAACAAGAACAATGTTGTTGAATTATTCAGTGCAATTGCAGTGATTGTGTGGTTTTAGTTTCTGCTTAATAGGGTCTTACCAGTCTTCTCCTAAATGGAGTGCTTTGACTTAGGTTTCATATGTCCGCCAATGGGCTGTTCTGTTTCTATGTTACATATTGTCCTTTCACTGCCAGTAAAAGTTTGTCTCAGTCAGGGCTGAGTTGGACTCCTCTAGTATTTCATTATTCATTTGTTGTGTGAGGCTTAAGGAATAATAAAGAACTGACTCGACTTCCCTCTCTTAAACTACAAATACTCAGTATGTCACAGCAACAGCCAGATTAGATGAAGAAAATTTTTGCTCAACTTTAGCGAAAAATTGCATTAGAAATGCCTCTTATGCTCAGACTTGGAGGTTTTGTTTGCACAGTCCTCTGAAACAAGGCTGCATTTTGTGGTTTGTGTTTTTTTTTTGTTTAATTTTCTCCTAATCCATCTTCATTTTGTCCAAGGTAAAAATAAAATGAAATCACACTGTTTTACTACACACATTTTTAATAATTTACTTGCTGTGTCATGCATTAATGATGAACAGTAGGTTTAATTGAGACTGTGATTTAGAGAGATGGCAGATAATGTTTCCAAGTATAAATCTGAAATGGGTGATGAATTCCTAATAGCTTTGTCTTCGCTTGGCAGACTTTATCTGTTGCTTTTAATTGTATGTTGTGGTCTTTATGGCAAAAAGGGGGAAGCTCTGGCGGTAATAATGTTTGTAGCAACTCATAATATAATAACTGTACATAAAATAATTACAACAAATAATGTAATAAATGTTTATAATTTAGTAGTCCACTTAAAACGTAATAATTATTACATTATGTAAGAGCGCAAAATGTTTTTTTGCTAAATGTAAAAGTTATTACAATATGAGAAATGTATAATAATATGAACTCACTAAAACATTTTAATTAAAAATGTAATAATTTTGTCATATTTTAATCATTTTCAAAACAAAAAAATAGTATCTTTTTAAGGCATAAAACACACGAAATACACTGGATTGAAATATTCATAAAAACAACATGTGTAAGAAGGATTATGCTAAAATACTTAAAGGTTTGATAAGAAGATTTGTATAGTATGATTATAATAAATATAATATTTCGAGTTCAGGGATCTTTTAAAGTAAATTAAATAATTTACTTTATAGGACTTTTTTAACTGACTTCACCTCTTTGTCCATTTGCAGACATCCCATTTGGAGGAACCCTACCTCCAGTGTACACGTATGATGGTGACCGAGGGGAGGATCAGCGTACGCAACCTGACACCGCATCCTACACGGATGACTCTCTCTCCTCCCCGCGCCTTCACCCGAAGGGTCGAAGCATTAGAGAGACCCCCTCCTCAGGATCCCTGGAGTCCACTAAATCAGTAAGGGACATTCAAAAATAAGGGACAAGCTTTTTACCTTTATGCCATTGTAGTATTTACACACCTCCCTATATGATGTGTCTTGTCATAAATGAGAGGCTTCAGTCTTCTGTTGTGATGATTAGGTATCACAATATTGCATTAGTAGTGTTTGCTGAGTGAAGCATCTCTCTAACTATTTCTAAGCGATTAAACTTACAGTTTCCATCTGATGGATGATAAATTGGGTGAAACATTTCCATGCACTTACATGGATAAAGGAACTTGAGCCATATCTAGGAAGCATACTATCATAGAGACTTGGGGTGGGCTCATTTGACTGGGGCCAGCAAGCATTAATCTAGCAACCACCCAGAACACCCTAGCATCGTGGCACCATGTTTTGCATGGGCAAACACCATGATAGCTAAATGATAAATCTAGTTTTCACTTTATGCGTAGCCAATTGGTTTGAGATTACTACTTTTTATCCATGTTATTTGTGGCATCAGCATATTTGCTAAAGTTACATCACTTTATAACATCAAACAAGCTATTCATTACACATTATAACATGGTATGTGTTACATTATATAGACGACATTCAGGTGAATTATCCACTTTTATGGTGACTTTTTCTTTCAAGTCAACTACTGTATTTGCAGAACAACAGTTTGAAGAGAATAATGCTGAGCAATTAAGTTCAAGCTAATATTTTTAAGCAAGTAAAGACGCTGATTACTACCCCTTGAGTTGCCAGTTCATATCCAGTGTGTGCTGAGTGACTCTAGCCAGGTCTCGTAAGCAACCATATTGGCCCAGTGACTAGGGAGGATAGAGTCACATGGGGTAATCTCTTGTGGGTCGCTATAATGTGGTTTGCTTTCAGTGGGCCACGTGGTGAGATGCTAATATTTTTATACCAACTTACCTGAAAACAATAACACATCTGGTTTAATGTCAACTTTATTAAGGTAACTCGCCCCTTTGAGTACTAAGGTTTATAATTGCCAGTGTAACGCAAGAACGTACTTTAAGTTTGTACATCTGCATTGTAAAGCCTATCTGACCTAAATGTGACTGTGTAACTTGGACTCTTTTCATCCTCTCTGCTTACCTCTTTGGACAATCACAGACTGAGCTGGACGTAGAGAAAGGGCTGGAGATGAGGAAATGGGTTCTATCAGGGATCCTGGCCAGTGAGGAAACCTATCTTAGCCACTTGGAGGCGCTCTTACTGGTGAGTAGTTCAATATTAAATAATGTTATGTATTATAATATATTTATGCAAATATTGGATTAAGGTGCAATATTTGCTCCCTAGTGTTGAGTTTAAGGGGTGATTTTTTTTTTTTTTTTTTTTCACATTTTCACACAATGTCAAACACTTCAATTTATTCAGTTTAATCTGAACATAATGGCTGTTACCTATAAATTAAAATCAATATCAGTATAACAAGATATATGGAAAATATCATGTTACAAATAAGGAAATCATTACAAGGGCATTTGTTGCCCCCACATCTTAAAAATATGTGGCATTTTTGTTACTTTCAGTGCCATTTTGCTCTGAGTCCTGGTTAATTTCTGACCCTGGCTGTTTTTGTTTTATCGCACACAATCTCTCACTTAAGAGTGTACATGGTTACCGTTTACAGTTGTGAGGAGCTTTTTACATTAAATTGCAACCAGATGCTGACAGTACAAATAAGAGCACACTGGCTTTCTTTAACCCACTGATCTTTATAACAGCCTATGAAGCCACTGAAAGCTGCTGCCACCACCTCCCAGCCCATGTTAACCCTGCAGCAGATAGAGACCATTTTCTTCAAGGTACCTGAGCTCCACGAGATCCACAAAGACTTTTTTGATGGCCTGTTACCCAGAGTGCAACAGTGGAGCCATCGTCAATGTGTTGGCGACCTCTTCCAAAAACTGGTGAGCAGTGATTTTTTTAATATACACCAGTCTATCACATATTAGGGCTGAGTGGCATGATGGTATATACTGAATGAAGGTAGAAATGCGTAGAGATTTTGAATACAATTTGTTCAGTGGTAGATATATTTGTGCAGCAGTGGGCAGAAATGCATTATGTTAATTAAACTTGAGAATGATGAAGAAATATTGAGTAATGTGAAAATACTAGAGTTGTCAGAATCAACGAGTTAATTCATGAGATTAATTAAAAAAGTTTACAAAAAATTATTTTGATTAATGCATTACCATTAATGCACCATAAACCAGCGTAAACGCTGGTTGGAAGGGCGGAACATTTGTAATGGAGTCATTAAACTGATGATGTATAAAACCAGCCCAGATGGGACTTATGATAGAAACCATATATTTTTCAGCCTTTGTAATGAGCATTTTGATTACCACAGAAGCACGCCAAGTCTTAACTATCAGCAAAGCGCAGAATGCAACTTTTTTTTGTCTGCAAGCGATTTTCATGTGGAGTTCTAAGTGGCATTTAACACTGACCTTGACACCCTGACACAAATCATGAACGTGGCTTCATTATTGCTGTAGCAAAGCAGATTGCCACAGTCTACCGGCAGATTAATATTGTGCAGATTGAGAGTTTAGCAGATTTAATGCCCATTGCAATGAAAAGCAACCTATTGGGAGACTAGTGGTTATAATTAGTCAAACTTCCAATTAGAAGTTTGGGAAACGTTTAATGTTACTTGAATTAGTGCTATTTTAGTGCATTGCTTTCTATGTGGAAGGTTTTGTTTGGAAAATGTTAATAAAGCATTATATTGTTACATGTTTTGTTTTCTTCCCTAAAATGGAAATAAATGCATTTTAACAGGAAAAGAAGTATATATAGTGTCAAATTTCAACACTTTCAAAATCTGCGATTAAGCGTGATTAACTACAAAGAATTATGCATTATTGCAATAAAGGTTTTTATCGACTGACAGCACTAGAAATTGCACAACAAAAAATAGAAAATGTATCAAATGAGATGAAATACCTTTCATTTCAACACATTTCCTTTTGTATTTCCAGCAGAAAATAAGTATATCATGAGATTTACTTTTAACAGTGATGGTAATACCACCCATCCCTATGCTATGTTATTGACATCACTGCTTTATTTTATTTAAATTAATCTAATAATATACCAGTGTAACTATTACTCATAACGACTTCTTGGACAGTCACTCAATGCCACGTGCAGATGTCTAATTTGGGTAATCCATGCATGATGTTTCTGTCAGACCACCCGAGTATGATGTTTTTGAGACAGTCTGTTAAAGTAGTCATCATCAAAGCTTGTTTCTCCAGGACTCCCTAAGGAAATTTTCCTTTGATAACTGGTTTAGTGAGCTCCACGAGCAACGGCCACATCATTCCATTCATCACAATTAGCTGTGGAAACTGAAACTTTACCCCATCTTTATAGATGCCCGCAGGACCTGGCGCTTACGTAGATGAAAGCTTTCCACAGCCACATGACTGCATGTAAAGCACCTAGGGGGGTTTTGCTCCTAGATTGGTGGGATATTAGTAAAAAAAATGCTGGGGTTGAAGGTTTTAGATTGTCGTGGCTTGGAATGTAGATCTCTTTTCAACTTAGGCAGACAACAAACAATTTTCTTTTACAAGATTGGTTGTAATGTTGACATACGTATTATGTCCAAAACCTAGTGAGCTGCCTACAGAGGCAGCATTGTAAGGCAGGAGAGAAATGTTTATTATAAATCTGCATATAATTGATTAAATACCAAAAACTATTAATAATAGATAGTTCCGTCTAATTAAAAATATACTGTTTTACCCAATATTTGTATTTTTATACTTAGTAGGGCATCACGCCTATTCCAGAAAAGATATTCCAGAGATTCCATCTCTGTTAGGATGAAGGTAGCTGTCGTAGCTATGTAGGAAATAGATAGTGTGCCATCTTCCCATGCATTCCCCCTACACGCATGTTTGTAGGTGTTAAATTAGAGGACACTACCCATGAATGTGTTTTTGGAAATATAAAGGCATTGGGGTTAAGTTAGTGTGACTAAAGCCTGCGTCCATTCTATCTTTATTTGGATTGTTAATCCAATAGGGATTATAATGTTAGCTGCAAATACCTGTGGTTATTATTTGAGGCATTTGTGACATGATGAGCATTTTGTAGCTCATTCCCTTTTCCTTGTCCCTGTGCTTTTGGATGTGTTTGCATGAAGGATTATTTGTGAACACAAAGAAAAGAATGTTCAGGGGAATATTCTGTGCTTGTTTTTAGGGAATATGTCTTTATTAGGGGTGGGAATCAGCAGGGATCTAGTGATAAATATTAAATTGATATCTGGATTTCGGTACAATATATTGCTATAAGATTGTTTTTGTTTATTGTATTGCAATTCAAAACTGTGATATATTGCAATCTTTTACTCACTTGTTTCTTATTCATATTCATAGGACTTCAGCACTTTGCACAACAAATGTTGGAATTCCTATTTGACCTCATTTTGTAGTCCTCAAAGAAGCATAGAGCATAGGCGCGTCAGTGCCAGTAAGCAAAATGGCACAAATGAATGGTGCACCTTGGTTCCCACTTGTTTATCAGTAAACGTGTGTGTGTGTTCGCACATGCGCATTTGCTTCAGCATAGTTCTCTTCAAGGGTGTGCATGTGTTTTACACAGAGAGGGGTAAATAAACAGGAAATCCCACAAGGGAGGCATGGTCGCACAGAGTTTTCAGCAGACAGAGAGTCCAGTGTCTCCTCTGTTTCCCTGAAAGCATGATGTCATGGAGGGGTGCATGTGTATGCCCTGGAAAACCACTCACTGCTGGGCAATTCCTTGCTTCCCCTCTCCTCTTTGTGCCAGCTCCCACGCCATGGATCTACAAACCTTGACTCCAAGGATATATTGAGCCAGATATGGACTTGTTGTTGTTTTCAAGCCACAGTTTAGAACTAAGAATACATTCCCCTGACATATTGTGCTGTGGCGTTCATACAGGTGACAAAGGTTTAAGTCCGACTTATAACTTCTCCCGATCTGATCCCCCTTCTCTAGCTAACAATGATTTCCTTTCACTCCTTTCCACTTTAGCTGGTAAGTATATAACAGTTGAAGATGGAAATTATATTATGCTGATATTATTTTATTGATTTAAATACCTTTTGAAAACTCTTTGATGAATGCAGTTTTATTATTCCTTTTGAGTTCAGGGATCTTTTAAAGTAAAAGAAATCATTGACTTAGAATTTTTATCTGACTATAACTAATAATTTCCCAAATTGTTTGTAGTTTTTCCAGATTTCTTCATCATCATTGAAATGAATTCTCTTGACACTTCAGAAAGTTATTTTTACTTAAGTGGTTCTTTTCACTCCTTTAATGATTATTTATCTTGTGTCAGTGAGTGTACTTAACAGCATGTAATCTTTCTATTTTGAAAATCTCTTTGAATATTAAAGCTCATATTCTGGAGTGTTCACACGTTTCCCCAGTTTCAGGATAAAGGCAGTGTTAAAGGAAGTGTTCAAGCACCATCACAAGTTATTCTCTTATTCATTCCAGTGTTGGCAGCCCTCGAGATGTTGCCATAGAAAATGCTTGTTATCTGTGCCCATTTTTTGTTGTTGTCTTTTGAATGGTAATTTTTCTTCTTGACACAAACACTCTTTCACAGTGGCATTTTGGCTTTGTTTACCCCAAGTCACTTATTTTCACAGCCTGCATTCATCCTCTTTATACAGCCTTTTTAAGAGCTCTGTAGGAAAAAAAATTGTATAGAGAGGGGAATCTCTTCACTTTTCTATATGGTTGAGAGTCTACTCTAGTCCAAAATTAAAACAAACAAAATGCGAGTGAAAATTTTTCTCACCTGTTGGCTAGTTACTTTAATAAGAACAGCAACATTGCATCGCTTAAGTCTAATTGTACATTTGTCTGACACTCACTGATGTTAGTGTCGTGTGGGATTCAATTAGGGCTGCAACTAACGATTATTTTGATAATCGATTCATCTAACGATTATTAGAACGATTATTTGACTATTCTACGATTATTGCAATGATTAATCATTTGCTCTTAACCGATTATTCAGCTTGTGCCTGATTAAAAGGTTGTATTAAACATGCTAACTAACAATAAAGAGGAAAAAAATCATCATTTAAAAATACCTCTAAATAACATTCACTGAATTAAAGGGAAAAAATACTTTTAAGTTTATCCAGTAAAGAAATTTACTGCAAAATATCCAATTGTTATCAAGTGTATTGGTCTTGTTTTCCATTTAAAATTGTCTAAATATCCTTAAAACAAGATATATTTACTTGGGAAGCAACATATAATATATTTAGACTTGCTTTTAGAGAATCTTAAATAGAAGTTTATTTTGTATATACATGTATTTTTTTCCACTTTGTTATACTTCTGCAAGTGCAGTAAAGACAAAATCTACTTATATTCAAGATATATTCTCTAAAAGCAAGTCTAAATATCTTATATGCTGCTTCTCAGGTGAATGCATTTTTTTTAAGGATTTTTAGATATTTTAAAATATTAGTATTTTTAATATTATATTCAACATTCTCAAATAATAAAAAAAAATTTTAGTTCAGGGTAAAAAAGTATAGTTAATATAGTATAGTTCCTAAAGTAAATGTACATTGTTTTAAATGAGTTTTAGATATTTTTATTGGAAAACAAGCCAAAACAAATCAAATACTTATTTTCAAGTCAAGTGGTTAAATTTTGTTGCATTGTATAATGGAGCAAAGACCTCTCACCTTTCTGTTCACTTCAATCAATCTTTAACTCACTAAAAAACTCTCTCTTATTAATAAAGCTGCATATTGCAATTTTTCTTCACGATAAGAAATGTACAGTGACATATATTATGATTCAATATGTCACGAGCCATCGCATTATAATCTAGCTGCATTAAGTGTGTGTACTCGAGGGACAAGCGTCCCTGCGACAGTGTTCATCAGCCGGGTGCAGTTTCAATCTCTCCCCCTTAGATCGGGACATTCGCGCAACTCATAGAAGAGGCGCTGACCGCACAGAGAAATGCCAGTTTCGGAGTTTGTAGTTATTTACATGACCTGCTTCCGTATTATTTGAACTTTAATAAAGCTATAACGCATTAAACAGCATTTACGATGTAACACCAGGGTGTTTCCTTTAAAGAGCTCTGACTCCTCTTATTCCACAATAAGAGTGCTTCTGTATTTACTTATTTGTTATTTTTGTATAATTCCCTTGTACTTTGAGATCTACATCATCTGAAGCTGTTTGGGAAGTTTAGAGTGCATCTGGACTGTGATCTGTGTAATTCTTCCTCTCCTCAACCAGGCGTGAACTGCAGTGCTGCTCTCTCATCATCATTAGAGTTTAATGTGATCTCATGTTGTTAAATTAGATCAAACGACTATTCGACAATGTTCATTTTGGCAGACAATTTTTATTGTCGATGTTGTCGATAATGTCAACTAATCGTTTCAGCCCTAGATTCAATGAAATAATAGTTCACCCAAAAATGGCCAATCTCTCAACATTTATTCACCTTTATTCACCATCTCAAATCTGTATGACTTTCTGACTTCTGCAGAACACAAAGATATTTTGATGGAGATATGATGTGAATATATACATACAATGCAAGTCCATTGTGACCAACACTTCCAAGCTCCAAAAAGCACATAAAGGCAGCATAAAGGTAATCCATACAACTCAAATGGCTTCATCCATGACTTCTGAAGCAATATGATCGGTTTTGGGTGAGAATAGACCAAAATGTTACTCCTTTTTCACTATAAATCTTAACATCAGCAGTGTCCTTGGCGATCATGATTTGTATTCATGCGCTTGTACTCACGATCTGCACATGCATCAACTGCAAGGAAGTGTAAATGATCTTCAAATCAGTGAAAAAAGTGAAGAAAAAAGATCTTTTGATTGCATCACTTCAGAAGACATGGAATTAACTATTTCAGTAGTATGGATTAGCTTTCTACTGCCTTTATGTCCTTTTTGGAACTTGGAAGTGTTAGTCCCCATTGACTTGCATTGCATGGATATAATCACATCATATCTCCATCAAAATATCTACATTTGAGTTCTTCTGAAGAAAGTAATTCCAGTTTGACACTGTAAAAGGGTGAGAAAATGAGAGAATTTTCATTTTTGGGTGAACTATTCCTTTAAGGCAGTGTTTCCCAAACTGGGGTACGTGAATAACATAATAAGGTGACAATGGGGGTACGTGAATAACATTCTGTTATTTACTGTTCTTTCAAGTTCATCACAGTCTAAAAATAACATTCAAACCCAGTTCATGTATTTTTCACGGGCAAAAATTATTTTGTGTGCCCTCTAGTGTAGAAACACCAAAATTGTTGTGTCATAAAGGCCAGAAAAATATGCAATGAAATAACCCTATCTTTTGCAGTTAAAAAAATGCATCTATTCATGCGTCCAGCGTCACACAAGTATCTTTTTCTGCCAGCCCAGTTCAGTGCTAGGTGAAGTAGCTTAGTGATAGCAAGTAAAATACTTCACTGTTTTACCAGTTGTCCACAATTTATTTTAGTTTTTTTACATAGTTTAAAACGTAATTTGTGTTTAAGTTTAAATGCATAGGGAATTTTGATTCTGATGGTATAAGTTCAAAAGCTACGATAAGAGGTGTCAGACATTTTTCACATTCACACGCAGTAATTTTCACTCACATTTGCTTGCACGGTAGAGACCTGTTTTTACATTGTTGCATGATGTTTTTTCAGCAAATGAGCTCAACCTTGCTAACAAATGTGACACAAAAAAGCACCTTGAGCTGACCGCGCAACAGCACAGATACCTCAATGCTCGAATTCGGCCGGCAATGCCATACTTGCAATGATGCGCAATTCCAGGCACAGAACCGAATGCTATTCTTGCATACCGCAACGTGATGGGGGAGGGGGGGGGAGTTATATCATATCTAGCATACCCATCTCAATCGGTAAGCCATTTATTCAGTATGTATATGATTAATATAACATGCAAAAAACATGTAAAAATATACATGTTTAATTTAAGGGAGTTGTTTTACAAAGATAATTGTGTTAAACAGACATATTTTCAAATTACCTTGTGTGAATTTTATCTATGCGTTAGAGATTTGGTATACGAAAGGATGTTGAATGTTTGAATTGCTTTAAGGTATACAAACCATTTTTTCAATTCCCCCTCCATTGTCAGATTGAGAGAGATATGGATGTTAAATTGGTTATAATGAAAGCTGCAGTTTTTGGGACAGGCCCGCTAATGAACCAGAGACTTTTCAGAAAGACTGCAACAAATTACAACCTTGTCTGTTGTTACATCCAGTTTTTGTGCTGTTGTCATTACACTGAGTCAGACTGTAATTTGCTTGTTTTTGAATATCAGAACCATGTCAGACATGCCAGAATAGGCCACGAATACCTGCCTGCTCTACCTTAGTAAGCAGATTTAAGCCAATGTAGTTTGCATGAGTAATTTGCTTCTAGGACTGACTTTTATCTTTAATCCATCTTCTTCAAAGCCCTACTCTCACTCTCTCTCCTTCTCTTTATCTTGCTACACAGGCCAGCCAACTCGGAGTCTACAGGGCATTTGTGGACAACTATAAGGTTGCTGTGGAAACAGCTGAAAAGTGTTGTCAGGCAAATTCACAGTTTGCCGAGATTTCAGAGGTCAGCTTTAAAAGCGCATACATTATACTGTCAAAACAGGGAGATGATATCATTGCCTTTTGTATGTTGAATTATTTGTTTACAATTTTACCCACAGAACCTGAAAGTTAAGAGCGCTAAAGAGGTTAAAGATCAGAATGCCAAGAACACTTTGGAAAGTAAGTAATGAATGAATAAATGAATGAATGAATGAACATTATATTTATATAGCTCTTTTCTGACACTATACTCAAAGTGCTTTACACAGTGAAAAGGGGACTCTTCTCAACCACCACCAGTGTGTAGCATCCACCTGGATGATGCGGCGGTAGCCATAGTGCGCTCACCACACACTAGCGATTGGTGGAGAGGAGAGAGTAGAGTTATAGAGCCAATTAATGGATGGGGATTATTAGGAGGCCATGATTGATAAGGGCCAATGGGGGGAATTTGGCCAGGACACCAGGGTTAAACCCCCTACTCTTTTCGAGAAGAGTCCTGGGATTTTTAATGACCAAAATTAATGAAAGTCAGGACCTCAATTCAACGTCTCATCCGAAGGCCAGTGCCTTTTCTACAGTATAGTGCCCCCATCACTATATTAGGGCATTAGGATCCTCGAAGACTGCAATGTGAGAAACCCCTGCTGGCCTCCAGCAACCTTAGTTTTCCCTAGGATGTCTCCCATCCAGATTCTGACCAGGCTCAACCCTGGTAGGCGTCAGTGGGCAACCGGTCTTGAGCTACAGGGTGATATGGCTGCTGGCTAATCAAGTAATCGTATTGCCTTCTTGAAGCATATATGCTCTACATTAGATTCTATATTTGGTGTTTTTCAAATAAAATTGTGCATTATTACATTTTGAACACAGTTTGGCTGAAGATTACACATCTTTTTGATGTTTTGATGTTCTTGTCACTTTATGATATTTTGCCTCTCTGTTTCTCAGCCCTGCTGTATAAACCAGTGGATCGAGTCACTCGCAGTACTCTTGTCCTCCACGTGAGTGAAACAGTGAAATGGCATGTTTGATTGTTACTTTAATCATGAGGTTTTTTTCTGGATTAGTGCCACAACAGTCCACGTGGTTCTTTTGAATGATCATGGGCTATATTGATTTGAACACTCAATAAATAAAGGTTTCTTCTGTTCTTTACTGAATATCTCTAATAGTTAAATGTTTTTCATTTAATATAGGACCTGCTGAAACACACCCCGTCCGGTCACCCAGATCACCCTCTGCTGCAGGATGCCCTCCGCATCTCCCAAAACTTTCTGTCCAGCATTAATGAAGAGATCACTCCCCGCCGTCAGTCTATGACAGTGAAGAAAGGAGAGGTCAGTCCTGTACAGCTGTAATGCTCAAGCTCAATTGCTCTTACATCTAAATTGATACTATTATGAAGTTTAGAATACTTACAAAAACAAATACTCTGCAAAAATCTAAAGTGTGGCAACAAATATGCTGCACACGCTGTTATTTTTCCCATAGTGTCTCAGCTCTAAGTTCCCCTCTGTTTATTTTTTATGCCCTGAAGTCAACATGAAACACCATTTGCAACCCATTTTACTTTCATAATGTGACGGATTTATGATGAACTGAATGTTCATTAAGATATCAAATGTAGGGCAGGGATTTTATCCATCGTCTCCGAAGCGGTGCAAGTTATTACATTTTGATGTAAGATTACAAAGAAAAACATGATATTCTTTGGAATAACATGCAATTGTTAAAAATGATGAATCCTTCACAGTATAACCATGAACATGCATTAAGAAAGTAAATAGGGTCAGTTTTGATTTCATGTTTTCTTTAAATCTCAGACAATCATACTGTATATAGGATGTTAAAAAGGTGTAAATACTGTATTTCTCAGCATTGTTTTTGAGACAAGTGAACAAATGATCTCTAGGACACTCCATTTGCATAACTTTTCAAGTGTTCACTCAATACAACACAATCACCGCCCGCCTTCCTCTTCCCCCTTTTATCACGGGTCATTTTTTCGAAACAGCCACAAGAAGTGTCCCAACACCCTTCCCTGCTTCCCAATAAACACATTTGTGTACTCTTTCGACCCGTCTGAACTGTGAGTCAGTTGACCTGGTACTAGACTTCCTCAGAGATTACTGGAAAACTGTGTGGGAAGAGCCTCTCTGATTGTAGGCTTCTGGACATGTCCAGCATTTTTATTAGAGAAAATACAGAGATGTAATTCAAAGATATTGCTTGTTTATTGTTTGAATTATAAAAGAATGTCTGACAGATAAGCTGAGGAATAATATACCGGTAACTGAATTACTCATATCCTTCTAGACAGGTTTATAATTTCTTGAAGTTTATTTGTACTTGTGTGTAGAATTTCTTATCGCTTTGTTATAATTGATTTAATGATAAAACCTTCCTTGAAGGGATAGTTCACCAAAAATAAAAGTTCTGTCATCATTTACAAATACTCATGTTGTGAAAAACCTGTATGACTATATTTTCTGTGGAACACAAAGGGAGGTGTTAGGCAGAATGTTAGGAACTGACAGTCTCAGTCACCATTGACTTGCATTGTATGGGAAATATGCCAATGAAAGTGAATGGTGACTAAAACACATTCTGCCTAAAAGCTCGTTTTATGTCCCACAGAAAAATGAAACTCGTATGGGTTTGCAACTACACGAGGGTGAGTGAATAATGACATAATACAATTTTTTGGTATACATGCATTTAAAAAACAAAACAAAACATGGATTTCCCATCCCAATGACTGAAGGGGTTTTCTGACTTCGTGCTCCATTCACTACAATTCAACCTCATCTGAACACGAGAGACTGGAAGCACAAGCTAATATGATAAAATCTTGCACTACTCTGAAGAGGAATGTTCACTTGCGGACTGTGACCTGCGAATCTGGATGACGAGAAGACATGTGAACAATAGAAAATCGAAACATCACACACTGACCTCTTAGCTCAGTTAAAAAATAAAGAACACATATTTCAAAACGTGTTTTTATTGTTGCTGAAAAGTGAGTAGATTTTGAGTAGTAGAGTGAAAGATATTATTCTAACATTTTTAATATAATATTTTTGTTATTTTTTATGAATTATTTGTTAAAACCAGAAGCCCTCGCACGTGGTCCATTGCAGTGTCCGAAAAAATTATGCATGCTCAAAGCCTAGAGTGACCAGGGTTTAATACATGTTAAAAAAAATGTCTTTGCCTATTTACACAATAAACAATCAGATCTGGTAAGGTCTATTCCAAAAGAGAATAGTTTATTTTCCAGAATTATAATGTCCTTATATCAGGTCGCCTCCGTCCATGTCCCGTGTAATTATTGTCAAAGAAAGATGATGGATGTACAGTTCATGGCCATGTGTTGTTTCTCATCTCAGACTGTTTTAGCTGATGTCTCTGAATGAACAGTGAACGTGGCCATAGTCCATACAGAACCCGTATATCATGTGGGCTGGAGCTTGAAAATACACTTGAAAATACGCTTGAAAATACAAGCTGAAATGGAATACACAGACTAACTGAAACCAGGGTCATAGGTCAGAGTATATGTTTGAATGTGTGCATGCTAACTCCTATACACACACACACACACACACACATAGACATTAAGGCAAAAATCCTTCACGCCCTTCAATTAGGGAGGAATTAGTCACTTGGCACACCCAGTTGTAAAGGATGACCTGTGATAGTCTTTGGATCTATCTGCATTTTTATATACAGTTAAAGGGTCCATTTGGTATTTGAGTTACAGTTTACCCCCAAAATATTTTCTTTCTTTTTTTTTTTAAATTGAAATCCCAATTCAGTGATAAAAAGGGAAATTATGTAAATTTTCTCACCCGCATCTCATTCAAAACCTGGACTTTATTTCTTCCATGGAACACCAAAAGAAGTAGTTTAGCAGAATGCCTGTGCTACTCTCTTCCTTGTATTGAAAGTAGATGGGGTTCAAGGGGGTCAAACTCATTAAAAAAAAATAAAATATATATATATATATATATAATGTAATGAAAGTCATATGAGTTTGGAAAAACATGAGGGTCAATTTTGGGTGAACTATCCCTTTAATAAAGGAAAAAAAAACAGACCTTCATTTGTAGGGAACATTTTCAGTATGATATTGCTTTGATATTTTGAGTAGCCTAAAAAGTTGTTTTATAAAAATTAGTAGATTTGATGGTATAAATTGACTTACAGTAGATAATTACCATCATATCTGCCTTTTGTGAATCGGCTTGCAGTCTTTTTATCACATCTTGCCATGCTTGTCCGAGGTTGAAACCCCCTGAGGGTGCCATCATTATCATGAAAATAGCTCCAGTGACTCACCCACAATAGAGCAATTTCTTAAGTGTGTCATGCCTACATCTGAGTGAGTGGATGTGAGCCTCTCATTGGCTGCCTTTCTTCCTCACCTACTTTAAATGACCTCATGCCTCAGGCAAAGTAGTGACTGCAACTGATTCAGAGCAGTAAACAATGCATGAGCGCCCCCTATTGGAATAGAGTTAAAACCAAGTTTCCAATCAAACATCCTGATTAATACATGTATTATAATTAGGAGCTCTGGTATATACAGTGGAGTTCAAGTGTTCTCTTTTAAAAATGACTTTCTTTATTATAAATTTGAGTGGAAAGTTATATTGAAAATGGAAGTGAATATCAGAATGTCATGGTGTTGAGTAGTGTGTCCTCTTTTTTTCATTAATGACAGCATACACTTGAGCTGTCATGGACTCCATGATCCATGTTTTTCAGCATGATTTGAGAAGAGCAAAGAGTATCTTGTGTGTTTCAATGAAAGCAAGGAAATCTGACTTTTTATACAATAGAGTTAACATGATCAGTGTCATAGATGAGGTTATGTGATTGTCTTTGCATTGTGTTAAATGTATTAACCTGTATTTTAAAGTCAACTTTAATTTCTTTAAAGAATCGCCAGCTTCTCAGAGACCAGTTTATGGTGGAGTTAGTGGAAGGGGCCCGAAAACTGCGCCATGTCTTCCTCTTTACTGACTTGCTGCTTTGTGCCAAACTTAAGAAACAAACTGGAGGGCAAGTCAATTTCTCTTAAAGGAATATTCCAGGTTCAATACAAGTTAAGCTCATTCGACAGCATCTGTGGCATAATGTGCCATTTCAACTGGTCCCTAATTTCATTAAAGTGAATGGGACCAATCCGTAAATGTTAAAATACTCACTGTTTCAAAAGTAAAGACACAAGATGTAAACAATATGTGTGTTAACATGATTTTAGTGTGATTGATTCACTTACCTTTTCTGTGTAAAGTTATAACCAATTTTACAACTTCATTGCCATGACAATGTAATGTCAATAAACCCTAAAACGAATGTAAAAACATTAAGATTTCATTAACTTTACTGCTCAAATAATACATGAGTTTTAACTGAAGAATTAATGTAAGTGATTTTATAAAATTAGAAGCTTCACATTTCTGCAAAAAAATTGGCCAAAATAGTCAAAATAATTTTTTGTGGTAATCAAAATTATGCCACAAATACTTTTAATTGAATTTAACTTGTATTGAACCCGTAATATTTCTTTGATCTAATAATTTTTTCCTTTTACAATACAGTAAATTGTTTTTACTTATACAATACATACTAAACTTATACAAAATACAATTTTGGCTTAAGCCGTCCTCATCTTCATTGTTGTGTATGTGACCACTGGTTTCTGTATCTCTGTCTGTTCAGGAAGGGCCAGCAGTATGACTGTAAGTGGTATATCCCACTAGCTGACCTCACCTTTCAAACCATTGAAGAATCAGAGTCCTCACTGGTCCCACAGATACCAGAGGAAGAAATAGATGCTTTGAAGGTCAAGATCTCCCAGATCAAGAACGAGATTCAGAGAGAAAAGGTAGATCAGATTGATGACTCTACGATATGCACTTCTTCTACATTAATCATTACTGTCAGGGTTCTCACAATCTTTTTTTTTTACTATAATAAATATGTATATTTCTAGTTACTGTATGTGCTGCTCCAAAATGTTTCATTGGCTAGATGTTGCTCTTGTATTGAATAAAATTTGCTTGTAAGCGAAGCAATGCTTGAGTTTTGAGTGAAGCATTCTTTTAAGTTGTTCTTTTGAATGAATCTTTCAAACCAATTGACAAATCGGTTTGAATGATTAATTAGCAAATTGGTCTGAATTTAAATGATTCTTAAAAATCCTTATCCAGTAATCGCATACTGTATTGCTGAAAGGGTCATGGAAAAATCATACAGTTTATATTAATTTGTGAAAAGGGGTGGGAACCCTGTACTGTACCCCTGTATATCATCACCAAACACACAAAGACCCTAAATATCTCTTTGATTCTCAAATGGGTTCCAACAAAAAAAAACTGTATTAATGATCTGTATCCAGAATGTTCCAAATGTTGATCTTTCATCCATCTCTCTTTCGTCCCTTGCTCAGAGAGTTTGTAAAGGTGGTAAAGTCTTTGATCGCCTCAGGAAGAAACTGTGTGAACAAGAATCGCTGTTGCTCCTCATGTCTCCATGCATGGCCTTTAGAGTCAATAACAGGAACGGCAAGGTGAATCAATACAAGAAAAATCTTCTAAAGCTTCTAAAGTTCTATGGTCAAATGATTCTTTAGATGATTAAATATGTACAAACATACAAACAGCTTAGAAAATCAATAAAACAGTGTGTTTGTAGGACACTTAAGCTGTGGAACACAAAAGGAGACATTTTGAAGAATCTTTGAGCTGCTTCCATATAATGAATGTATATAGGCTGCGAAGCTTGATAAAAGTAGTCCATTTAACATCCAAGACTTCTGAAGTAATATGATAGCACTGTGTGAGGATTAGCTATTCTCTGGATTTTTTTCTCTGCAAATAATGAATTAAAGAAAACTAAAAGCTATTCCTTTGACAAAAGTTCTTATATCTTGTTTGTTTGTTCAGGGCTACACATTCCTGATCTCGTCCGATTATGAGCGAGAAGAATGGAGGGAGATCATTCGGGAGCAGCAGAAAAAGTGTAAACACAGATATTCCTCACAAAAACATTCTACCATTCCCAGAAAATCATAGATTTACTCTGTAAACGACTCTTTTTCTTTAGAGTGAAACACATGTTAGTTAAATACAGATATTTAATGCTCTTAATTTAACTGACCGAGTTTCTAGAACATCATGTTCTTTTCACTCAGTTAATGGATTTTCTCTCCTAGGTTACAAGAGTTTCTCTTTGACTTCATTGGAGTTACAAATGCTCACCAACTCCTGCATAAAGCTCCAGACAGTTCATACTATTCCACTGACAATCAATAAAGAAGGTAAGTGCACCTATGATACAGTACTTTATGACAAGAACAGTTGAAATGCTGCTGTTCTTGTTTTTTTTTTTTTTTTGTCTTTACTCATTGTTGTGTAGGATTAAAAAAGTCTTCTGTTTCGCATTTTCTCTCTGTTTGCTGCAAGGGCGCAGCCAGGAAATTACATTTGGGTGGGCCTCAATAAAAATGGATGTGCCAAGTTTTTGCCTAAATATTTTTTTTACTTAATTTTCCCTAACAACAGAGAAGCGGCACAATCAAACAGTTATTTCATATTTTCAGAAATCAGAATATTTGCATTTTTTTTACTATTTTGTAAATATATATTTTAAGTTAAAGAATATTCTCTAATATTCTGGGGGGGCTTGGGTCTAATTTGGCCCAGGCCCACCCTGGCCAATCCTTGGCTACACTTCTGGTTTGCTGTACCTGGAATTTGTGATTTAACCTCACACTTTGGATGTTGTTTACTTTCTTTTTAGATGATGAATCCACAGGGCTTTATGGCTTTCTGAATGTGATTGTTCATTCTGCATCTGGCCTGAAACAGAGCTTGAGTAAGTTATCTGGCATAGGGCATCTCACCTACTTTATGGGAATGAAGCAGAGTATTTTGGGTGGTTGCAATTAGATGGAATGAAATCCAGCTCACAGTAATCATTAAATTATTGAATGCCTCCCTAATATGTGTGCACATGCATAAAATCACCTGACCTGCTTGCTGCTGTTGTTGGGCAGACAGACAGCAGGAGTTCTCTCTCTGTCTGTAAGCAACTGTAGGATGGCTAAAGGCTGGATTAACTGGGAACACTGTGTTCCTTTTTACTGATCTCTCTCTTCATTGTTCGATCTTATTCTCTCTCTGTTTGTGTTCTTTTGCACCCTCTTGTTACAAATACAAACTTTTTTAAAAGAATAGTTCACAAGTCAAATCAAGTCAAGTAAATGTAATTTGTATAGCGCCTTTCACAACACGCATCGTTTCAAAGCAGCTTTACAGAAGATCAGGCATTAACAGACGATAAAACTGTAATGTCTATAATGTCGATGAATCATCATTGTGTAATTAGATAAAATACGATTGTTAATCGTGTTTAAAAATAAGTAATTAAATAATAATTGTATTAATAACCCCAGTGAGCAGCTGAAGGCGACTGTGGCAAGGAACACAAAACTCCATAAAATTTTGATTAATGGAGAAAAATAACCTTGGGAGAAACCAAACTCACTGTGGGGGCCAGTTCCCCTCTGACTAACATCATGAATATAATGACAATATTACTTATGTATAGTTAAGTCATGGTTTAAAATTATTAAACTAAAACTAAACTTTAAACACTGACCCTTAACACTTACTTAGATTTTTAGATTTAGTTTGAACTGTAAAATGAATGACCAATGTCTTTGAAGTCCATCCTGGATTAACTGCAGAAGTTCACTTAGATGCAATTGTCCTTGTTAATTGGTTGATGAAGGCTTTTGTTGGCAATTGTTAGTCTATACATTCCATTTCAAGATCGTAGTCAATCAATAGACCGAGGTGATGCAGGAAGAGATCAGAGATGTGAAACACAGTTCAATCTGGCCAGTAATTTTGGTGAGGTTCGGTGTGGTCTATCCTAAATCCAAGATTCAAACAGTGGCATATGAAGTATCCCATGTCCAATTTTCTTTCTTTAAAGAAACCAGGAAATAAGGCAGAATGTTATATATGCTGATTCTGCGAGCCTAAATCACATGAAGTGAACATAAACACAAATGGAACCCCCCCCCCCCTCCTCAGGGACACGTCTTGCCATACCCAGAAGAGTTGCTGTGGCAGGGCAGAGGTTGTGATTCCACACACACCTAATTAGGCTAATCAAGCCTCAGAGAGGGATAAAGGCCGACTGGAGACTGCAGTGAAACAGAGAGAGAGATTTACGGACAGCTCTGTGTGTTTGTCTTTTTAATTTAATTAAATATTATTTATATTGTTACGCCAGTTTTCGGAGGCTTGATTAGCCTGATTAGGGGCAAGGTGTGCAGAATCATGACCTGGCCCCGCCCTCCGTCCTGCCACAGTTGCCATGACGAAGATGGAACTGATCAGTGAGGACGTGGACCAGAATGCCCTGAGCTGGGACCAAGCAACTCTCCTCAGGACCATAACCTTCCCAGTCCACCATGTACTGAACCCATCTGCCTCAGCGTCTGACGTCAAGCAACCGCTTGATGGAATAAGCTGGAGCGCCCTACACTAGGCAAGGCAGAGGTGGGACATGTGTGGAGGGATGTAAATTAGACCGAATGACAGGTTTAACTCAGGAGACATGAATCACGGCGTGGACGTAACTGAGGAAGGGGGGAAATTTGAGACGCACACCAGCTTATGAGAGGGGAGTTGAAGTGGGATGTCCTTATAAGACAACAGACCTTCTGCCCACAGACGTAAGCTGGAGAATTAGACCAGTCATGGTCTGCTGACTTCTTAATGCATGGTCCAGTCTGGAGGAGGGCATCTCTGGCAGTCCGCCAGGTGTGACGGCACCGCTGAATAAACGCGTGTGTGGACGGGACCTGGGCATCGGTTTCTTGGGCAGGGAACAGAGGGGGCTGGTAACATAGGCAACACTGGAAGGGTGATAGCTCCGTAGACGACGGAAAGGAATTGTGGCCATAATCAACCCAGACTAAATGAGAGCTCCAAGAAAAGGATTAGGGGAGGCAAAGCAACACATGGTCTTTTCAAGCACTTGATTAGCTCAATTAGCTGGGGATGGAACCCAGAAGACAGACTTACTGTAGCAACAGCTGTTGGCAGAATTCTGTTCAAAACTGTGACACAAATTGGGGGTCCCTTGTCTGAAACCACATCGACCGGGAGGCCATGAATGCGGAAGATGTGATAAATGACATCAACCGCTGTCTCCCTCGCTGAAGATAATTTGGGGAGGAGAATGAAATGAGCTGCCTTCAAGAACTGGTCCACCATGGTCATGACGACCATGTTGCCATGGGACAGGGGGGGAAGACCGGTGACAAAATCCATGGCAATGTGGGACCAAGGTCTAGGAGGGACTGACAGAGAATCATTCATGTATTTATTCATGGCCTCCCTCTCGGGAGCAGAGAGCGAATATAACTGACCTCGTGGGGGAGAAGTACCAGGAAGCAGATCGTTTGCGCAATTGCACGGGTGATGAGGAGGAAAGGTCGAAGCACAGGACCGACTGAACACTGCCCTTAGATCATGGTATGCCACAGGTACTCTGGATAAATCTACCGGTTCATCCTGAAATGAAACACAAGACTTGGCAGGAGAAACTGCAGAGTTAAGACAATGAGACAGATTATATAGACTCCAGGCAAGAACAGAATTGGTTGACCAGTCAATGTGAGGATTGTGCATTACCAACCATGGGTGCCCTAGCACCACCGGTGCAGATGGAGACTGGACCAGGAGGAAGGACAGCTGCTCAAAATGGTTGCCAGAGACGAGGATAAGCAGTTTAGTGGAATGGCTGATGATGGCCAGGGTGATGAAATTCCCCTCCGCTCCGGAGTCCACCAAAGCAGAGGCAGAATGGCTGGTCAGTCCATAATGCTGTGGGGCCAGGAGAAGAGTCCGTAGTGCGAGGGTTTTGCTCAGTGGAGTTGCGCTCACCAGTAGCCTCCTTCCTATCGATAAGCATTGGCTTTTACTGGGAAATTTGCTGAGACATGAACGGCGGTCAGCACAGTAGTGGCAGAGTCCCTTGGTGATGCACCAAAATTTCTCATCTGGTGACAGCTGTGTCCTCCTGATCTGCTTGGGTTCTGCCTTGGACTGCAGATCCAATGATCCGTCAGCAGGATTGGGATGGTGGTGATGGTCAGCCGGCTTGGGATATGGAGAACGACGTTGGCTGCGTTGAAGCGTGAGATGCTGGTCCACTCTAATGGCCAGATCCACCAGGTCATTCAAACAAGGAAGCCAAGGTGTAGATTTCATCCAGGAAGTTATTGGATAACCCACGCAGGAACTGATTCCACTGCGCTCGATCATTCCACTCAAAAGGATGCAGCAAGGGTGCAGAAGTCGATGGCATAGTCCTCAACTGACCGGTTACCCTGGAACAAACTGGTCAGAACCCTCGCCGCTTCACGACCTTGGGCCGAATGATCAAAAACTCGACGGAGCTCTGCCGAGAATTCCTGGAACAATGAGCAGCAGGGGAAGCCATTGTCCCACATAGCGGTTTCCCACCCACCGGCCCTCCTGGACAGGAGCGTTATGACAAAAGCCACCTTACCTGTCTCCAAGGGGAATGTGGAGGGCTGCAGCAAGAAAAACAGTTAGCACTGAGAGAGGAATGTGCGGCATGACCCCACCTCACCTGAGAATGGAGCAAGAAGGTTAAGACAGCTTTCTGAGAGTCCGATGCTGGGGGAAATGCTGGGGCCGGTACCAGAGCTTCCGCAGTGGGACCAGTATCGGGAGGGTGGCAAAGTTGTTGGACCAGTGACGTGAGCTCTACAAGCTGGGATGCCATCATCTCAATCGCACGGTTGGAGGCGGAGATCTGGTCCTGCTGGCAACCCAAGAAAACTCCCTGCTGAGCGAACGCAGATTGAAGGTCAGCGTCCTCCACTGGATCCATCCTGGCTAGATTGTTCTGTTAAGAGGATTAGACAAGAGATCCAGTGTGGAGGCAAAGGAACAGACTTTATTGATAATTAAACTCAGCAGAGTTGGCTAAGTGTGAGGGGAACCCAGCACCGACTGCAGCGTGGGGATGGAGAGTGTGTTCGTAGGCTTGTGTGTGTTGTGGAAGTGTTAAGAGCAGATCCGGTGCAGAGAGGTAACAGAAAAGGAATATTCAGGTGAAGTGTCAAGGTGAGCTAAGCAACCACCAGTTACTGATTCCATTCCATGTTTAGCTTCTTGCCATACATGGTGTTGAATTTACTTGATGAGTATCAATAATATCTCTCTATAAAACTAATACACTGTCTGCACTTTCTCTCTCCTCAGATCTATATTGTAACTTAGAAGTTGACTCTTATGGCTACTTTGTAAACAAAGCCAAGACACGTGTGTACAGAGACACCACAGAGCCAAACTGGAATGAGGTAAGAACTGCTACAAATCCTCAGTACATAGTTGCCTTCAGAAACATTAATCCAACTAATAAGAAATTTAATTTTAACACATTTACTCAGACAGCAGATGTATTATTATTTGATATACATATGCACACAGATCACATTGGTGCCATGTTTGGTGCAGAAAAAATACATTGTAGCTTTAAATATTAATAGAGGTTTTAATGCAATTGTTAATTGTTTAATTTAATAAAGATCTTGAACTCTCTTTTCACAGGAGTTTGAGATTGAGCTGGAGGGCTCTCAGACACTCAGGCTGCTGTGCTACAGTAAGGTCAAACAGAACCGGGATGATGGGGATAGCATGGATCGCATCATGGCCAAGGGACAGATCCAGGTATAACTTCTCATTCAGTAATGCATCCACTCATTATTATAATTATCAGCTTCTCTTCCTTTGGTATGAATGCCAAGGACTTTCCCTGGAAATGCAGGTGTATTTCAACTATTATGATATTTGAAATTGTCAAAGAGCTTTGAGAGGGTGAACAGCTAACAGAATTTCAGCAGTCGTTCCTCACAACAAATCTTCAAAGTCAAATGCAGTGAACAGTACAAAGCTTGTAAGTTGTTCCCACCGTACTGCATGTGTTTTTTGTAGTGGTGTCACCAGAGAAAACAGTGGTGGGTCAGCCAAGGGGCGGCCTTAACGAAATGCTTATAAGGTGTTTGTGGTCCAGAAGGGATTACAGGGACTGTACTATAAGGATTGTCATCAGAGTTGTGGATGGCTTGGTAGAGCTCCAAATGAGAGAGAAAAAGTGGGACATGACACACTGTCACAGAGGGGGGCAGTTGGGATTTTTGCAAAGGGGAGGAGTGAGAGTCTGGATGAACATTTGAAAGCTTTTCTCATGATCACATGACCCTCTGTTGTCATGGCAACCATGCACAATTCCACATTGGCAACAGGTTGCATGAAGGAATAACTGTAGAGCTGTTAGTATATGCAAACCATGACGAAGGGTCATTTATAAAAAAAGTTACAGAGTTAAAAGCTTCAACTATTTAGGTGATAACCACATTTCAAGGAAAAATACAAGCAAAACACTTCAATCAGTTTTGAATACTTTGTCAGTAAGTCAGCTGCCACACTGCACTGTAATCAGGTGGGTGGAGATTCTCAGGAGTTAATCCCAGAGCTCCCATCTGTGGGAAAGCTCTGTCAGGGGATCTGTGTATGTGGTTGTGTGCTTGCGCTCAAGAACAGAACAGCTAGTGGTAGATGCTCACAACAAAAGTTTCAACCAACCCATCTAAGCCAGAGAGGACTAACATGAGCACAGATCTATTTCCAGAATAACAATGAAAGCCGACCATTGTGCTTGAAGATCTGAAGAAGGATTACTGTACATGTACTGTACCTGCTTTGTATCCAATAAGTGTGAGAGTGGCAATTGGCCACATTCTGAAGATCATGACAGAGATGGGTAATAAGGACTTGATCCAAAATCAGAATTGTGATCAGCTGTGTGGTACAGTGAATAAGGCCATGAGCAATAAACTGATGAAGGAAGAGTTCAGTTCCAGCTGTGCAGTGGAAGAGGAGGACAAGCAGGAGGAAGATGAAGAGGAGGAGGTGGACATGGGGTTGAGGAGGCGTGCCAGCACTGGGGCTCGATTCTGGGGTAGAGTTCGCAGTACTCTCCTGAGACAGAAGGTGAAACTTAATGTGAAACGTAGTAAATTCCTGTTTTACTTTGGTTTAAGATGAAAATTTTGTAGCCAGATAGGGAGTTAAAGTATTTTCTGATGTGAAGTGATTTGTTTACACCCATCACAGTTATTCAAGAATACATTTCTTTGGTCTGTAGATTGTGGTTTGATTGGCATAGTAGGGTATGCATAGGGTTGACTGTATAATCAGTCATTAATCACATATGTTTTAGGGATGCACCGATACAAACTTTGTGTGCAGATACCAATATCTCATTATTTAGAACAACAAATACAGATACTGATAGTTTGGCGGTTCTGCTTTTTTTATTAATTGTCAAATCATTAATAATTAATTGCACAACTTTGATAGAAATTTAAATAATAACTTTATTCTCTTGGTTTCTACATGTTTTTTTTATATTTCATAGTAGCTGGTCTCAGTTTTAAACAAAACACTGTAACAAAAAGCACATTAACTCGCATTAACCTTTAAATGCATGGAACTTTCATGGCACGTATATATCAATCACAAATGGATCTACCAAATGCTTTGAATCCCTAAATAGTCATTGCATAGGCCCTAGAGAGTGTAATTTTTTTTTATTAATTCTAGACAATTAGAAAATAATAGAATAAAATATATTTTGAGGTTTTATATTTCTTATATCAAAGACAAAATACAACAAATCAGGACAAATCTAAGGTTAAGGTTAACTTTATTGTCCCCGAGAGGAAATTTTGCTTGGGCACAGTGCAAAGTTGTTTCATAAAAAACATCACAAAAGACAACACAAATCACAAAACACATCAACAAAAACCTGATAAGCATCGACATGTTGTACTTTACAAGAAGAAAATATCTAGAAATTCTAGAAAAGGATTCATAACTTTCACACTGAAATTTCATGAGACACAACTGGTTGTCAAACACATATTAAGCTACACAAAATCCATAATCCAAACATAATCATAAGGTACACATAAGTATTTTCTCAGGCTCTTAACATTTTTTTCAAAAGTACACAAAAATGAAAAGTCATATCATACTGTTCATGTGTTATACTTGCAATTGTTTCTTCATCAAATAATAATGTAAAATGTAAATCAAGTCAATCACTGAAATAACACTGCCACCTTAAGTAACAAATAGCATGGCATACTGATAATTCACCATTCTTGCACAGAAAGTCAACGTGATATGGTATTTATTTGTGTGAAAAATGTACTAGTTTCTCTTTTAATAAACAACGAAACAGATATCATGTGAAAGTGAACTTATATAGATAAGAAATAATCATGAATATATAATTCATATAAGTGCAAAAAAAAAGGGGGGGGGGGGATAAACTATTACATACATAGGGTCTCTAATGACCCCATACAATTTTGGTACATAAACCATTCTGAAAAAAAAAATGTGTTACACTATTTACAAGAGAAAGACTGAGCAAAACTGAAGATGTGTGGGCACAAATCCCAAAAAATTGATGAGTTTCAGGGGGTAGAATGAGGTTCTGGATCACTAAAGACCCGAAGTGTCCATTTAAAGGTTAACTGAATTCTGAATAGTCTCTTGTTAGGCTCACATTAAATTGGTAAGATTTCTTATTTTTTTATGATTTTAAAGGTGCACTCAGTAATGTTTTCCTCATTAAAAAGGTTTAACTCCTAAATACATTAATTGTAATTTTGCAATATATGTAGGAAATCATGACCACTCACATTAAAATGAAGACTCCAGTCATATCAGTAACCTTATAAAAGTTGTTTTATTCTACATTTAGAGGGTCCACACTTGGGGGATGCCATGTTAGAATCACGTGACCAGCCGAATTCTACTTGCTTAATCTCAGTAACCCTTCTTTTATTTGACACTTTCACTCATTCATTAAACTAGTCAAGGTTGACTCTAAATGTCTACAATGGCATCTGAAACTGAAAACTTTTGATTTGAAATTATGCTGCATCCAAGCCGCAAGGTGTCAGTGTAAGTCCAAGATGACGCAAAGACAAAAGTTACTGAGTGCACTTTAACTCAGTTAAGCTTTAAAAAACTAATCATATATCTTGATGTATTCATATAGAGCTAAATTAATGACAAAAAGATTTGAGTTAGAATTTTTTTAATTAGAATTTTAGACATGTGGCATTTAACAAAATTGAATTTCCCATGGCGTATTTTATAGATTTGAATTTGAGTTTTGTAAATTTGAATTCTAGACATATGGCATTTAACGGAATAAAATTGTTTTTGTCGCATATTTTATAGTTTTGTATTTTTAAACAGCAGATTTTGTGTTCTTAAATTTTTTAAAGGTGAAATTAGCTGTAAATATTCAGATCATAAAATTACAGCTGAAGAAGAAATTCAGTATTCAAAATTCAATATACAATTCAATAATCTCAAATTTAAAATTCAGAAATTCAGATCTTAGAAAGTAAGTAGGCCAAAGGTCATGCTTTAAGTAAAGAAAAGTAGAGGGTTTCGGAAAAGTCAAACGGAAAGATGCCCAGGGTCCGTGCTCATCTACATGAATGTGCCTAAGGCATGCTGCATGGATGCATGAGGTCTGCAGATGTGGCCAGGGCAATAAATTGCAATGTAAGTACTGTGAGACACCTAAGACAGTGCTGCAGGGAGACAGGAAGGACAGCTGATCGTCCTCGCAGTGGCAGACCACATGTAAGGATTGGTGGTGGCGTATTGGGCTAAAGCACATAACTGTTAATCAGAAGGTCACTGGTTCAATCCCCACAGCCACTTAACTCCAGGTTGCTCTGGGGGGATTGTCCATGTAATAAGTGCACTGTAAGTCGCTTTGGATAAAAGTATCTTCCAAATGCATAAATGTAAATGTAACAACACCTGCAATAGGCTGAGAGAGGCTGGACTGAGGGCTTGTAGGCCTGTTGTAAGGCAGGTCGTTACCAGACATCACATGTAACAACGTCGCCTATGGGCACAAACCCACCTTTGCTGCACCATACAGGACTGGCAAAAAGTGCTCTTCACTGACGAGTTGCAGTTTTGTCTCACCATGGATGATGGTCGGACTCGCGTTTATCATCGAAGGAATGAGTATTACATCGAGGCCTGTACTCTGAAGTGGGATCAATTTGGAGGTGGACGTTCCGTCATGGTCTTGGGTGGTGTGTCACAGCATCATCAGACTGAGTCTGCTGCCATTGCAGGCAATCTCAACACTGTGTTTTACAGGGAAGACATCCTCCTCCCTCATGTGGTATCCTTCTTACAGGCTCATTCTGACATAACCCTTCAGCATGACAATGCTATCAGCCATACTGCTCATTCTGTGCATGATTTCCTACAAGAAAGGAAATTCAGTGTTCTGCCATGGCCAGAGAAGAGCCCGGATCTCAATCCCAATGAGCACAACTGGGACCTATTTGATCGGAGGTTGAGGGCTAGGGTCATTCCCCAGAAATGTCCTGGAACGTGCAGGTGTTTGGTGAAAGAGTGGGGAAACATCTCAAAGCAAGAACTGGCAAATCTGGTGCAGTCCATGAGGAAGAGATTCCCAGAATTCCCTGTGATGGTCCTGCGGCTGGCTACACCCCATTTCAATAACTCCATCATTTGTGCTCGCTTGGTGCTGGTCTGTGCTGTGTTTGGTATCGTTAAACCGTTATTATTGCCAAAGACTTAATCTTTCACCTCATCAAACTCAAATGTAACAACAAAATTCATCTGTGTTTGTTCTGCCAATTATGGTTTGTTTATATGCTATATGTGACATTGCTGAACAAAGTACATTGTTTATAAAGACTAATTATTCAGAAGTTTTTTCGCAAGTAAACAGCCACAGTTTCAGCTTTGAATTTGCATTTATTAGTTTTAGTTTAGCTTGCACGACTTGTGTTGATGGTGTTTGTATAATTTTATAGGCATTTATGGCAGCTAATGTTCAAAATATTGAAAAATTTAAATGTTTGAAAACTTGTTAGGGGCCTTTCACAAGCAGAAATGCGTTGTTGCACTAAAATTAGAAGCAGAGCCACAAAAAGAGGAAAACTTTTAACTTGACATGGCATCTAAAAACATGAACAAGCCATCAAAGGCGGCCATCTAGTGCACGATTTCATTGAAAAACAATTATAAAACAGTGCAGATGGACACAAAATATGAATTGAATGTGAATGTCCCCTCAGTGTAAGACTAGAACAGTACGTGAACATGCCGTTTGTTTGTGGTGTTATTGTACATCGCTGAATCAAAGTAAGCCTAGCTCATAAAATTACCCTTATGAACATGCAAGATTTGCAAAGCAGTAGATCAATTACTGTTCTTGTCTTACACTGAGGGGACATTCACATTCAATTCATATTTTGTGTCCTGCTGCACTGTTTTATAATTGTTTTTCAATGAAAACATGCACTAGATGGATGTCTTTGATGGCTTGTTCGTGTTTTTAGACGCCATGTCAAGTTATAAAAACCTAAAATGTTAAAAGTTTTGCTCTTTTCATGGCACTGTTTCACATTTCTGCTTGTGAAAGGCCCATAACAAGTTTTCAACTATTGTGCTGAAATGTTTTATATTTTGAACATTAGCTGCCATATATGCCTATAAAATTATACAAACACCATCAACACAAGTCGTGCAAGCTTCTAACAAATCTCAAACAAAAAAAGCTAATTCAAAGCTGAAACTGTGGCTGTTTACTTGCGAAAAAACTTCTGAATAATTAGTCTTTATAAACAATGTACTTTGTTCAGCAATGTCACATATAGCATATAAACAAACCATAATTGGCAGAACAAACACAGATGAATTTTGTTGTTACATTTGAGTTTGATGAGGTGAAAGATTAAGTCTTTGGCAATAATAACGGTTTAAAGATACCAAACATGGCACAAATCAGCACCAAGCGAGCACAAACAATGGAGTTCTTGAAATGGGGTGTAACCAGCACGCAGGGCCGTTACAGGGAATACTGGGCCTTGTGACAATATATTGCTCTGGCCCCCTTTCCTATTAAATTAATACAGTTTTGATTACTTATTCTGTACTTTTTGCTGGGCATCTATTTTCATTAGGCCTTGATCAGCTCATTTGTTTATTTTTTTGTAAATGTGCATACTTTCCAGTGGTGTTTTCATAGAGCTTCTGTTTTTAGCTGGAGACTGTGTTTAGGTCATGCTCAGATAAGGATTATCATCTTGATTGACATTTGCCCCTATTTTCACAGCTGGATCCTCAATCGCTGCAGGGTAAAGACTGGCAGAGGACATTAATCAGCATGAATGGGGTCAGTGTGCTCATCCTTTATAATAATAACATTACTAATAATAGGAATAGTATTGTATGTTCAGAAAGTAATTTACATTTAAATAGGACAGAATAGTGGATTTAGATTTGTATATATCTCTGGGATGTGGATAAGAACTGATGATGCCATATGGAATCACATATACAGTAGGTCATGGATTGATGGATTGATTAGAATCCACCAACATCATCTAATTAATATTTTATTGTAACATTTTTTTTCTGCCATCAAGTTTTACCAATGTGAAACACAATGATGGATAATCAGAGGCATGCAGATTGATATTAAGCTGATAACACAGCTTACAGTGATTTCATTCTTGATAAATTGATGTTTTGTTCTCATTGGTGAGTTGTTTTTGTAATAAAGTTCACATACATCACTCTGTCCAGATTGAGGTCAAGCTGTCTATGCGGTTTACAAGCAGAGAGTTCAGTCTGAAGAGGATGCCCTCCAGGAAGCAGTCCGGAGTGTTTGGAGTCAAAATCGGGGCAGTCACGAAGTGAGTCAAACTACAGATCAGTCTATTTATAAAAGGGTGACTTTTTAAAGTAATTATTCTTGTTTGAAAAAGTATATTTTAATAGCACAAGCAAAGTGTGACAACTGTTTCACAAATCGCATACCAGAAGCAGCACGTGAGTCTGAGATCCACCATGTCAGGCCTTCAAAATTTCCACAGAATCCCTCAACAGTTCAAATGAATGAGCAACTAAAGTCATATTGTCAGATTCATCAGCCAATCAGATTGATTTATTTGTTCTTGGTGGGTGTGACCTTCTAGCTGGCCTTGAGTGATGCAATCACGCTTTAAGTGACGTCATTTGAAAACGAAGAGCGTGAGATCTTACTGACAAGTCTGCTCTCATTACTGGCACATCACCATTGAGAAAGAGATCCTTATGAATGTAAAAACACGAGATGTTCTGCATGACCGTGTGATTGCTCAATTTATTAATCAGGAAAGGAGGACTGATTTTCACTTCAAGTAAATTGGTACGTGCTTTTTGATTGTTATAGAAACATCAGGAGTTTTCTAAGTGTAAATTAGGCTGTTTGAGTATTCAGTGTCGGATCAAGTTTTGAAAAGTAGTGCTGCTCTCCATTCAACTCGGAAAGTCTGAATTTACAACTACAATGGATTGCATTTTTAAGTCAGAATTACAGCTTGTAGGCTCGTGCAGAAATTTTCAACTCTGATTTCGCTGAGATGCAGGGGGATGTCGACACTCAGGGAGATATACAAAGTGATAAACATTGACTTTATTAAGTAATATCGATAATTTATTTGTTTCCATATTACATGATATTAAATCTTGTTTAACAAACGCCTGCAGAAACAGGTGTATAAAACATTATAATCTCTTTTGATAATTGTACACCTGAAGCACAAATGCTAGCGCTGCAGCATTGTTTATCAGTTGGGTTGCTAGGAAACATCTTTAATGAGAGTCAAACACCTGCTAAACTAACGGGAATGTTGCAGTTCCGAATATCGGGGAATGGAATGCATTTCTACCAGAAAGACTCGGGAGAATAATACAGAACAATTAACCATTTATTTACAGCTCGGCAAACAATATAAAGATAAAAGTTCTTTGGCGTAGGCCCCATCCGTAGCTCGCAATCCGGGGGTACGGACTCTGCATTTCCTGCCTGCCGATGAAGGCAGGGGCGCAGCCGACCCCCAGTGAGGTATGGGAAGGGACCATCCTGGTGGTGGTGTGTAGGAAGGAAGGGATCATCTTGGTGGTGGGGAGGGTGGAGGAGAACGAAAGCGTCAGCATCTGTGAACTCAGACATGTGTAAGTACCCATCTTTTATACTGCAAGAGTTAGAACGCGATTGGATAGATAGTGACATAACAATTGAGTCTTCCTGGCAGAACTTATGCTAAAGCTTCCATTTATGGTCGGAGATATCAAGTAGGAATATCCCTCATCCAACTTGAATGGAACGCAGCATAACCGTGTACCCTGACGAAACAAAATGTATTGCAAGCAACATTTAAACCGCAAATATTATTAGATAGATTTTTCCAGGTATTATAGACCTTCTTGATAGATTCATATAAAAAATTTACATTTTTGAATGTCTGCTCGGGAGACGTTCATTTCACCAAACAGTCATGCTGCAGTTAAAATTAGGCTTGCTTGAGCATTAAGTGTTGTTTCAAGTTCTGGCTTTCATGCATGGATGTGTTTTTAAAATGTCAGTTGGTATTACTAGTTACCTGCGACATAATGTATGATGCCCAAAGGCATAGGGTGTCTTATTCACTGTGAAACTGTGTTTTCTTAATGGCACAATTCACAATGAAGGCCTAAACTTTAAATGCATGGCCTGCCACTGGTTGACAGGAAGACAAATTCTTAACCACAAGGGCATTGTTAAATGTTTTAAGAGCATATGCCTTCCATTTTGTCTCTTCTCTTTGGTCAATGCTCACTTTAATAGTGCATGCTGTCAAACAGTCAAGCGTGATTCAACAATATATCATCTGGAAATCTGTCAAGCACACATCTATCACTCCAAGAGCAACAGCAGTCACATGTCAGCCATGTTTCCCATTACTCACAAGACACATGGACCCTTCTTTGTGTGTGTTTTAATAGGCCCACATGGCTAGAATGAGAAGTCATAAAAAATAACCGCCAATCCTGCATGGAGGAGGTGGAACTTCCTTTTAATAAAGCTGAGGAAAAGAGGCCCTCCACTAGAAAGCTTTCGCAAGTCTTAAAGCTGAAAGCAACTCCATTATGGGCTTCCTGAGGAAATAGGAAAATATGGTTTATTAAAGGCAAGGTTTGCCAATATGTGTGCAATTAAAAAAGGTTTTAGAATTAGACTCTCAGATGTGCATTTTTTTATATTATAACAGCAATGCATAAGGGTGATATATTGCCCACTATTAATATATGTTTGATTTAAACTCGACAGTTGGTTTTGGGAGGAAGGCACAGTATGCTAGACAGAATGTTCCTTTTCTCAGGTGGTCTTATTATAATGTTGATTTTGGCTTATTGGATGCTGTGTTGGGATAATGCAGATGTCGGTTTAAATATAGGCTCTGAGAATATTGATACCACATAGACATTTTCCTTTTATAGTGAATATATAAACAAGGTCTCAAAATATGTTGGATATAGTTTTACTTCCCAGAAGTTTTCTGAAAAATATTTCTTTAAATAATAGCAAGCATGAGTGGATTTCTTTTGATTGGAAATGCATTTAAAAACAACTTTTCTGTTTAAGAATGCTCAATTTGTGGAAAATATAAGCCATATGGTCACACAATATTTTCTATAATGTTCAGAGGTCAAATAATTTACAGCTTTTGAGGGATATATCACCCTCAAATTAAAATTCTGTTATTATTTACTCTCCCTCATGTTTTTCCAAACCCATATGTCTTCCATAACTTATTCCATGGATTGCAAAAGGAGATATTAGGGAGAATGTCAGCCTCAGTCACGTTCAATTTCATTGTATGGAAAAAAGCTGCAATGAAAGTGAATGGTGACTGAGGGTGACATTCTGCCCAACATCTCCTTTTGTGTTCCACTGAAGAAAGTCATGTGGGTTTGGAACAAATGAGGTTGAGTAAATTATGACAGAATCATCATTTGTGGGTGAGCCATCCCTTTAATACAGAAAAATGTATTCAACAGAGAAGATTTTTTTCCAGACACTGGTTGTTGACCTATCGTTCTCTTTATTTGTTACTGTCAGGCGGGAGCACTCTAAGGTGCCTCTCATTGTGAGACAGTGTGTAGAGGAGATTGAGCGCAGAGGGATGGAGGAAGTCGGCATCTATCGAGTCTCTGGTGTGGCCACTGACATCCAGGCCCTGAAAGCTGCCTTTGATGCCAGTGAGTATTTCAACACTTTACTGGACTGTACCCTGTCCATGATGTGTAAAGATATGGCTAAAAATTTGATTTTCTTTTTTCTTTTTTGTGATCCACAGATAATAATGATGTATCCGTTATGATGAGTGAGATGGACGTGAATGCCATTGCTGGAACACTGAAGCTCTACTTCAGAGAGCTTCCTGAGCCCCTCTTCACCGATGAACTCTATTCAAACTTCACTGAAGGCTTCAGTCTGTCATTCTGTTCTTTCACAACATGATGAATAATCTTTAAAACTGTAAACTCTAAAAGTTCACCCAAAAATGAAAATAATTGATTCACCCTCATGCTGTTCCAAACCTGTATGACTTTATGATGCAGAACATAAAGAAAGATGTTTTTAATAAAGATCGTTATTCCATCTATTTTATAAAATGGCAGTGGATAGTGACTCACTTTAAAGCTTGTAAAATGACTCAAAAGTGTCGTCATCGTAAAGGGATCTGATTGATCTGTTTTAAATATTGATCTGTTTCTCACCCACATCTATCAGATCTCTTCTGAAGATATATATGTAACTACTGGAGTCATATGGATTACTTTTACAATCTTTATTAAAACATCTTTCTTTATGTTCTGCCTTTATGTGCTTTTTGGAGCTTAAAAATGTTGGTACTCATTCACATGCCTTGTAAGGATCTACAGAGCTTAGATATTCTTCTAAAAATCTTAATTTGTGTTCAGCAGAATGAATAAAGTCATACACATCTGGTATGGCATGAGGGTGAGTAAATGATGAGAGAATTTTCATTTTTGGGTGTACTATCCCTTTAAGGCATGGTGAGGGTGATTAAATTATGACAGAATTTTCAACTATTCCTTTTAAGTTCACACTAATCAGCCTCTCTTTTTTTTCTCCAGCTTTGTCAGACAGTGTGGCAAAGGAAAGCTGTATGCTCAACTTGCTGCTCTCACTTCCTGAACCCAACCTGCTGACTTTCCTGTTTTTGCTGGACCATCTGAAGAGGTGTTGTTCTTCTGTTCTTTTAATAATTTTCTAAGAGTAAGAGACACATTATGTTCCTCCTACACATTGACTGGAGTTTTCTTCCTTGTTACCCTTCAGGGTGGCTGAGAATGAGAGCATCAACAAGATGTCCTTCCACAATCTCGCCACAGTTTTTGGTCCCACCCTCCTTCGCCCCTCTGAGAAGGACAGTAAAATCCCTATCAATCCCACACAGCCCATTTCTATGAGTGACAGCTGGTCTCTTGAGGTTATGTCTCAGGTAAAGCCCATAGTGCAAACTATTTAATGTTCTGGAGTACCAAAGTTCTAATTCTAGAGTATCTGAAAAGCTATCAAAATGTGTACCTGCTAGTCAGTTTGTTTTTCTCCATCTCTGTAGGTCCAGGTATTACTGTATTTCCTTCAGTTGGAGGCAATCCCTACTCCAGACAGTAAACGGCAGAGTATGCTCTTTTCCACAGAGGTGTAGGGAAAGGGCTTGAAGAGGAGACTCACATTGTCTGTGGTCTACACAGGTGTATTATTATTTTTAATGACCTGGGACAGATGTGATTCAGCATGTGACCAATAGAGAGCGCCAACAACCTACTGAAATCTTTGAAGTGGGTCATTCTTGTGTCAGAACTGTTGCCAGTGAATTCCCAAATGAGTCTGTAGCATTCCATTTTATTTTAACGATTAAGGTGAAGTAATATGTAATGGAGAACAACAGTCCAGACATCTTATGACTCACTGTATCATCCATTGTAACACTTATTACTGAATGGTTGCTCAAATTTTGAGTGATCGGTTTTCCGTGGATCCTTGGGTGGTGAATGTATTTCTTGCGTTTTATGTCTTGTTCCTTTTCTGCACTGTGGGTTTGTAAAGAATTGCACATTCCAGGTTTCCATGACCATTTTATTTGATCTGATATTTTGCTCACCTATGATTTATATTTTCTCTTGGTAAGGGCTACGGAAAATCTGACACACATAAATCGTGAGAAGGACCACTTTTATACAAACCTTTTCTGATTAATAAAACACACAATCAGAGAATTCAAATGTGAGATTCTTTAACCAACATTTGTGTCTATGGTCAACACCAGTCATTCGTAAAAAAGACCCATGCATATGCTAGCAACGTTCATAAAAAAAAGAGACCATATACAGCACAATTAGAGTTTCTACCATTCCCAAGGTATGCATTCCTTTTATTTTATGAAAGCCTCTCTCGGTTTTATGCCACATAAATCCACGTCATATTGGATCACTGAGCCTATATTAAATCAAGCTACAAAATCTATACAGTACATTTGTGGGTCATATCGCATTATATTATTGGATTATAACATCATTTTTTAGTAAGTTTCAAACTAGAAAACTTTAAATGTCACATACCATGATGGCCTCACTGATTATCTGTACATGCCTGACTGTAACTGATGGACTTAATATATTAAAGTGATATATCAAAATAATACAGTATATTAAAAAGATATAGGAGTTCTCCATCAGAGTAATATTCCTGCTACTACACTAGTGTGCAAGCAAGATCTTACATTGGATTTCTGCCATATCATGACAATGCTACAAAAATGTATGTGCTCTCTTGGACTGTGCTCAATACACATCAACTTATTGATAAATAATTAACTTAATTCAAACACTGTATAGCTTTTTTCATGTTTATTTCAAATTCGTTTGGGATTGATGTATTTTCTTTTCTTGCTGTTGACAAAACTTGGAAGCACTTTGTGACCCTGAACAGTGCCAAGACCTTGCCCTGTTACAGTAAATGTATAAATACATTGTTCAGTAAGATAGCTAATATACAGCAATGAGTTTAATGTTCAGAACAAATGAGAAGTTTTGTATCATTAGGATGTCAAGTAACATGCAGGCATGTTGATTTGTTTTTGACTTGTTACTTTTCTTTTAGATTTCTCTCAAAGATTTCCTTTTGTTACTGTCTAAAGCTTACATTGTAACACTGATTCTTTAAGATTGTGTATTTCCTTTACAGTAAGGAAACCCCTTATATTGTGATAATTGCTTTTAAAAGGAGTTTACCCCAAAATAAATTTCTGTCATCATTCATTTTTCTTCATGATTTTCCAACCTTATATTACTTTATTTATTCTTTGGATTACGAAAGGAGATGCTAGTCAGAAAGTTATTGATTGGTAGTCACCATTCACTTTCACTGTATGGAAAAAGGTGTAATAAAAGTTAATGGTGACTAAACTTCTCAGTCTCTAACATTCTGCCTCACATCATTTTGTGTTCCATGGAAGAAAGAAAGTCATTCTCTTCTGGAACAATATGAGTGTAAATTATAAATCAGATTTAATTTTAATATGTACTGGAACCAGCTATTCCTTTATCACTGTGTCTCAGCTACTACATAGCTGTTTCTCTGCTTTTCTCTTTTATTTTACTTTCTGTACAGATGAAAATATTCCAGGCTGCCATTTAAAAAATGAGCTTCCATGATGAGGAAATGTTCTGTATGAGTATTGCACAGTGTGGGTTATGGAGATGGATCACAATAAATCCCTTTATCCTCTTGTTTCCACAGAGCCATTGACTGTTCTGTCTGTTTATATGACCTGTAGCCAAGTACATTCAACTTGCCTCAAAAAGATAGCATTACTCCCCTGAAGACATTAGGACACAATGGTTTGTGTTCAGCAGTCTTTTCCCTCATTGGAGTGCAATTGCTGTAATGATTGTCATTTATTATTTTTACTGGACAATATTGAGGCTGCACAATCCTAAACGTGTATGGCAAACATGCTACATTAGGTTTGGCAATATGATTCTGTACAAAGTAGATTAATAAATTTGAAGTTTGTTCAAATGCAGCCAGACTTGTGGGTTAAAATTTAACTTTACCTATTTTAAAGAGTTTAATTTTTGATCTTTATGATTGATTATAAATACACAAAAAAGTATACAAAAGTAACAGTCAGTATCTGATGTGGCCACCAGCTGCATTAAGTAATGCAGTGCATCTCCTCCTCATGAACTACACCAGATTTGCCAGTTCTTGCTGTGAGATGTTACCCCACTCTTCCACCAAGGCACTTGCAAGTTCCCGGACATTTTTGGGGGAATAACCCTAGCCCTCACCCTCAGATACAACAGGTCCAAGACGTGCTCAATGGGATTGAGATCCGGGCTCTTCACTGGCCATGGCAGAACACTGACATTCCTGTCTCGCAGGAAATCATGCACAGAACAAGCAGTATGGCTGGTGACATTGTCATGCTGGAGGGTCATGTCAGGATGAGCCTACAGCAAGGGTGCCACATGAGGGAGGAGGATATCTTCCCTGTAACACACAGCGTTTTGATTGCCTACAATGACAACAAGCTCAGTCTGATGGTGCTGTGACACACCGCCCCAGACCATGATGGACCCTTCACCTCCAAATCGATCCCGCTCCAGAGTACAGGCCTTTGTGTAATGCTCATTCCTTCAATGATAAACACGTCAAGTCTGAACATCACCCCTAGTGAGACAAAACCATGACTCATCAGCGAAGAGCACTTTTTGCCAGTCCTGTCTGGTCCAGCGAAGGTGGGTTTGTGCCCATAGGCAATGTTGATACTGGTGATGTCTGGTAAGGACCTGCCTTACAACAGGCCTACAAGCCCTCAGTCCAGCCTCTCTCAGCCTATTGCAGACAGTCTGATCACTGATGGAGGGATTGTGCATTCCTGCTGTAACTCGGGCAGTTGTTTTTTCCATCCTGTACCTGTCCTGCAGGTGTGATATTCAGATGTACCAATTCTGTGCAGGTGTTGTTACACATGGTCTGCCACTGCAAGAATGATCAGCTGTCCTTCCTGTCTCCCTGAAGCACTGTCTTAGATGTCTCACAGTGCGGACATTGCAATTTATTGCCCTGGCCACATCTGCAGTCCTCATGCCTCCATGCAGCATGCCTAAGGTGCGTTCACGCAGATGAGCACAGACCCAGGTCATCTTTCTTTTGGTGTTTTTCAGAGTCAGTAGAAAGGTCTCTTTAGTGTCCTACATTTTATAACTGTGTTCTTAACTGCCTATCATCTGTAAGCTGTTAGTGTCTTAACAACCGTTCCACAGGTGCATGTTCATTAATTGTTTATGGTTCAATGAACAAGAATGGAAAACATTGTTTAAACCCTTTACAATAAAGATCTGTAAAGCTATTTGGATTTTTACAAAATTATCTTTAAAATACAGTGTCCTAAAAAAAAAAGACATTTCTTTTTTGCTGAGTTTATTAGTATTGGTCTTTTGAATCGTCCCATAGGATAGTTTTAAGAGAGTGTTTGAAAGAAGTGTTTTGTGTGCTATTGTCCTTTAATTGTTTAATTGTTAATGATGCCAATCAAGAATATATTGGTTAAAAGAATATTCCAGGTTCAATACAAGTTAAGCCAAATTACAGCATTTGTGGCATTATGTTGATTACCATAATATAATATGTTTGACTTGTCCCTCCTTTTCTTTAAAAAAGCAAAAATCGAGATTAAAGTGAGTCACTTACAATGGAATTGAATGGGGCCAATTTTTGGAAGGTTTAAAGGCAGAAATGTGAAGCTTAGTATTTTATTAAACCACTAAAACTCGTGTATTATTTGAGCTTTAAAGTTGTTTAAATTGTCATTTTTATTGTTAGGGTTAGTTGACATTACATTGTCATGGTAACAAAGTTGTAAAATTGGCTATAACTTTACACAGAAAAGCATATGTGTGGAAAGGCCTAAAAAGCATCACCAAGTACAAGACACCTCCCCTTCGCTATGTAGAGAGTCAACTAATGGCTGATGAACTGAATATTTTAACTGCAGGTTTGAAAAGCCCAGTCTCACACCCCTCCCTCACTCTGGTCTTCACACACACACCAATAACTCCTGACACCCCCCTCCTGCTACTCAGTCTGCCTCAGTGTGCTGGGTCTTTGAGAAACAAAAGACTAGGAAAGCTTCAGGCCCAGACAGTGTTTCTCCTGCCTGTCTTAAAGTCTGCGCTGACCAACTGGCCCCCATCTACACACAGATCTTCATAATTCACTAGAGCAGTGTGAAGTTCCCTGCTTTTTCAAACACTCCACCATCATTCCGGTTCCAAAATTGTTTTTTGTTTTTTTAAATCACAGGACTTAATGGCCATAGACCTGTCACTCTCATGTCAGTGGTCATGAAGTCATTTGAGAGACTGGTTTGGGCCTACCTGAAGGACATCACTGAACCCCTGTTTGACCCCCTTCAGTTTGCTTACCGAACAAACAGGTCAGTTGATGTTGCTGTCAATATGGGAATGCATTATATCCTGCAACACCTTCGACAGACCTGGAACTTATGCAAGGATCCTATTTGTGGACTTCAGTTCAGCCTTCAATCATGCCTTATTTCTTTCAACCAAACTAACCCAGATTTCCGTGCCCACCCCAATCTGTCGATGGATAACCAGCTTTCTGACAGATAGGCAGCACCTAGTGAGACTGGGGAAACTCACATCCGGGACCCTCACTATAGGGGCTTTTCCACTACTAAACTCATCTCTTCTCGCTTTTGGGGGGTTTCCCACTGTGAATAGTACATGGTACTTTTTTTAGTACCACCTCGGTCGAGGTTCCAAGCGAGCTGAGCCGATACTATACATGACGTCAAAACCCTGCAGATCACTGATTGGTCAGAGAGAATTATCACTACTATCATCACTGGATTTGCAACATGGGACATCAACGCGCTAGTTTTCAAGTTAGCTACAGTGATAGCAGTATCATTTGTTCATGAAGCTTTTGAATTGTAAAAAGAAATGGTGCAGAAAACAAGGTGCAGACTTTCCTCTCGTTAGCGACGAGCAAAACCAAAAAATCTTTCAGAAAGTGTCTCAGCTGTTGGCCGCACAACTGAGACACGGCTTCCACCAGACCTACCAACAGTGTAGGGAAAAGTAAAAAATGACTACAGAGCCATCAAGGAAAAGTGGAAGTGGTTCGACCAAATGCACCCTATCTAGACCGGCGAGAAATGGGAGAGGGCCCTGAACTCAGCCACGGCTTGAGTCCACGATGGAAGATGGTACGTTAACTCTATACTCTGCTTGAAAGCTTCACTTTATTTAGTTGACCAGCTAATGGAAAGCTTGCTTCTAAAACAACCAGGCCAATTTAACCGTTACACTTGTGTAAAATCACTATGCAACAAATGCTTTATGCAGCACAATGAGCTAGTAGCTAACAGCTAGCGGTTGAGTTTAAGATGATGTTGCACGAGTAATGGCCGCACAATTATGACAATCAGCCACAATGACAATGTGTCCCCAACACATGGCAATTTGACAATCCCACCCATGTTGTGGCGTCACTAAACAGCAGTGGAAAAGCAAGCTCAGAAAAGTAAAGCAAGTAGAGTTGAGTCAAACTGTAACGTGCTGTGGAAAAGTACCATATTAGCACTGGTGCTCCTCAGGGATACTCTTCTTTTAAGGCATTTCAACGCCATTAATCCACGCGCATTATTGACGCTTGCACGCGCGATTGATTAAAGCCATGCAAGGAAAAAGTTAATTAAACCCTCGTGCGCATTATTGACACTTGCACACAGTAGTTCATTGCAGCATGAGGAAACGGCAATACAAGATCTCGCACCGAGGACAATTCCCCAAAGTCTCCCGCTCTCTCATCTGCTGCTTTTGCTTGTTCAAACAATGACTCGCATGCAGCGGGGCCGTTGGTGAAGCCATGTCTAAAGGTGAAGTTGAGCTTGTCATGAATCTTATAACAGGCATTTAATCACAACAGACTTCAGGAAATGGGCAACATATCTGGCGTTAATTTAGAATCAATTTATTGTCTGTCACTACTCTTAAAAAAAAAAAAAAAAAAAGAAGAGCAAATGCCCCTAGCACTTCAGTTTATTAAGATTTTCTCAAAAGCATAATTTCTCAAAATGTGAGTTATTGGCCATCCATGATCATCCTAATAGAACATTATAATATCCCAGTTATAAACAGAGTTAAATATTTTGGGATCGGTGGATAATTAAGAAAAAAAAATATTTTGATAAAAATGTAGAGAAATGTAAATTAATGATAAATACTTGGCTTCAACTTCTGCTAAAAAGATCAAATACATTTTGATTTTATATGGAAAAGGAAGGAAGTAATTTATGTACGTAACAGTGATATGATTAAAGATTATGAAGATGGAGGTCTTAAGACGATTGACTTTGACATTATGAATGGGGCTATCAAGCTTAAATGGTTACAATCGTTTTTTAATAATGAGGCCTGGTTTGAGATTCCTTCAGCTGTAAAAAATTTAGTGGCATAAGTTTTCTGTTACAGTGTGACTTTGAAATTTCTAAACTCCCTATAAAACATTCTTCTTTTCAACAACAATACTATTATATTGGAAATTGATTTTCAAACATAATTTTAGCCCACAAAACATGTCAATCTGGAATAACAGATGTATAACAGTAAGCAGAAAATTTTTGTTTATTGATGAGTGGTGGCAAAAAGGCATATGGTCAGTGACACATGTTATGTATAACTTTGGGAATATAATGAGTCTCAATATTTTTTGTGTTAAATGCAATATAAATTGCTCACCAAATTGTATGATAGAATTATTAAAAGTATCCCATTGTCGATGATTAAATTAGTTATAGGAACAATTAAAATATTCCTAAATAAATACCTAAATTGCATGATCTCATGATAGAAAATGAAAACTTTGCAGATAAAAAATGCTCTAACAGATTACATTTACATTTATGCATTTGGCAGACGCTTTTATCCAAAGCGACTTACAGAGCCCTTATTACAGGGACAGTTACAGGGACAATCCCCCTGGAGCAACCTGGAGTTAAGTGCACAATTGTGGTGGCTGTTCGAACCAGAGGAATTTTCAATGTATGAGTGGGATGAAAATTCCCAAAACAAAATATTTGTATTCTTTGTTGAAGGATTGGTTTTGTAATGTAAAAATCTCCTACTCCCCTAATTTATTTAAATTTTTTGTTTAATTTACTTATTATTTTTTGTAATGTATTGTTTGGTATATGGTGGAGAATGTGATTTGTAAATTGTTTGAATTATAATCTCAGTCTTTGTTTGTAAATATTTCAGGTATGACTGCCATTCTGTTGATGTTCATACAAGAATAAAATAATAATAATAAAAAAACAGACTTTCGGAAAAGGGTAAGTAACCAATGACATTTTAGTTTACAATCAAAAGAGCAAAGCCCACCCCGTGACTAGCAAAAATAAAAGTGTTTGAGCAAGCAAAACCAGCAGATGAGATTAGATAGAGTGGGAGATTTTGGGGAATTTTCTTGCGCGTGCTGTCAGGCTTGTCCTCACGTGCGAGATCTTGTATTGCGCGCGCAGGAGCTGTCATGCGCACGCAGGATCTTCCCGTTTCCTCTTGCAGCAATAAACTACTGTGCAAGTGTCAATAATGCGCATGAGGGTTTAAAACGCGCGTGCGAGTTCTTCCTTTTTCCTCGCGTGACTTTAATCTGTCGCGCGTGCGAGCGTCAATGCAACATCTGCAACATCAGCGACGAAAATGAGTCTGCATACAGACGGGAGTTTGATCAACTGGCTGTCTGATGCGGGCACAACAACCTTGAGCAGAAAATGCTCAAAACAGTAGAGATGATGGTGGACTTCAGGAGAGCTCTCCCCGCATTTGGTTTGGTTCAGCCACCAAATTAGACGGAAGGAAACTACAATGGACAGTCAGGGCTGCTGAGAGGATTATTAGTGCCCCTTTGCCCACCCTCCAAGATCTACATCTCCAGAGTGAGGAAACCTGCAGGAAGAACCACTCACACACACCCTGCCCACTCCCTCTTTGAACTGTTGCCCTCTGGCCGGCGCTACAGAGCACTGAGTGCCAGGACTTCCAGGCACAGAGAACAGTTTTTACCCTAAGGCCATTTTCCTCGTGAACAATTAAACTGCCACAGGACTCCCCCATATTGCGATAATTTAAATAGCCTACATTTCTGATGTACATGTGTAAATTCACTCATATTTAATAACTGAACAAACCCCATACCACGCACATATATCACCACTTGCACATACATATGCCATTCTGTTAAATGCCCTATTATTTGTATGTCTGTTTATACTCTTACCTTGTTTTATATTCTGTGTCTCACTGTAATGTTCTGTGTGCACTTTTCACCCCCAAAAAATCCTTGTGTAGGTAAGAAAACTTGGCAATAAAGCTCATTCTGATTCTGATAAGGTTAGTAAGTGATTTTATCACACTAAAATCATGATAACATGCCTAAGAAAACGAGGGACATGTCGATTTGAATTATACAAAATATACATCGGTGCATTCCTAAATGGACGTCACCTGTTGACTGTTCAGCTTACACAATTGACAATATGTAGCGCAGCTGCAATGTTCAGACAGAAAGAAGGGGTTGCAAATATGCAGAAGAAACATCTGGTAGGCGGGCATAGTGTTGGGGTTTGATCTAGTGTGTGTATGTCTATGGTCTGTCAGTCGCGCTGTGTTTGCAGTGGCCAACCATCAGTTTAGCATGAGACGGCTATCTGCCTCTTGAACGATGCCACATACGCCTGATTCCCGGAATACCCGCTGTTATCTACCCTTGAACACTACCAAGAAGACCATCTGTCCTGACAGACGCTTATATAGACCGAAAGGAAGGAGCTGAGGTAATAAATTAGACATTTATTATATCTCGCATCCTGGTGAATTAGCACGTCCTGTTAGCATTAGTGGTTAGCCTGTAAACTCACACCCAAAGACTGGACAACAGTGTTGAAAGTGGGTGTCACTAAATTGAAGAAGTGGTCATTTCTATTGTGTTTTAGCTGTGAGAACAGTAACATTTGCTATTATAGTGGTTAGGTAGCTAAATTACAAAACTAGACAGTCAAGCCCTGATTGTTCATGTCAGCAGGGTTACCAGCGTTTCTTGTGAAATCCATACGGGACGCCGATTTTCACGTATTTTATTGACTCACGCACAAACCGAAAGAATGGATATGAAACACGGACGGAGTTGTGAGAGATACCGGCTGTTAAACGTTACACTTGACAGAACCGGTCGGTCAATCAACATATTTGTCGTGAACAATCTGTCGTGTTTTTCAGAAGCAGAATTCGTCGCATTTAAAAGCAGTTGCGTGCAAAAGTGCACGATTATTGTGATCGAAAAACACTAGTAATTTGTGACGTGACATTGCATTGATATGTAAGTGCTCGTCCTGAAAGACTCTCTCTCTCAGAAAACTGCAACACTTATTGTACATGGTACAGTACATGTAGGGTACAAAGGGGCTAAAGGCCCCCTTGGGGTAAAAGGCACTTTGATTGTATTTCCTCCCAAAACACTAAACAGTACTACCCAGCAAACAATTTTAGGTTCTGGGAACGTTAGTTTTTGGTTCCCAGAACGTTCCCAGAAAGTTCCCTATTGGTGATCCAGGAAAGTTTTCTTAACGTAAATAGAACGTTCCCTTAAGGTTAGGGGAACGTTCTGGAAACTTTATGGGAATGTAAAAAATGACTTTGCCAATCAATGAGCGCTCTCTACTGCCTGATAATGGTCATGTAATTAAGTATTTGATCACTGCTGTTAAAGCAAACATTTGCAACCTTTTAATTTAAGAAAAATAGAACCTAAAATAACCTACAGGGAACATTCCCAGAACGTTCCTGTTTGGTTCCCAAAAAAATAACCAAATGGGAAGCATACGGGAACGTTCTGGGAACGTTCTGTGTTTGCTGGGTACACACCGCAAAATATTCCTGACCCATGAGGTCACTGCGTGAAATGTCTAAAGTTTGATTTTGAGGTCATTTGATTGAATATGTATACATTTTTAAAATGTGGCAATTTTATGTAGACTAGCTAATGAGAATCCCTGAAAAGGAAATTATCACATTTATTTTGAGAATAAAAATACTTGTAATTTTCAGTTTTGTTAAAGGTGATAAAATCCCTTATTGAAAAAGTTTTTTTTAATAACTCTTCAAAAGTGAAAGCATAGTAGTTGGGGTAAAAACTCCCCACCCCCCTGTTTTTCTTAAGTGGTGATTAGATTTGTTATGAACATTTTTCAAAGTGGGCTCAGATTGACAGATCCATTCACAATGGAGATTAATTTGAACATATAGCAGAATATTGTATGTTATAAAATTCTAAATATGATTGAAAATAACAGGAAATGGTTACCCTTTTCTGATGTGGTTATTTTGATTAAAGCAATATCAAATGCACAATCCTGCTGGTATGGTCCTACATCAGCCCAGCTGTGATTCAGACACAGGCTGAGTGCCACATGGTAATCACAGCCATGCTGGTTTAGTGCCATAGAGCACGGTTGCAATTGTGATATTGCTTTTATACAACAGTTAAACAAAAAAGTAAATGTTAGGGCTGGGACAACTCGCTTTGACAATGATTCAATTCTTTACCTAACAATTACGATGCATCGTGAAATCTGAAATTTGGCCACGATCATGTAAAAATATGCCGAAAAGAGATTCAAAGTTTTACTGAACATTCGTTATTTAGACAGCACAGAAATGCACCAGACATGAGCACTTGAGCGTGTTTCCGCAGAGACCTAGCACGTGTGGAGGCTTTACGCTAGTCTCTGCGGCATCCACGCACAATTCCCCACACACCCCACCGAGAGTGAGAACCACATTATAGTAGGCATGGGTGGATCGATACTAAAGTATTGATACTTCCGATACTGACGTGGTATCAAGAATATCGATCCTCACATTAAAATATCGATTCTGAAGTTGTTTTTTTTTAAAACCAGCAATCTTATTATTTAGATAACATGAATATTAATGCATCTCCTAAGCTTCGAAGTGGAACAGAATAATTATATGAGCAAATTGTTGAATGGCACCGGAGCTATTTTTTCTTCCACTCATCGTGATGTGCAGAAATGCTAAAATACACCAGCAGAAAGCGTTCACCCTTTCAGTCATAGTGCTCGATCAAATAGGGAGCTTTCCTGATGTAATTACAGAAAAACAGCATCTGGAGTTATTCACACCAAGTAATGACAAACCTAGACATGACGTGATGTATTATAATGGGCTTGTGTGACCATTTTTACAGGTTTATTTAAATTCAGAAGTGTTAAAACATTGATAATGATCTTTTATCCTGGTTAATAAATGACACCCTTATGAAAACTATCCATGGATTTACTGTAGTAATATTGTATTAGCCATGATTAGTAACCACGTTTTTTTATTTCTTTATTTTTTTGGGCAGTAATTAAGGTTTTGATACAATAAACCATGGTTTTACTACAGCATTACTGTAGTATCCATATGGTAACTTGTTTTCAGTAATAGTAACCTTATAATAATATCTAGGGTTAATTTTGTGGTTGCTTATACTTACAAATTTTTAAAAGATAGATAAAGCAGCCTAATAATTTTTTGCTTAGACCTTTAAATATATATAAAAAATGTAAGTAATAATTTAAGTTAATAATTTTATCCAAAGATTTCTTAAAAATTTAATTCATTTGCGGTATTGGTATTGATATCGGCGATACTGGGCTAAAATTACTTGGAATCGGATTGAAAAGAAAATAAGTAGTATCGTCCATCCCTACATTACAGCGACCATGAGGAGGTTAACCCAACGTGTTGTTAGAAATTTTGTTCTTCCCGGTCATTGTTTTTAAGTGGTTGTAATTTTAAGCTTATTAGGGGCCATCCACACCAAACGTGTATTTGTGTCCTTCCATGCTGTATTTCTATTGATTCCTATTTAAAAACAAGCTCTAGATTGACTTCTTTAACCATTGCGCACTCTGTCTCATGCTGGAGCCCCGCTGAAAACAAATGTCTCATGTTTAGAGCTGGGATGTTTCGTATTTGGCTAGTAGAAAGTTGGCAACCCAGTGATGTCAGTGATGGTGTATGTAAAAGAGATATGATATCTGTCAGAATTACCTGAGAAATAAATCATGGTGTTCAGCTAAAGGTTTGATTTTCATTGATCACTGTTAGTCGATCAAGAGTTTTTGTACTGTTGGCAGTTTTTCATCGGTTTCAGTTTGAAGATATAAGTGATAAAGTTCTCATTAATGTACCTGATAAATACACAGGGGGCCAAAAATTTGGAATACTGTACAGATTTTGCTCTTATGGAAAGAAATTGGTACTTTTATTCACCAAAATAGCATTCAACTGACAGGTAATATCATAAAAATACCATTACAATTTGAAAATAATTACTTCAAATTAAAGTACTTCAAAGAGTTCTCATCAAAAAATCCTCCATGTGCAGCAATGACAGCTTTGCAGATCCTTGGCATTCTAGCTGTCAGTTTGTCCAGATGCTCAGGTGACATTTCACCCCACACTTCCTGTAGCACTTACCATAGATGTGGCTGTCTTGTCGGGCACTTCTCACGCACCTTACAGTAATAAATGCTCATAAATGCTCAATGGGGTTAAGGTCCATAACACTCTTTTCCAATTATCTGTTGTCCAATGTCTATTTCTTTGTCCACTCTAACCTTTTTGTTTTTCTGTTTCAAAAGTGGCTTTTTCTTTGCAATACTTCCCATAAGGCTGCACCCCTGAGTCTTCTCTTTACTGTTGTACATGAAACTGGTGTTAAGCGGGTAGAATTCAATGAAGCTGTCAGCTGAGGACATGTGAGGCGTCTATTTCTCAAACTAGAGACTCTGATGTACTTATTATCTTGGTTAGTTGTACATCTGGGCCTTCCACGTCTCTTTCTGTCCTTGTTAGAGCCAGTTGTCCTTTGTCTTTGAAGACTGTTGTGTAAACATTTGTATGAAATCTTAATTTTTCTGGCAATTTCAAGCATTGTATAGCTTTCATTCCTCAAAATAATGATTGACTAATGAGTTTCTAGAGAAAGCCGTTTCTTTTTTGCCATTTATGACCTTAAATTGACCTTAAGACATGCCAGTCTATTGCATACTGTGGCAACTCAAAAACAAACACAAAGAGAATGTTAAGCTTCATTTAAAGAACCAAATGGCTTTCACAGCTGAAAGCTGTGCAGTTTGATATAATGGCAAGTGATTTTCTGATACCAAATTATCAATTTAGCATGATTACTCAAGGATAAGGTGTTGAAGTGATGGCTGCTAGAAATAGGGCCTGTCTAGATTAGATTTTATACAAAAAAAAAAAAAGTTCAAATAGTGATGGTGCTGTTTTTACATCAGTAATGTCCTGACTATACTTTTTGATCATTTGAATGCCACTTTGGTGAATTAAAATAAAATTTTCCTACCAAAACAGCAAAATCTGTACATTATTCCAAACTTTTGGCTGCCAGTGTATATACACAGAATGTTTCAAAACCTACTAATTTGCTAGACAGCATTTGTCATTTGTTGTGCTTATAGGCACCCTCAAACTTTCATGGCCCCCCATGTGCCCTACCCACTCACAAGCTTTCAATACGATAATGATTCAGATGGGTAGATTTCAGTTATAATGTCCCTTTTGCTTAAATATGAAAGAAATGTTCTCTCAGCTAATGCTGTTAATTATACAAGGGACCTTCTTACTTGGTACATTACGAAAATATTACATTCACAAACTCCAACAGCTGTTTTCAATTTTCAAAGTGCAGTCGCTGTGAAGGATATGAGGTAAAATATGACCAAATGATGATCTTATCTTCCATGGGTTTTGTTAATATAGCAGAAGGAACGAGACCCCGTCACTACCTCTGCAGCGCATGGGGCTACTGATATGTGAACAAAATAATTTAATACTTTTATGTGTGTACTTTTATTTAGGCTGTAGTAAGTAACTCCTGTTATTAGGTTTGAATATTGATGATCATTGATGGTCACGTGTGTGAATTTATTTTTTATATTATTTATTGTTCTGTATTCTTGTTTTCAACAACTAATGTACCTTTTTATGTTGTGGATGTCTCATTAGTCACGTTTCCACTATCAGGCCAAATGAGAGCATGCTAGTGTTTGCCAGGGCCAGTTGCATTCCCACTCACTGAGTTTAGCTAAATTAGGTCAGAGGTTTCAGCACAAAGATATTAATTTCCAAATTTGTATATCTAGCTACCAGTTTACCCCAACAGATCAATGGAGAATCACCAGTAATGGTCAGTAGAGAAAATCAGGGCTCTTCTGAATAGTTGTGCTGATGAAAATGTGCAACGTCAGATCGATGGCATCTACCAAACGAAAACATGATTTAGTATATTGTCGTCGAACTTACCAAGTTATGTATCCAGCACATAATGCTACAGGTGTGGGGAAAATGGAACAAAAACAAAACAAATTATGGGCCAGTACAAATACGTGTTCATTTTGAGGGCTAGTCTTCAGTGTCTAATACCTCAGTTTGAGTTTCCCTCTTGCTTGTGAAATGGGCGAGGTGTGTGATATTGGCACTAGGGCGGCGTATTAAGGACGGGTTTTAGGACAACGCAATATGCACTGCCTGGCCAGAAAAAAGGTTGCCGTTTGGGTTTAAATAAGCAGATACTTAAGAGGCTATGATTTGATCATTATTGCAGTAATTAATGTTTCAGCTGATAACAGTTCTTTTTAACCCTAACTGATGCAGTGTGTAGCTTCTCATTTCTTAAACATGTCGGAAGACATTCCTGTGGTCGTGGAAAAGCTGTTACAGTGTTTCAGAAGGGGCAAATTATTGGCCTGCATCAAGCAAAGAAAACAACTAAGGAGATTGCTGAAATCACTGGAATTGTGCTTAGAACTGTCCAACGCATTAATAAAACCTGGAAGGATAGTGGTGAACCATCAGCTTCGCGGAAGAAATGTGGTCGGAAAAAATCTTGATCGGAGATCACTGAAATGCTTGGTCACATCATATATATAAAAAAAAAAATAAAAAATATCGACAATAGAGCTCACGGCTATGTTTAATAGTGAAAGTAAGAGTTTCTGTCCAATTTCCCTGATTCAGCTAGACGTTAAGAATATTGTAAAAAAATTTGGCTAACCAATTAAGTAAAGTTATGAAATCTCTTATACTTCTAGATCAGGTAACATTAGGCGTTTCATCTATATAATGTGGTCAGTGGTGAATGATCAGACTCCGATCGCTGCCATCTCACTTGTCACTGAAAAAGGATTTGATATTATACAATGGGATTATCGTTTTAAGGTTTTGGAAATGTACGGGTTTAGGAATACCTTTATTGGTTGGATTGTTACTTTATAGACACCCGGAAGCGGCGGTACAAATTTCTGGATTAATTTCAGATTATTTGACTTTGGATAGGGGCACCCAGCAGGTTTGCCCTCTTTCCCCATTATTGTTCTGTCTTGCCCTGGAACCATTAGCAGCAATGATGAGAAAGGAGGAGGATTTTCCTGGGGTGGTGGTGGGAGGTGTAGCACCTAAGCTTTTGCTTTACGCAGATGACATTTTATTATTCGTCTCTGGCCCTACTATATCTATGCCTTGCCTCCACAGAATTATTCATTCCTTTTCAAATTCTCAGGATACAGTGTCAATTGGTCTAAATCTGAAGCTTTGACTCTGACAGTGTAACCTTTTTTCAGCCAGGCGCCTTCTATTGGCCCAAAAAGGGCATTGAGTATTTGGGAATTTTATTTCCAGCAAATTTGTGTCATTTAATTAGTTAATATTAACCCTTTTAATAAAACGTTTTTTGAGCAATGTGGGCAGGTGGGCTTCATTACATTTATCTATGATTGGGAAGGTTAATATTATTAGAATTAATTGTATTCCAAAATTCAACTACCTGCTACAATCTCTTCCTATATATGTCCCCCTCTCTTATTTCAAGCAATTTGATAGCATAGCGAAGTCCTTCATTTCGAATGGTAAATGCCCCAGATTACGTTTCAGTAAATTACATAAGCCGATTGTCCAAGGCGGGCTAGGCCTACCCAAGATTTAGTTTTATTATTATTAATTCGGCACAGAGATTTGTCACATTGGTCACTTCCACCTGAGAGAGCCCCTCCCTGGTTTTGTATTGAACAGGGAGTTCTTGCCCCTATTTCGCCATTGCAAAGCCTTTCTATCAAACTAATTTGAGAAGTTAAGTTACACTCCGTTATCTCGCATTTGCGCTTGGTATGGTCAAAATCAGACCATATGGCTGAACCCATAATTGTGTATTAATAAGTCCCCTTTCTGCTGGTCAAAGTGGATTGTGAGGGAGGTTAATAAGCTTGGGGATCTACATGACAGTGAAGGGTTGAGATCATTTGAAAATGATCTCAACATTTTGGGATTCCAGTTCTCAGTTCTTTAGGTATTTACAGCTGCAACACCTGCTCTGTACTATTTTGGGGAGTAGCATACACCCCCTAAAGGGGCAGGTACTCTGAGAGTGGTGATTACAATGCCAATCAGAAGATGGAGACACAACCCATGTTTTTTAGTTGTGTGTAGAGAGTTTTATGTGTGACGTATTGGGCACTCAAATTTCATTTTTCCCCAGACTGTATTTTAGGCGATGGGGCAGTCAGTAATATAGGGGATAAATGCACAAAAAATGGGTCCTTGCCAGTATTATGATCGGTAGACAGATTGTTCTAAGGGGATGGAAGTCAGCTGGAGTGCCCTCATTTCAAGAGTGGTGCACTGAGATGGGGAGGGTGGCGGCATTTGAGAAAATGTTATGTAGAAGGCTGGGGAACTTGGATTCATTTGATAGGAAACTTGTGTTCATGCTCTTCTAAACTAAAGTGTAAGAGCAGTGCAGATCTGTTAGGATTTACTTTTTTATTTTTGAAATTACATATGTTAGCCAGCAGGTGGTAGCAAAAGATCATTTTTGTGTGTAATATGAGCCAGTCGGTGACATAAAGTGAATCCGTTAGTCATTGTTTACATAGAACAGCGCTCCATGATCATTCGTATTACTAATACATTACCACAGCTAGGAAATAGCTTTAAACGGCTTTAAATGGACAACTTCAGGATTAAGGCTCATCACAGCTGAGAGACACAACTGATTTATTACAGAACTCAAGGTGCTTACCTTTTATTGGAGTTTCCACATTGGATACATACTGTTTAAAATGGCAGAGGACATCGCTGTTTCTATAGTGAATGACACATGCGCACTCTTTACTGTGAAATAGGGAGGAATACCCCCGCTTGGAGAAAACTGACCTTCAGAGTGCAAATGATAGATCTGCTTTGTTTTTATAATGCTTAAATGCTATAAAGTCTCTTTTCAGATTTTGGTCGTGAACATTTCAAATGATTCAATGACTCACTCATAGCACATTAGACTTTCATTTGTTGCCACCTTGTGGCATCTCCAGAAGGGGTCACTAAACTAATCAATTACACTATGTAACCATTTTTTCTTTGGTAGTAAGTGTTATTTCTTAATTGCTTATGTCTCAAAATTATAGAAATTTGCTATTATTCCCCACAAACCAGGACAGTTCTATTTAGAAATGTACCTATTTCCAATTAAAAAACGGGCGAATTTGTGTCTTTTCCAAAAAACAACAACACACGAATCCAAATTAACACATTTATACTAAAGTAATACAAAAATGACTAAAAAAGATTTAGAAGTGAGTTGTTTTTCGAGATTTACAATTATACTGTAAATCACTTTCACGAATCGGCCCCCAAATGTAGTGTCCCATCAGGTTCTCGTTATACTGTCCTTGGTAGCGGTGTTCAAAGTTCAGTATATCCTGATTGAAGTGCTCGCTTGCTCCTCCGAGTATGCTCCCGAGTTCTCCTTGAATTTATCAAGATGAGCATCAATGATATGGACTCTGGAGTCTCAACCAGCTCCACATCCCGCCTTGTGATCGCCCAGGAAGCCCCGAACCACTGTGACAAAGCTGTTCCAAGCCACTTTCTCCTTACTATTGAGCTTCTTGGGGAATTCATTGCACTCCAGGATCTTCTATATCTGTGGTCTGACGAAGACACCAGCTTTGACCTTTGCCTCAGACAGCTTAGGGAAGAAGTATTGAAGGTACTTGAAGGCTGCCGACTCCTTATCTAGAGCTCTAAGAATTGTTTCATAAGGCCCAGTTTGATGTGCAGTGGTGAGATTGGCACCTTCTTGGGGTCCAACAGTGGCTCCCACTTGACGTTGTTCCTCCCCACAGAGAACTCCGTCTGCTGTGGCCAGTCCAACCTGTGGTAGTGCGCCTTGGTGTCCCTGCTGTCCCAAAGGCAAAGATAGCAGTGTGGAAACTTGGTAAAACCTCCTTGGAGACCCATCAGGAATGCCTCCATTTTGAAGTCTCCTATGACCTCCCAGCCATACTCATCATACTTCAAGGTGTCCAGCAAGGTCTTGATATGTATCCACTTATGCAGCTGGACCTAAACCGAACTGGTAGGCCCCTGTATTTATACTACTATTTATATTACTGGAAAGTTCTAGAAATTACTGTTTACTCTGCACTGAATCCATCTGGAATGTTCTGGAAAATAGGTAAAGGTTCAAAATATCACTGTCCTAGTTACAAAAGCAAAGTGTGTGGAGAATAATAGCCATTTTCTATACTTTTGACGCATAACATGGCTCGACAATAAGGACTGCCCAATGGCCTGGAATCAGTGTGAGTGTGCTTCAGTTGCTAGAACTGTCACTTGCCCGATCGGGCCAGTGCTGCATTTATAACATTAGTGCAAGCAAACAACAAGTGAGAGAGCACAACACTGAGCGAATGAAGTCTTCTAACCGGGCAGCTAGCGTGAATATATTTAGCTCACAAAGATGTGCAAGTGCATAATATACTAAGGCACTGTCACGTGCACACACAAGATCGTGCAGACACTGAGTGCACTCTCCTAGCACTCTCCTTACTCTTTTCAAAGTGTCTTAGCAGCAGCTTTTACCAATGTGTAGAAAATAGAATGAAAAAAAACCCACTTAATGAATTTCGTAGTGGGATTGCACGATATACGCAACATTTTTTTAGTATCCCTGCACATTCCATGTTCACAGTGCGCAAAATTCCCTACATTTTTTTGTTTTTACATGTTGATGAAAAGCTAGGGTGACCATACGTCCTCTTTTTCCTGGACATGTCCTCTTTTATTGGACCTTAAAAAAAGTGTCCGGCCGGGATTTCAAAATTTGCGAAAATGTCCAGGATTTGGCTTTAGTTGCATTATGATGTGCATCCGGTCTAATACTTCATTGTGTGTGCGTGCATATTTGCATTGCTTTAACCCCGCTTTGTAAGTCTCTCATTCTTGCACACCAATTGGTCAATTATAAGAGACTTGCAGCAACTGTTGGCCAAATTCCTGCCTGTCAATCTCTCCACGAATGCGCAAAGCTCTGTTGTGTTCAGCATCAAGCAGTTGCTTGAGATTAGCAGCAAATGACAGCTGAGTGGAAACAATGTCCAACCGAAAGTGCAAATTTACAGAAGATTTGCTCAAAAAATTCCCATGCTTTCGTTCAGGTTGAAATCTGTGGGAAGCAGAATGTATGACATGTAAAGCTGGCACTTATGTGTCAGTTGCTAATAAAGGTGCAAGTGATTTAGAAGCACACATTAGCTCTGTGAAGCATAAAGGGTCAGCAAAAGGTGAAAGTTCATCAGGTAAATTAACAAACAACTTTTTGTGACCAGGTAAAATTATCACATTGCTTCATTTTCCATGGCCATTCAAAATAATAGTAATAGTAAATGAAGGTACACTCATGGCATCAAATGTTTTTTTTTTTTTTTTTTAGAACATGGACATTCAAAAAAAGGGTTTTGAACCTTATTATTCCAGTATTACAGTTTCTCTCATTAATTTGCCTGTAGAGATGAAGCGCCAAATGAGACATAATAAACGTTAATAAACACCAGTTATACACGTGTCTTGAAATCACGAGCTGCTCAATTTCTAAAATGTAAGTATACATTTATTTAGGTAATTTTTCAAAACGTAATCATTAATTTGACATGATAATGGCGTTTGATATGAAAAGAAGCAAGATAACTATGGCTATTAGACTATTATTATCAGAGTTGTTTAGCTGCAGGGTGAAGATGAATATTCAAAACGGTCTACTTTATATCATCCTCACGAAACACCAGTTACATGTCTCATTTCTGGATCGTACAGGTATTTTTGTTTTTTGTGCTTTGTGTATCAGGCTGTGTTGGTCTTTAGGTTGTCTGATTTCATGTTATAAACACATTCTTAATTCACTTATTAGGCCTAATATCTCCCTAACTTGCTACCAAATTGGTTGTCACCAATTTGGTAGCAAGTCTCTTCTCAGGGATTCATATGTTTATTACATTCAGCCAATAATCACATCTTTAACTCCGTGATTAAATCTTTGATCCTGTGTGTGAATACACTACACATGGTCAAAAGTTGCATGACTTCAAGACTGAAAACTCATCATCTGCACAACAGAACTCTTTGCTTAAAAACACATGTAAATGGCAGGACGGCTGAGGTTAATATGATGTACAGTATTTTTTAATGTACTGTATATCTGTAAAGTGCATATATGGGATTACATAAGGCATAAATCTATCTTGCAAATTATAAGTGTGATTCAGTTTGGGGTAACATTCTCATAAAAACATAATAATGTAAAAAATTATTGTCTTCAGACACATTTTTAAAGCCATGATGGTAAAAAGAGCTATTTATCATTTTTGTGTTGGGGCCAATAAATATTTTGGCAGGGCCAGTAAAAATCTTAAGCACTGGCCCAACCGGGCCAGTAGAAAAAATCCTTAGTGTTGAACCCTGCATAAGCAATTAGGAAATAACACTTACTACACAGGAACCAAAAAATAAATAAATTAGTGCATTTTTATTGAATATTATTAATCTGGAGTTATTGAATCTGAACATAATTGTGAAACAGAAGCAAGCCACACCAAAATACCCTTTATTTTTGCAGGTAATTCTACAAAATTGTGAAGATGATTTTCTATACTTCAATCAATAAAATATATTATGTTGATGCTTTTTCATTAAAAAAATAACCCCAGAAAACATGTCAGTGGATTAGTGATTGTCTCAACTTTTTGGACCCTCATGCGCATCCCTGTGAATTATAAACTTTTGAAATTATGACAGTTGACCACTGATTTAAAAAATAATAAGAATTCACACTGGGTTCGTAGCGTAATGATTCGGCCTTAACATCTTGGAATGTGAATAAATATTCAGCAATTCAACGATTGGAGTCCGCTTATTCCGCGGTTACAACATGTAGTATGCAGAAAACATGGAATATAGTCATAAAAATGGCAATAGCAATAAACCGCAGAATGTAATGGAATATGACATACTGTATTAGGACGAAAATTAGTGTTTGAATGTACAGTACATTTAAAATTGTGATATATCCTAGTGTGATAATTGTACTAAAAAAAGTTTCTGATTTAATTGATTAAATAAATAATCTGCAAGTGATGCGCACTTCAAAATGAATGTGTACAGCTGGCCGCTCATACACTGAAAACACATCATCATGATCATCATAAGGACACTTGTGTGTGTGTGTGAGATGACAGAGACAGAGAGCAGTGAAGTGCACAGCACATACAGACTATGTATTTGGGGATTAATAATCACACTATGCCATGAAGCATACTGCTTAGAGAGGTGAGAAACCTGTCAAAAACCTGTTTAATACTTTTTGTTTAAGTATTAAACTTGTTGGGCGCATGAAATATCAGGGAAAATTGTGTCTTGAAAAGAGTGAGAACCCTGTATATGTATACAGCGAGGAAAATAAGTATTTGAACACCCTGCTATTTTGCAAGTTCTCCCACTTAGAAATCATGGAGGGGTCTGAAATTGTCATCGTAGGTGCATGTCCACTGTGAGAGACATAATCTAAAAAAAAATATCCAGAAATCACAATGTATGATTTTTTAACTATTTATTTGTATGATACAGCTGCAAATAAGTATTTGAACACCTGAGAGAATCAATGTTAATATTTGGTACAGTAGCCTTTGTTTGCAATTACAGAGGTCAAACGTTTCCTGTAGTTTTTCACCAGGTTTGCACACACTGCAGGAGGGATTTTGGCCCACTCCTCCACACAGATCTTCTCTAGATCAGTCAGGTTTCTGGGCTGTCGCTGAGAAACACGGAGTTTGAGCTCTCTCCAAAGATTCTCTATTGGGTTTAGGTCTGGAGACTGGCTAGGCCACGCCAGAACCTTGATATGCTTCTTACAGAGCCACTCCTTGGTTATCCTGGCTGTGTGCTTCGGGTCATTGTCATGTTAGAAGACCCAGACTCGACCCATCTTCAATGCTCTAACTGAGGGAAGGAGGTTGTTCCCCAAAATCTCGCAATACATGGCCCCGGTCATCCTCTCCTTAATATAGTGCAGTCGCCCTGTCCCATGTGCAGAAAAACACCCCCAAAGCATGATGCTACCACCCCCATGCTTCACAGTAGGGATGGTGTTCTTGGGATGGTACTCATCATTCTTCTTCCTCCAAACACGGTTAGTGGAATTATGACCAAAAAGTTCTATTTTGGTCTCATCTGACCACATGACTTTCTCCCATGACTCCTCTGGATCATCCAAATGGTCATTGGCAAACTTAAGACGGGCCTTGACATGTGCTGGTTTAAGCAGGGGAACCTTCCGTGCCATGCATGATTTCAAACCATGACGTCTTAGTGTATTACCAACAGTAACCTTGGAAACGGTGGTCCCAGCTCTTTTCAGGTCATTGACCAGCTCCTCCCGTGTAGTTCTGGGCTGATTTCTCACCTTTCTTAGGATCATTGAGACCCCACGAGGTGAGATCTTGCATGGAGCCCCAGTCCGAGGGAGATTGACAGTCATGTTTAGCTTCTTCCATTTTCTAATGATTGCTCCAACAGTGGACCTTTTTTCACCAAGCTGCTTGGCAATTTCCCCGTAGCCCTTTCAAGCCTTGTGGAGGTGTACAATTTTGTCTCTAGTGTCTTTGGACAGCTCTTTGGTCTTGGCCATGTTAGTAGTTGGATTCTTACTGATTGTATGGGGTGGACAGGTGTCTTTATGCAGCTAACGACCTCAAACAGGTGCATCTAATTTAGGATAATAAATGGAGTGGAGGTGGACATTTTAAAGGCAGACTAACAGGTCTTTGAGGGTCAGAATTCTAGCTGATAGACAGGTGTTCAAATACTTATTTGCAGCTGTATCATACAAATAAATAGTTAAATCATATATTGTGATTTCTGGATTTTTTTTTTTAGATTATGTCTCTCACAGTGGACATGCACCTACGATGACAATTTCAGACCCCTCCATGATTTCCAAGTGGTAGAACTTGCAAAATAGCAGGGTGTTCAAATACTTATTTTCCTCACTGTATGTGTGTATACATAAACTCAGCAAAAATAGAAGCGTCTCTTTTTCCCCAACACTGTATTTTAAAGATAATTTAGCAAAAATCCTGGCAAATCTGGTGCTGTCCATGAGGATGAGATACACTGCAGTACTTAATGCTGCTGTTGGCCACACCAGATACTGGTGGACACATTATTCCATTTCTATTAGTCACATGTCTGTGAAACTTGTTCATTTTTTGTTTAGTTGTTGAATCTTTTCATACAAATATTTACACAAGTCAAGTTTGCTTAAAAGCAGTTGAAAGAGAAAGGACATTTCTTTTTTTATGTGTACACTCGTGTGAACACAGGGATGTTTGTTGAGGGTGGGGTTGGGGATTGGTAGTGGGAGGGGTAATAGTGGGGGTTAAATGTTGATTCTGAGAATATATGTTTTTCTTTTCTTTGTCAATTGTATGAATCAATAAAAAGTGTTAGTCTAAAAAAAAAAAAAAATAGATCTTTTTAGTTGCGTAGAACATTACAAACAGCCAGACCATTAAAATTTTTGCTGGTTTAAATTGATGCCAAAGAAGAAAGGAGTTTCTTTCGGTCTGATCAGTTTTCCTTCACTCTTTCCCCTTTCCGTTTTCGGAAAATGTCTTTTTCTGAAGCTATTTATCATAACTGCAGTGTTCTCTCCAGAGAATGACACTTATGCAACAAGAATTACAGCCTGTTTGGACTGCTCTCATTCAGGTTTCAACAGGACAGTCATCCCAAGTGAAAAAGCTGGAGTTCTTGGAGGCCATCCTCTTCAGATCTAATAAACCACCAACAAGCCCTCCAAACAAAACACATTCCTCGAGCTGAAGCAGTGAGAGGGTTTCTGTTGCACTGTGTGTACGTGAGCTCATGGGTTTACATATAGAAAAACTGAAGCCCCACTGAGATGTTTTAAAGTGTGTTGGGGAAAAAATGCCCCTCTTTATTTCTTCTATCGGCACTTGTTATGTTAATATTGGCATCATATTCCATGCTGTGACTGTTATGGCAGAGGGTGCACATTAGGGTGTTTTTTATGGGGATTTCACAAAGATCTATCCAGCCATAGAATGGCGATGTCCTTAAGACAGGCTAGTGATGCCTCTGCTTTACCCAGCAGAACTCCAAGAACTCCATCACGCTCTGAAGATGACTAAACAAATACTGCCATCCCAGTACTCCAGTCACTAACTCCACAGAGACACACATTTCCAAAGAGAAAGAACAAAGTGTCCAAACAAAGATGGCCACTGGAGTCAGTTCTCAGCACAATGAGACCTTTTATTAGTCTTTTCAGCTGAGATCGCCTAGTTACTGAAAGATGAAAGATTTTGTATTCTGAGCAGATAATTTTTGTTGCCTTTAATCTTAAAGGAATAGTGCTCCCAAAAATTTTGGCTTGAATATACTCATCCTGTTGTATTTCCATCTAAACTTGTATGCTGTGTCGGTGAAATGCCAAAGAAGAATCTTCTTATCTGCTTATAATCTGATATAGGCTATATATAATATGTTGTATAATATAGTACTGTATACTCACTGAGCCCTTTATTAGGAATACCTGCACACCTGCTTATCGTGCCGCATCAGTGAAATGCATGAAATCATGTAGAAACGGGTCATGAGCTTCAGTTAATTTTCACTTCAACCATCAGAATGGGGGAAAAATTTGATCTCAGTGATTTCGATCGTGGCGTGCTTGTTGGTGCCAGATGGGCTGGTTTGAGTATTTCTGTAACTGCTGATCTCCTGGTATTTTCACATGCCACGGTCTCCAGAGTTTACTCAGAATGATGGCAAAAAACATCCAGTGAGGGGCAGTTCTGCAGACAGAAATGCCTTGTTGATGAGAGAGATCAACAGAATAGCCAGACTGGTTTGAGCTGACAGAAATGCTTCTGTAATCTGTTCAATTGTAGTGAGCAGAATAGCATCTCAGAATGCACAACACGTTAAACCTTGAGGCGGATGGGCAACAACAGCAACAATTTTTCAAAATTCTTCTTTTGTATTCCATGAAAAAAACAACAGCATATACAGGTTTTGATGGAAAAGTTCCAAAGCTGTATGCTGTTCATTTTATTCCAAGTCTGCAGGATTAAAAAAAAAAAAAAAAAATTCATATTAGCACTATACAAAGGAGCCCCAGTTCATCTCACGTGTTTCTTTTTAATAGGCAGGGTCCACATGTGTTATGATGACCTCATTGTAGTTATAAATCATGTGTGATATTTAGACATGCAGTGCAATCACAATGTGACCTCATTCTGCACATGCCTGACAGCAAAGGATGTCACAACTGAGAAAGAGCGCATAGAGAAAAAACAGATGAGCTCACCAAACCCTAGCCTCTCAAATGCTTCCTTTTATTTTGCTCAGACCCTGAACCTTTTCCTTACTAGATAATAGATGTGTTTTGTTATCAGTATGTGATGCACTGCAGGGGAGTGTATGAGAAAGTGTTAAATCAAACTGTCCATCTGTTTTTCTGTTCTTGTGTGAACACTTCTCCCATGCCTGATTTTTGGGGGGTTGCCACGTTGTGTCTTATTATTGAGCCTTTGTCAGCACCTTTTAATGCTCACTCTATAGGACGGGTCAGATTGAGGACTGCTTCGGGAGCGTATTGTACTTGCACAATGATTTTTGTGAAAAAGTTCACCCCAAAATTTGAATTCTGTCATTGTTTACTCACCCTTATTTCATCCTAAACTTGCATGACTTTCTTTATTCCGTAATATACTGGTCGCTCTCTTCGTGCAATTAAAATGAATGGGGACTGAAGCTTTCAAGCTTAAAAAAGTTGTGGTCTATACAACTTGTGCTCTATATTCCAAGTCATCTGAAGCCATATGGCTTCACTGATAATCTTCCCCTCCTGTGAGCTGAAAAAACTGTGACCAGATTGAGTCAGTGAGTTGAACAGTTAAGTCTGATTCATGAACCAATCAATCAGAGCAGATTTGTGGACCTCGATCAACAGATTAATTGAAGTTTCAACTCCATATAATGATTTGTTCACAATTTGGACATTGCTACTTCTCTTATTAACTCTGAACATGCCTAGGAGATCTAAAGCAGATGCCAAGATTTATTATTGAATAACAACTTAGGTTTCAGCCTGTTCATTATTTGTATTTATTTTCTTGAATTCCGACATGTATCGCAGAACACATAGTATCGTGAGGTGATTTGTAATACCCAGCCCCACAGATGACAGATTTTTTTGATGACTTTATTTTTACATATGCTGTAAAATTGTGCCACTTAATATTCTGATTGATTTGTGTATGTATATATATATATATATATATATATATATATATATATATATATATATATATATATATATATCCTGAGATCTGGATTAACACAGCACTCTCTATGACTTTGTTTAGGAAGTAGACATACCCGGTCTGTCATTTTGGACATCTGAAGAGTCAGTATCACTTTTTCAGAAGTTGTGATGGATGCTATGTATTCTGTCAACAGAAGCTAAGGGACGTTGATGGTGGAGGTGGTTTTGATGATGATAATGATGATGATGGGGAGATGGTGATTTAAAATGGAGATATGCAGGGGCGACATGATGGTTTGAAGAAGAAGGTTTGTAGAGAGGTTGTTTGTAGACTTGGGATGTGCCAAGTGGTAATCCCTATACATTATCTTCGAAGACTTTAACTTGCACTGAAAGGTGTGGTACACCTTCTGGTCATTCAGAACTCACTTTTTAAGTCACTGTTATGAGACTTTCTGTTTGGAATGATTTTACAGCATGGCAACCATGATTGATCCCCCTTCTTAGTGCTCTGCATTAGCCCCATTAGCCTCTTTTCAACTATTGGGCCATTGTGAGTCAGGGCTATCAACTGCTCAGCCGGGGCCAGTAGCCATGGACCTCTAGCTGCAAGACCAAAATCAATCTTCGTTTCCACCATTGGGCCAATACCCCCACCAGCGTTGCCCTGAAACCTACTTTTTATATGCTGCCTTGGCACTAATGTCACACACCCCACTCATTTCACAAGCGAGAGGGAAACTCAAGCTGAGGTAATGTATCAGACTCTAGAGACTAGCTAGCCCTCAAAATTAAAAGGGATTTGTACTGTGCCTACAACTGTTTTAATTTTTCCAGATGCTGTCGATCTGATGTTGCACATTTTCATCAGTCAAATATTCAAAAGACTCTACTGGCCAGTACTGATGATTCTCCATTCTCCGTTGATCTGTTTAGGTAAGCTGGTAGCTAGATATGAAAAGCTGGGAAAGAAGTGTCTTGGTGCTGAAATCTCTGTCCTGACTCTGTGAAACTCCGTCTTTGACATTGACCCTGCCTCAAGTTGGCCTTATTGGCCCAGTGATTATCAGCCCCGAGGCGGCACGATGAAGCCCCTGAAGTGACAGTGGGAATGAAACTGGTTCTCGCACACACTAGCACCCCCTTATTTGGTCCGATAGTGAAAACACGGCTATTTATGCCCTTTGGAATGCAGTTCTGGTCTGTGGAGAGAAATTAGTAAATGGCTGTGTGGGAGAACTGTTTCAGATCAGTGATTTTCTTTGATTATAGGAAATGTAAAAAAGTACTCAAATAAATGGAATAAATTAATAAACATTGAACTATTATTACAGATTTTTTAATGTATAGTCTAGATTAGGGCTGAACATTTGGACAAATCTAATTGTGATTATTTTGAATAAAATTGCAATTGCAATTTGAAGTGCATATGATAAACAAAAAACATGTGTGATTCCTTTGAACCAAAATTAAACTGTTTTGCCCATGCTTTACTGCCAACCAGAAATACTGATCTAGAAAGGGTGTTCACACTTTGAACACCCATCTGAAAAAAATTAAAATAAATAAATCTAAAATAAAACAAAGGGGGACTAATTTTTTTATAATTTTTTTTTTTATATTGTTGCTATAATAATAATGTTAACTTAATTCATTGTTATCGAAATATATTATTGAATTATGATCATTATCATTATTACTATAATCATTTATTATTATTTAATAGTCATTTATTCCTTTAATAATTTCTTAACTTACTATGCAGTCCTGGTGTTTTGAAATATTCGGTTTCTGAGATTTCTGGTTGCACTGGGCAGAGCATACTTGAATTTCTATTTCATTCACACACACTAGAGTTATGAGTTCAAATCCAGGATGCGCTGAGTGACTCCAGCCAGGTGTCCTAAGCAACCAAATAGGCCCGGTTGCTAGGGAGGTTAGAGTCACATGGGGTAACCTCCTTGTGTGGTCGCTATAATATGGTTTGCTATTGGTGGTGCGCGTGGTGAGTTGTGCGTGAAGACCGCTGTGGATGGCGTGAAGCCTCCACACACGCTATGTCTCTGTGGTAATGTGCTCAACAAGATATGATGCATGGATTGACACTCTCAGATGCGGAAGCAACTGAGATTCATCCTCCGCCACCTGGATTGAGGCAAGTCACTACTCCACCACGGGACTTGCATTGGGAATTGGATATTCCAAATCGGGGAGAAAAATGAACTGTTCATCTTTTCACAATAATGTATATAGATTGTGCATGCACTAATAGTTTCAGTGTCGCTTTAACACAAAACAGGAAACTCGTGAATATTCATTTATGCTGCACCCAGTGCATCCGGAAATCTCAGAAACTGAATATTTCAGAACACTGGTAAACCCTCAAGCCTTTATTTCGGCAGAAGATTTTATTTTGAACACTGAAGGGATGGAAGTGTGTTTGAAGCCGAGTTGACAATAGCCTTTTAATGCAGTGAAATACTCTCATCTGCCTATTTAAGAAAGCACTACACACTACAGACAAAACAGCTTTACACATAGGTGCAGCCTTGATTATATTGCAGCCTTCAAGGTTTGAAAATCGTACTGGGTCATATTGCGATTTTCAAATGTATTTTGGTTAATCGTTCAGCCCTAGTCTAGATACTACATACTATTATAAATGGATAAATAAGCAATTTATATTTGGGGTGGTTCGTTTTCAATTTGAGAAGGCAATGATTCCCTAGACGGATATGAAAAAATATGGTCTGGTGTGCTGCTCTAAAGCCTCTCCCTTTAAGGGAATGTGTACTGCTGCCTTTTTCCATTTGGGGGGGGGGGGGGGTGTCTGTAAATTGGAAATGAGCAAACACACTCCCACAAACCCACCCCCTGCCTTGAAACAGCTGTAAGATATTAGGCCTTATTTTCGCTCGCATTGAGAGGAGGAACAGGCTCTCTGCCTCGCTCTGATCAGAATAGAGAGGACAACGGGGAGTCGTTAAATGAAAGATCAGCACCGTCCAAAACAAGTGCATAGGAGTCTTCTATTGGGATCGGAAAATCCATGCAGTCTTTCCAGAACACCTTGCCAATGTTCTTCAGATGTTCTCTCCTTCCACTATATAATCTAAACAGCACTGTTTACATCCTCAGACATTGTTATTGTGTAAAGCACAATGTAAAACCCAGGATAAATATCATAGTCTCTCTCATGATTCAATTTTCTCATTATGCTGAGATCATGCTTTAACTTTAAGTTTCTCTATAAACATTGTGTAGTAAGGAAAGGTGTAGTTTTTTCCATTTATATAGATGATAGCTCTAGTATCTAGTATTGTTATGGGATCCTGTCCTGAGCACATCCAGGATTTTTCTGCCTTTTAAGGCTGTTTTTCTGCAGCCTATAGAGAGCAACTCTCCAGCAGACAGACAGCAGGCTCTTCTATTAACTCATGGTAAAGCCTCAAGCGCAGCTGATGACAAGCCTAGTTTATCGGCTGCTTGCTACACTAAGAGCGCATGTGTGCAGGATCCTTATCATTAGAGCCAATGAGGACTTCAGTGGCAGTCAGCATCATATGTGATTTGCCAAAAGACTGTTTCTCATAAACTTCAACTAGCCTTGGAAAAGCTGTGCTATTCAGCTTAGAATTTAGCAACACAACTGTTCTGTACCTGCAGTCTTAGTGATGTCTGCCCCCTGGTGGAAGTGAGCAGGCAAGGTATGATTCTCGTTCCCTAGAGAGTTATATTAAAATATACTTATTCGCTTGGGAATCTCCATCCAGGTCTTGGGGAACGCATTTTTGTGATTCAGTTATTGGTCAGTGGCAAAAAAGGAATATCAAGATTAAATATCTAGTTTAAAAAAGATTTTGGCCACTGCTAAATAATCTTTATTATTTTTCTGTATTTATGGTTACATCAGATGTTTTTTCAAGTTTTTTTTTTTCTCTCGCAAAGTGCAAACGAGACTTGGTGTGGCACTTTTTCAGAAGAGACTTCTCTCTTGCCATAAAGGCCAGCTTTGTGTAAAGCTTGGGAGAGTGTTGTCACATGCACAGACTGATCAATCTCAGCCATAAGGGTGTGTAAATCCTTCAAAGTTGCCTTTTGGCCTCTTGATAGCTTCACTGATCAATATCCTCCCGGCACAGTCATCCAGTTTGGAGGGATGGCCCGATCTAGGCAAGGTTTTGGTTGTTCCATGCGCTTTTCACTTCATAATAATGCTCTTAATGGTACTCTGATGGATAGTTAAAGCCTTTTAAATCTTTTTGTACCATTCTAACATGTGCGTTTCCACAATTTTATCCCAGAGCCCTTTTGAAAGCACCTTTCCATGGTGAATTCTTTACCATGCATTACTAGTAATGAAATCCTCATGGAACAGCAGGTTTTATTCTGAAGTAATTAAACCCACTTCGGTTGATGTCAGGTGGAGGCCAGTTAGCCAGGTATGTGATCTGAAAGGGGATTGGTTGCACCTGAGCAAGTTTGTAATGGTTACTTTAAGGGGGCTGGTCACTTATCTAAACAAAGTATCTTACTTATTAACTTTTGATAAATGTTATTTTCACTTTGATGTTAAAGGTTATCATGTGTAAATACAACTGGAAAAGGTTATATTGAATTTATTTAAATTTCCAGGGTGTAATGTGACAAATGATTTAACGATGTATGATGAATTTCTATAGGCATTGTATAACACAGTCAGTAGGGTCTATAAGGGTTCTCTATGTACTATAATTTCCTATTTTATGATATATTAGCTTCATGCATGTGGATTATAACACTCAGACTTGAGGAAATTTTGAGCTTGAAATACATTTTTAAAACAAAACTGCTTCACTGTCTCTTAATGATTACAGATTATGTCAAACTACTTATAGTTTTAATGAGGATTTTTTTTTTCATTATGACTTTGAATGATTTAATGACTTTATGAGCGCAAAAAGTTAACTGTAACTTGCTCTCTCTGCACGGACTGAGGGGGTAGATGTATCACCAGGAGCGTGCACAGTATGAAGAAAGCAGGCAGGCCAGTGGGGAATAAGGCAGCAAGTGGAGGGGGAAAAGGTGATGCAGTGACAGCCGGAAGCTCTGCTGGCAAAACATCTGTTAAGAGCCCTACCACAGCTTCACTCTCCAAGGTAATATCACTGCACTCTCTCTCTCTCAGATCACCCAATGATCTAACATTACGTCACCGGTTGTAATATGTGTCGTCTGAAACTGTAACAGTCAAGTTATTTATTTTGTATTTGTACATTTTTGGTCAACAGGCCAAAAGCAATGATGATCTTCTAGCGGCTATGGCTGGGAGCAGTGGAGGGACAAACAGCGGTGTTGTCAAGGGAAAGAAATCTACCTCTGCTCACTCAACATCCCCTGCTGCAAACACTAATAACTCTGAGAGCAAGGCCAAGACCACCTCAGGTACCAGCACTGAAAATGCTTTTGAACATCCCCTTTTTCTTGATTGGCAACTCAGTTGTTAAAAAAAAAAAAAACATTTTAATAAGATATCCATTATAAACATGATAGATATTCATTATTATGCTTTTATTTAAATAGATTTCGACAAGTTACGTCAATAATGGCAAATAACGATAGATTTGAAAAGTAAACACTACCATAAGGATAAATCACAATGGTGACCTTCAGGCTCTATGTCCCTAGAACGCCAACTTTTCATGATTCAGTCAGTTCATGATGGATCAAATCAATTGCCACCCATATTTTTCATCTTGTTTTTTATCATCTTTTTTCTGATTTATCCTGAAAACACGGTCGTAGGCTAGTGATTGTCTCATCTTTTTCGCCATTTATGAGTTTGCATCCCTGCATTCTGTATGTTAACTAGACATTTGGTTTCAAATTCTGAACGGTTTTTTTCAGCATTGTGAGATGTAGATTGTAAGGTACTTCTATCATCTTTACAAGGCCCATCTGGCAAACGAATATCATCCACAACCTCCAAGGAGTCAAACTCGTCACGAGAGCGTTTACGGAACTCCAGAAACTCCAGCAGTAAGCAGCAGTCATCAACTGGTGGTTCGGATAGAGCTCTGACCAGGCATTCTCGTGGACAGGCCCAAACATCAGACTCTGAGAGCCGTATGAGCAAATCAAAATCTGATGGACAGCTAAGTGATAAAGTAGCCCTGGAGGCCAAAGTGAAAGATCTATTAGGTCTGGCCAAGAGCAAAGACATGGAAATTCTGCAGCTACGGGGTGAGCTGAGGGACATGAGAGTTCAGCTGGGACTGCCTGAGGTTAGATCCACATCCTCATTACAATATTGTATACACCAATATGATTCCTGCATGATTGTTTTGAAACAGAGCACTTTGTTTATCATTCAGCCTAAATAAGACCCTTTAGTAAAAAAAAAAAAAAAAACTACACTACACAAAATACCAAAAACAATTTGCTCAATTAGCGGAAAATGTTTTGTGTGTCTATGTTGAGTTTGTTTCCAAAGTTTATGGTGTTAAATTGTTTTGTGCAAATTTAATTATTATTATTATGGCTATCAATCAAGATTGTTAATCAAATTAATTAAATGATGCACCAATACATTAATTGCATATCAATATTTACTACGAAAGACCCCCACATAGGGGTAAATTTAAAGGGGTCATGAAATGAAGCAATTCAAGCCAAGATGGTAGCCCTTGTGTAGCTAACTATTCCTAACATCACACCATCTGGGGACCCATCTGGACTAAGCAGACTCTTTGATCACTGCCATATATCTCGCCGCTTTTAAAAGATGCAGTGTCAAGTTACCACTCTGAAAAGGAGAAGCAGTTCTCTGCCTGCTTGTTGTTTTGAGGAGGCACATTGTCTTTACATCTGGAGTACTTACTGCATCAAGGTGGTACATCAAGCTTTAATTGCTCTGATAGTAGGCACATTAATTATTATGGAATTTAACATTCAGGTCAGGGAAATTATTAATTGTTCGTTTTTTTACACGTTATTTTTCATATGGCAAATCTTTGCTTAGCTGTTTAATCGTACTTGGAGAAATTATATTATCATGTAGATAGTGAATAATAGGTATTTACTTGGTGATACAAGTACCAACAATAGTGTTGGTAAATCTGTAATTGAATGTAAAACATTTGACAGATTGTATATGACATACAAAATCACCACTTGGTTTTCTTTATTTCTAGGTACCAATTGTAACATAGTGAAAGATTCAAATGAAAATTATAGTCATGCTCAGTTGTGTAGAACTGACTGCAAACTCCTTTTTTTTATTTTTTATTGTGGTTGAGTAGAATTGATGCAAAAAAAAAAAAAAAATCACCATTGGCATTATGATACTTCTAGGAAGAAGAGGAAGAGGAGAGGCCACCAGAGCGGGAGGTGATGGCAGTGATCTCTGCTGCTGATGTGGAGTCAACATTGCTCCTTCTGCAGGAGCAGAACCAGTCCATCCGTGGAGAGCTGAACCTGCTTAAGAATGAAAACCGCATGCTAAAGGACCGCCTCAATGCCCTGGGCTTCTCCCTGGAGCAGAGAATGGACGGGGCTGAGAAAACCTTTGGCTACCCCCCCACCTCTGTGAGCGTAGGAGGTCATGGAGACTGTGCCACTGTGGCCTCCTCTGCAGAGGGATCAGCACCAGGCTCCATGGAAGACCTCCTGACAGGTGGCCAGCGAAGTGGCTCAACAGACAACCTGGACAGCGAGTCCAGTGAAGTCTACCAGGCCGTCACCTCCAGCGATGATGCCTTGGATGCTCCCTCAGGCTGTGGTTCCTTGTCCTCCTCCGAGTCTGAGGGTGGAGCTCCGGCATGTCGCAGTTCTTCTCGTAAGGGGAGCAGTGGCAATGCCAGCGAGGTCTCGGTAGCCTGCCTGACAGAGCGCATACACCAGATGGAGGAGAATCAACACAGCACATCCGAGGAGCTGCAGGCCACTCTGCAGGAACTGGCAGACCTGCAGCAGATAACTCAGGAGCTAAATGGTGAGAATGAACGGCTAGGAGAAGAGAAGGTGCTGCTTATGGACTCTCTTTGCCAACAGAGTGACAAACTGGAGCACTGTGGCCGTCAGATCGAGTACTTCCGGTCACTTCTGGACGAGCGTGGTGTGGGGTATTCGGTGGATGAAGACATCAAGAGCGGCCGATACTTGGAGCTAGAGCAACGTTATGTTGAGCTCGCAGAAAATGCTCGATTTGAGCGCGAGCAGCTCTTGGGCGTACAGCAACATCTGAGCAATACTCTGAAGATGGCTGAACAAGACAATGCGGAAGCTCAGAATGTGATCGCAGCTCTAAAGGAGCGCAACCATCATATGGAGCGGCTGTTAGATGTAGAAAGGCAAGAGCGAGCCGGCATGGCAGCAGCGTTGGAGGAGTGTAAAGCTGCGGTGAGCAACGATCAGGCTGAGCTGAGCCGCTGTCATGCCTTACTGGAGCAGGAGAGGCAAAAAGTAGCAGAGCTCTACTCCATTCACAATGCTGGAGATAAGAGCGACATCCACCAGCTCCTGGAAGGCGTTAGGCTAGACAAGGAGGAAGCTGAGGCCAAGGCCGCCAAACTTCAGGATGATCTGGGTCACGCGCGCACTGAGGTGGCATGTCTGCAAGACACCCTCAATAAGGTGAGCACTTGCCCTGGTTCATTTAAAGGTGAAGTGTGCAATTTTTGGGGTTTTAAAACATTCTTCTGTCCCAGTTTAATTTGCAGAGACAACTATAAACAAGCAATTGCAAAAAAAAAAAAAAAAAAAAACTGGCTCTGTGGTGCTATCAAAACATTGCTCTGTTTTTTTTTTGGAGAATTTCAGTCAGTCTGACATGCCAAAATTGGCTAAACCAACCGATTTTGTGGCAGGACAACCTGTTTCTGACCAATAGAAGAATAGAGGAGTATACGGGAAACCTTTCAAAAAAAACATTATTTTTGCAACTCCACTTGAGGCCACTAGTGGCATATTCATTACATCACCTTTAAATGAAGATCTTGGTCCTCCTCTCCTCTTGTTGCGGTGTAGCTGGATGCAGAGTACAGAGACTTCCAGAGTGAGGTACAGAAGGAGTTAGCTGAGCAGAAGAGGGCTCTAGAGAAGCAGCGTGAGGACATGCAGGAGAAAGAGACTGAGATCGGAGACATGAAGGAGACCATCTTTGAACTGGAGGACGAAGTGGAGCAGCACAGAGCTGTCAAACTTCACGACAACCTCATCATCAGCGACCTAGAGAGTGAGTCAAAGAATAAAAATGCCTTCCATCTGAGATGTATAATGTTGTAAGCCCTTATACACTTAAAGGTTCACTCAGTAATGTTTTTTTTCTCATTTAAAATGTTTTACTTCTATAGAAATAAATATTAATTTTGAAATACACACACATGACGGTCAGCTTGCCGTAAACGATCTCTCTCTCCCACACCACTATCGGCCTTTATCCCTCTCCGAGGCTCAATTAGCTCGATAAGGGACCGGGTGTGTATAATCACGACCCGGCCCCGCCCTCTGCCCTGTCACACACATAAATAACTAGTATATGTAAAAGTAACATGGACTGATTATTTCACTGGCAGAAAACAAAATGGAATATGAAGTTCTAGTTTGATTGCTATTTTTTAAGCATGATTTTGTTTTGCGGTGGATTCCCATACTGCATTGCAGTACCGCAATTTGATTGGAGCTTGAGATGATCAGATAAAACTTTTAAGAGACATTAGGAGAGGCTGTATATTAGTGTATTTTCCTCATCTCACCACATGGTGGAGCCAGTCATTTGACAGCATGGCTCAATTACGTGTAAGCAGTATGCAGTATGAGACTATCAAAAATGCCTTTTAACAACACTTGACTGCTATAGATAAGATCACACATGTCAGTGGAAATGGTAAGAGAGATAATTTCCACCCATAATTATTTTAGTCAGTCTCAGGCCTTTTATCTTAAGTACTGATAGTCACCCCACTGTGCCAATGCTATGCAGTCCTTACTTTCTCAAAATTAAGTTACATTTGCAATTCAATAACATGCAGTATATTTTTCTCACACAATCACTGAGAAACTGTAATTTCTCTTCCTGTTCTTTTCCCCCATTTGAACCCTTCATAACCTCCATTCACTTATCTCTTTATGTGTCCTGGCAGATTCCATGAAAAAGCTTCAGGATCAGAAGCATGACATGGAGCGAGAGATAAAGATCCTTCACCGCAGACTCCGGGTGAGTGAAGCCAGGAGCAGTAGTTTATGAATAGATGATTTCAGGACCAGCCTTTCACAGACAGCCATTCTTTGAAAGGGTGTCCTTACCCTCTTAGTGTAATATTCGGATGATGACACTAAACAATCATTTCTTTCTTATTGAATGTCTCACCTACCGGAAGCTGTGGGGTCCACTTACACTTACTTATGTACCATTTTATGCTTGATTCACATTTAATTTTGTGTATGTTCAGGAAGAGTCCGCAGAGTGGCGTCAGTTTCAGGCGGATCTGCAGACTGCTGTGGTCATTGCTAATGACATTAAGTCAGAAGCTCAGGAGGAGATTGGTGATCTACGGCGCCGCCTCCAAGAAGCCCAAGAGAAGAACGAAAAGCTGGGCAAAGAACTAGATGAAGTTAAAAATCGCAAGTAAGTGCTAAAAGCTAGGACATAGCTTTCTGTTATAAACTGTGGCTCCGTTCCAAAGCTGCAACACCGTGTGCCACAAAAATAGCGCTTCTCGTGTGAAGTCCATGAGAGACCCAACACGCATTGTTTATTCCAGTAGTCTGGCACTAACGTACAGTGGCAAGAACAGCTTCAGCCATATGTCTGGTGTAAACGGCTCTCTTGAGGTTATTCCATAGTACTTCTATTGGGTTAAGGACTGGGGTCTAACTGGGCCTCTCCAAAAGTTGGATTTTCTTTTTTACTCAATGATGGCAAGCAGTCCAGGCCCCAAATCATGATGCTCCCTCCACTGGACTTCACCGTTGGGATGATGTTTTCATTCTGGTATGCGGTGCCCTTTTTACACCATATGTAGTCCTGCATGTTCTTCCCAAACAATTCAACCTTAGTTTCATCAGTCCACAAAGCATTTTCCCAGTAGCGTTGTGTAGTGTCAAGGTGGTCTTTGGCAAACTTCAGGAGCACAGCAATGTTTTTGTTGGAAAGCATCAGCTTCCTTTGTGGTGTCCTGCCATGGACTCCATGCCTGTTCAATGTTTTCTGATTAGTGAACTCATGAACAGAGATGTTAACCAGTTCTAATGATTCCTTCAAGTCTTTAGCTGTCACTCTAGGCATTGAGCATTCTGTGGTGTGCCCTTTTGAGTCATCTTGGCTAGACAGCCACTTCTAAGGAGAGGAGTCATAGTACTAAATTGTCTTGATTTATAGATAATTTGTCTGACTGTGGACAGATGAATATGTAAGCTCTTTGAGATAACTTTGTAACCCTTTCCAGATAGATGCAAAGTAGCTATTCTTGATTGTAGGTCTTCTCGGATCTCTTTTTTGCAAGGCATGGTCCACGTCAGCAGATGCTTTTTGTGAATACAATCTGAAAAGTTTTGAGTGCTTTTTATAAGTCAAAGTAGCTCTAACCTACACCTCCAATCTCGTTTCATTAAATGGATGCCAGTTTTGCCAACTCCTTACTAATTAGCTTTGTTAACTTCATAAGCCTATGGGGTTCACATACTTTTTCCAACCTACTCTTTAAATGTTTGAATGATGTATTTAATATGTACAAGAACAATACAGTAATTTTTGTGTTATTAGTTAAAACAGATTGTGTTTGTTCATTTTGACCATTTATAGACAAATTTATACACACATGCAGGTAATTGCAAAGGGTTCACATACTTTTTATTTCCACTGTAAATTGCCAAGCGAATGATGTAATACCCTAAAAAGACCAACAGATTCATGGTGCACTCAGAAATTTAGTGAAATAGTGCACTAGGTTTTGGAACTGAGCTTATGTATTCATCCTGCACTTATGCAAAATGAAGGCATATTTTAAATGGAATTATCTGTGAGCTCATGTATATTATTGTAATTAAGTTTAGGCCTATACTGTATGTTATTAATGTACAGGATGAGGAAATGTAATTTCAATTTCGAAGTTTCCTGTCTATAGTGAGACAGAGTGAGCATGTTAACTTGTGTGACTCTGTGCTTTATCAAAGGCAGGATGAGGAGCGTGGCCGTGTGTATAACTACATGAATGCTGTGGAGAGGGACCTTGCTGCTCTCAGGCAGGGAATGGGACTGAGTCGACGCCCCTCTACATCCTCAGAGCCATCGCCCACTGTCAAAACCCTCATCAAAAGCTTTGACAGTGCCTCACAGGGTACTGAACACATCAGCACCTCTCTCACATCACATAAATACAAAAGTACAGGTTTTCTAGAGTTAGTGAAAATCTAGTAATATCAGGGGATTTTGTAATATCTAGAAATTGTGTTTTCCAGGCCTGGTTAATGGATAATGGAAATTGGAAATTATAATATATAAATTGGAAATTGAAATTGCTAATGGATAATGGAAATTATAAAGATCATAAAGCTCATGGAAATATCTATAATGATTATGCTTTTCTTTTTTTTTTCTAGTTATGTTGTTCTAAAATATTCATCAGCTAAATATTGCTTTTGTAGTGTAAAATTTTCACAGGCCATAATAATAATTTGTGAGTGAATGGTTCTTTTGAGTAGGTTCATAATCAGTGAAACCAGTTCACAGATCTGTAAGATTGGCTGATTCACTAGTAAATCAGTTTAAATGTTTTTTTTAAAAAATGGAATGGTCATAAAAAAAGTCACGGAAATTAACTGATTAAAAAGTGTGGAAATCCTGAAAGTATCATATTTCTAACATTTCTAAGCTTCTTACTAAATAGCTCTCATTTTGGTTGGACGTCAAGTTCTGTCCTGACTAGATTTACTTGAATCCATTACCATGAGTTATGAAACAAAGATTTATTTAGTATGTTCTGTTGGTGTTGCCACAGGTCCTGGAGCGAATGCTACTGCAGTCGCCACAGCAGTCGCCACAGCAGCTGCCGTGGTGAGCACAGCTCCAACAGCCACCTTACCCCGGACACCTCTAAGCCCCAGCCCAATGAAGACTCCACCTGCCGCTGCAGTCTCGCCGATACAGGTATCTCACTGTTACATGATGACATCTGATGGATTCTGCTGCTATGCAGAGCTGCAGAGAGACTTATTATCACTATGAAGGTCAAACGATACCATTCTGCCTCTTTTCCTGCTGGTTGAACCTTGGAAACATTTGAGATAGCAGCACTTCCTCTTCCCCTTGGCCACTGGCACTTTTGACAGTTCTCCTAGCACCAGTTCATTCATAAGAACTGCAGTTTCCATTGTGGGCTAGTTTTCTTTCCTTAACATGTTATTTTTTCTTACGGCCTTAACTTCTGATACAGTCTGGATGTGAAACAGAGTTCTTGGATTCCGGTCTCATACATGGAGATAGACAAATAATCAATTTTGCCGATATTCACACTTTTCTACATTTATCGTTTCTTTAATATTACATCTACCAATAGATGACACCATTTGGTGTATCTCAAAAGCACTCAACAACTGCATTAAACCACTGTGCGTACAACAGGAAACAGTGGTATAACTTATTAAAAGTCTTGCTCGCCTAATTAATTTTTACAGTCGTTCATTCAAGGAAGGAACACGTGGCATTTTAAGCTTAACAATTAGACCAAAACAAAGATTAAAATACATTTGCGAACATTTAGATAGCTAAACTACTTTAAATATAATGGCATAAACAATAGTAATAATAATCAATATTATGTCTTATTATAATTATTAATACATCTGTACCGGTTTCTGTCACAAAAAAACAAGCAATATCCATCTATCTTTTGTATTTAACCAACAGAGACATGAATGCAATAATCTCGACTCACAGACTCAACGTCTGTGCCCATCTCGATGTAACGCTTAGTGGACACTAATGGTTTTTAATATTGACTCCATTTATAAGTGAAGCCTGACATTTAAAAATATTCAGCTGTGAGGTTATATAAGGATGTGATTATCAGTGCATTATTGAGGAAAAGAAAGAGGAGGTGAGATGGGTAGAGAAGGAAATAGATCTAAAGTTCTATTCTCCTGAGAGGTTAGGTGCAGTCTGCAGACACTTTTGATTGATGTAGAATTTGAGTAGTATTTCAGGGGAAAAGAGCTAAGGGATTTAACTTGAGCTATAAATATGTCATAAAAATCTATATGAATAACTGCTGAGGCTAGTTACTCCAGCTTCCTGTTTCTTTAAGAACAGAAAATAGCATGAGGAGCTCTTGAATGCAAACATGAATCCATCTCTGTAGCAGTGTAGATTTTATGGGATATATTTCTTATATTTCAATCTAACCTGAAGGAACTCTGCAGTTGGTATTCTATGACACTTAAATCAGACTAGTTTACAGTTACGTTTATGCATTTGGCAGACACTGTTACCCAAAGTGACAGTATATTCAAGTGTAGCTTGCATTTTATCAGTATATGTCTTCTCTGGGAATCGATCCCATGACATAGCTGGTGGAACATGGCGCAAACAACGGCAGAGCTACATGAACACTAATTCAGTTTATAAAAAATACTTTGGGTGTTATTGAGATACCTTTTCCAATATTGTGTATGTGTAATTACTTACAGAGACACTCAATTACTGGCTCTATGACCGCCGCCAAGCCCCTCTCCTCACTTACAGACAAAAGAACCAGCTACACAGATATCAGCATGCCAGGTAATTGACATACATTATTGTCATTGAGAGTAATGGAACATGCGCAAAAAAAATTTTTTCTTCAGTCCTGATCATTTGAATTAATCAGACTTCTTTCAACACACTGGTTAATGTAGTTTTTATTGTAGTTTGCCTTATTGCCTATTGTTTTTTTTTTTTAAAGTTATGGTATTTTTTTTGTAAAGAAAAACCAAGAATGACCTTTTCATTAAAAGGCCTTATTCATGAAAAATGAGCAGAACACATTTGTGTGTAATGATTAGTAAAACCTTCTTCAGTTAAACCTTTAAATTATTTTAAAACAAAAAGGACAATTCCTGTAATAATATATCTATGATCGATTTAGACACAAGTTTGTTTGTGTTTCATGAATAAGGCCCCATTGTCTTTAACACACTTTCGTGTTTGTCACATTTTAACGGGTAGATCATACCAACTTTCCCTTCCACTAGCCATTAGAAGAGTCTATAAGCTCTAACATATCCGATATTATAAGAGCATGTTTAATAAGTGCACAGTATATTTCTCATTACATGTATGTTAATTAACCTTTGTGTTGTGTTTGTTTATGCTAACACCTTTTGTGTTCCCAGTCAAAAATGACCGGCCTGCTAATATTGTTAATAAATCTCTCATGTTGCCTATATTATCTCAAGAGAATGCATTAGGTCTTTTTGTCAACTTCCTTTTTAGTAAATATGATATTTTGAAAATGTATTTATTTATTTTTTGTTGGAAGGATTCATTGAACTTCAGCTTTTAATTGGCTAGTGGGGGGCACTTCCTGCAGAAGAAATATTAAATAATAATAATGACATAAATTAATAACCACTTGCTTCATCAAAACAAAATGTCGTTTTAAAGCTATCTAGAATCTAGACTTTACAATGCATATTATAGCTGATCCTACCAGTTATTAAATAATGTTTTTTTTAATTTGCTGACAAATTACAACAGCTTTATTCTCATAATTGACAAATTTGTTGTCACAACTATTATATTTATAGTTGGTTAAAACATAAAAAAGATGAGATAGCCATGTGTTATATCATTGGAAAGGTCTCAATTAGTAAAATGCAATGAGCAAATTTGGTTCACTCAGAGGCCAAACTGCATGTGAGTATTAGTGTAAAAATTCCATCTGACATAAATATAATGAGTATAAAATATAAAGTCTTTTTGTCATGTTTTTCCTTATTACTTCCTGTAATCCCGACTATCCCGATTCAAACAAGCATGTAAACTTACATTAGTGCAAAAGAGTGATCATAATCACATAATATAAACGATCACAAAATAGATGCTGTAGGCCTCATTCTGCAAAAGTTTAGATATAAATAAAAAACACACTAAAACATTACTAAGATTACAAAGATGAAGCACTTTTTAAGAGACACCTTTACTTTATTTGTTAATGCAGCAGAGCATCTACTCCGAGCGGCCAATGGCAGTCGTCCTGCTTCTGCTCTCCAAAGAGTCTCTAACATGGACACTTCAAAGGCCATCACAGGTAAAGCTCAGGGTCACTTAAAATTTGATATATACGAATGACATACACAATGCTTATTTAATATTTGCTAAACTTTTTTCCACCAAATTAAAGTCAGGTGATGTAACCGACATGCAAGTAGCCATTTTGTTGTCATGTGGGGGGAAAAAAAAAAACAGAGAAGGACCCCTTTAGACCCTCATGACTGTGCGTGAACATAATTTTGACATTTTTATATGACAAGGCAAATTTGGTTCAGGTTAATTGGAGTAACCCTAAGAAAACCTCTTTTGTTTTTAAATGAATGATTAAGCTGTGTACACTCATGTGTTCAATGTGTTCAAGGAATGTGTTCAATACCTTTTACTTAGAGGCCGTTTAAACAACAACGTTTTCAACTAAAACCAGAAACCTTTTTATGCGTTTTGGATGTTCGTTTACACGACAACAGCGTTTTGTGTCCTGAAAATGCTAACTTTTGAAAACTGGTTTCGAAGTGTATGTTTTTGAAAACGATGCCGTTATCATCTCCGTGTAAACAGACATAAACGCAAATTTGTGAAAACGATGACGTCATGCGTACGAGAACGTGTTCTATAGGCATGAACTTCATCCTTACCTCCATGGTGAACAGACCAACATGAGATCACCAAAGGTGGCGTGCTTTATAGTCCAGTGTCACTTGTAGTAATAAAGCAACCTCATCGTCCGTCCAGACAAAATTGCTCGATACTTTCGCCATCTTCATTGTTTGTATTCACCGCTTATGTGCGCAGGTGCATAGTGTTTCTTTACAAAGTGACATTGCCAACTACTGGCCTGGCATGCATAATACAGAGTTTTTAGTTGTTTTTTGTGGATCTGTGTGAATGGGGATCATTTTGACAGCATTGCCATCTGTATGCAAAACTTTTCAAAAAGCAAGGAAAAACGTTTCCGTTTTTAGTACATTGTCGTATAAACGTACCCTTGGATGGTTACACCACTTGACATTTTTAAAACCATTATTATTACTTATAGATTCATATAACTGTTTTTCAAAAATGTATGGAACCAGCATGGACATGAGAACAATTCTATTCTGAACAATTTGATTATTGACACTGGCTACCACCCCTGGATTCGCGAGTTTGAATCCAGGGCAAGCTGAGTGACTCCAGCCAGGTCTCCTAAGCAAACAAATTGGCCCGGTTGCTGGTAGAGTCACATGGGTAACCTCCTTGTTGCGTGGATGCCTCAGAGAATAGCGTGAAGCCTCTACACGTGCTGTCTCTGCAGTAACGCGCTCAACAAGACACTTGATGATATGCACGAATTGACGGTCTCAGACGCAGAGGCAACTGAGATTCATCCTGCGCCGCCCGGATCGAGGCAATATGCCACCACAAGGATTTAGAGCGCATTGGGAATTGGGCATTCCAAATTGGGGAGAAAATTCCCCCAAAATAAAAAATTTACAATTCTAATGTTTATCACTTTGGACAACCTTATTTATCAGCGACACTTGTACTAAAAGAACAGGGACTTCTCCTGAAATGATAATCACATTTTGGTCTCTCTCCACTGCTTGTTTATCTTAGTCCCACGGAGAAGCAGTGAGGAGGCGAAGAGGGATATCAGTGCTCCTGATGGAGGTCCAGCTTCCTCTCTGATAACTATGGGCTCTTCTGCACCTCCTCTTTCGCTGTCCTCTTCCTCCTCCCCCACGGCCTCCATCAACCCCACTGCACGCAGCCGCCTACGGTACGCACCCACCATAGTCTTACTCTGACTTACTTTGCCATGTGCTGTATTTTAATTAAAATAAATGCTTCTGCTTGTCTTGCAAATGTGTGTGTAACATCCCTCTGTGAACATCACCTTTACTAATTCAATAAAATCAATGACATGAATCAGATTTGCAGCTATGGCTCATCAGAGATGAAGAGTATCATGGGTTTTAAAAGAGTCATTTCTGTTCTGGTCTGTTTATTCATGTAGAGAGGAGCGAAAAGACCCTTTGTCGGCTTTGGCTCGTGAATATGGAGGCTCTAAGAGAAATGCACTGCTGAGGTGGTGTCAGAAGAAAACTGAGGGTTATCAGGTGGGTATTGTGATTATATTAATACAGACACAAAATGCTTGTTATATTACCTTTTGTGACCATTTGTATTTCTGCTCAGCTAATCGTCCACCCACTGTCCTGCTATTATATTAAGCATGCTGTCAATTTTATGACTTACATTTTTGGATAGCTTTATTCATGTCTTATTCTTCATAGATGTCATCTTTGTCCACTGCACTATAGGTGCAATGCTGTTTCAAATCATTCCCATTATTGATCTGACAATTACCACACATTATATTTATAGTTTGAGACATATATTATCCTCGTCATCTATTATCCTCGTCTATTTTTCTATTTTTATTTTAAAAGACCACTTAAGGCCCCAAAATGCTTCCGGAGTTGTTGTTCTTGGTTCAGGGGTAAAAAAGAAGTTCGAAACGGCTGAGCAATGGTTTAAAGTTTGCGAACATTCAGACACCCACCGCACCACTGTGAGAGACATTTAGAATAAAAGAGAAAATGTAAAAAGAGTATTAATGGGCAGAATACAGACAAAAGAATGATGATAAAAGAGGCATATCTTTGGCCAGATGTGTAAATGGCTTTCGCCGCTGATGGCACATGAGCGAATGGGCACTTGAGAGTGTTTGTGAATATTTGATTGATTTGTAGACTAATTAAACAAAAAAAATCGCATGACATGGTCTTGGAAAATGTCTCTACGTGGAAGATCATACAGATGTAGGTAAATTTACACCAGCTTACTAATAAATCTGCATGCTGGTCTGTTCATGTTGACTGATCTTGACTGATTGAACAATGCAAACAAAATTAGCTGTCAGCCTCAACGCAGGTGGAGCTCCAGGTTACATCTACCGATGATGTGCACCAATTGCAGAAAGGTGTTTAGCAGCCAGTAAAACGTTTTCCTAAAAGTTGGCCAGACAAGCTGTTATGAACCACAGAATCAAATGCATAAACGCCTTCTTTTTGATCAGATATTGTTCTAAAATGACGTCACACCCATTCATTCTCATTTCGTATGAAGTATTTCAGGGCCTTCAACACTTACTGTAAACCAGTCCTCCAGAAAATTTCCTGGAAAGCTTGTCCGGATGTCATGGTCACTGTCTATCAGTGTCCTCTGCTGGATTTCTCTGTCACTCTAAATGGCCCCTGACACAAAACAGGCACATGACCTTTACTTCTGAGAACAAACTCGCTCAATGATTTTGAACATTTTAATCTTAAAGGACTTTAAAATGACTAAATAGTCAGTGTCAGAAGACATTTTTTAATTACATTTTGCATTTTTGGTCCTGCACTATACAAAAGAAGGAAATCATTTAAGGAATAAATAATCTAAAAATGACATTTCTGTCATAATTTACTCTGTAATGGCTGAATTTAATAAACCTGTATGGCTTTATTTTGCAGAACACGGGGAGATGTTTTAATGAATATTCCAGTCTATCTGTTCATTACAAAAGCAGGGGATAGTGTCTCACTTCAAAGCTTAAATATGGACCCAAAAGTATCATAAAACCACAACCATGTTTCTCACCAAAACATATATTATGCTTTTAGAAAGATACTTTTGTGTCCTTTTAAGCTTTAAAGTGAGTCTCTATCTGTTCCCATTGTATTGAAAAGACTGAATATTCAATACAATTAATGTATTGAACATACTGTACAATTTCTCTTTTTGTGTTCCAGATAAGAAGGTAAGTCATATGGGTTGGGAACAACATGTGAGTAAATAATGATAGAATTTTCATTTTTGGGTGAACTATTCCTTTTAAATTAATCTCTCGTCGACTTGAATTGTTATTTTTGAATGTTTAACTTTGAAATGACATCATTCTCAGTTGCTTTTTAATCCTCATTATAAATCTGTGCATCATAAATGCTTTGTTACTGTTACTTCGCTTGGATCTACATATTTCAGGGACATAAAGTAAACATTACTTTCTACTCTGTGCAGAACTTGACTGTTTAAACGGATGCAAACCACCTACACTTTACCCATATGTGAAACTACGAGCAGTGATCACAACTGATTTCAACTGATAGTTATCAAGATGGAAAGGAAGAGAAGTGGCATGATGCTTTTGTATCAGATTTAAGCATCAAAAGGAAGTAAATTAAATATGACAGAAGGTTGATATAGTCCGTAATCAGATTATATCTGTGCATGCCATAATGTGTATCTGCACATCTGCTTTATATTCAATATGTCAGTGTAACTCTGAAAGCACAATAGCTGATGTTGCTAATGCTTCAATTTGAATCACCTTCTTATGTGAGTATCAATAAGTCAGAGAGACTGAAATCGCGCTGCTCTTCTGTCACACGTTTCAGTGAAAAGTGGATGTCAAGCTGCTCACATGTATATGTGTTAGAAATGGATCTGAAACATATTTTTTTAATATGTTATCTTAAACACTCAAAGTGAGGTTGTGGGAGAAGGTATGAACAGGAAAAACAGATGCTTCTCAGATTTTGTACCACAGGAAGCTGAGAAGATATGCAATGTGGGCAAATGTTCCATTAATTTGGCTGAATTGAAACACGAAACATGTTGAAATAGACGTTTACGAGTATTGTAGCTTTTTTAGCATAATATAACTTTTTTGTCATTTTTATTCTACTGCAAAATCTGGCCTTTCCAAGAGGATTAAAGGTATAGTTCACCCAAAAATTAAAAATCTCTTATCATTTACTCACCCTCATGCCATCCTAAATGTGTATGACTTTCTCTCTTCTGCAGAGCACAAATTTAGACTTTTAGAATATTTCAGCTCTGTAGGTCCATTAAATGCAAGTGAATGGGTGCCAAAGTGGTTTAATCCATATCTTCAGAAGTGATATGACCGCTGTGGGTGAAAAACAGATCAATATTTAAGTGCTAGAAATTCTTCTCCTTCCCCAGTAGGGGGCATATGCATAAAGAACGTGAATCACCAAAAACGCAAGAAGAAGAATGTGAAAGTTGAAGTGGAGATTGACTGAGCAGAATTGAGAATTTATAGTAAAAATAGACTTCAATATTGATCTGTTCCTCACGCACACCTATCACATCGCTTCTGAAGACATGGATTTAACCACTGGTGTCTTATGGATTAATTTTATGCCGATTTATGTGATTTTTGGAGCTTCAAAATTTTTGCACCCTTTCGCTTGCATTGAATGGACCAAAAATGCAAAAATAATCTTCTTAAAATCTTTATTTGTATTCTGCTGAAGAAAGTCATACACATCTGGGATGGCAAAAGGCTGAGTAAATGAAGATATCATTTAAATTTTTGGGTGAACTAAAGGGATCGTTTACCCAAAATAGAACATTCTGTCATCATTTATTCACCCTCATGCCATCCCAGATGTGTATGACTTTTTTCTTCAACTGAACACAAAGATTTTTAGAAAAAAAACCTCAGCTAGAACTCCAAAAGCTCAAAAAAGCACAAAGGCAGCATAAAAGTAATTCATACGACTCCATCGGTTAAATCTATGTCTTCAGAAGCGATAAAATTGTTGGTAAGAAATCAATATTTAAATAATTTTTTTACTATCAATCTCCACTTTTACTTTCACATTCTCATTTTGTTTTTGGCGATCCGCAATCTTCGGGAATATCAAAACATACTGGCTATTGTTCCTCTACATGTTCCTGTAGCCCAGCTGGTAGACATAGCACTAACAACGTCAGGGTCATAGGTCCATTTCCGGGGGAACACACACTGTTCAAATGTATACCTTGAATTCACTGTATGTCACTTCGGCTAAAATTGTCTGCATAATGCGTAAATGTACTGGTGAGGGAGGAGAATTTATAGCAAAAAAGGATTGAAATATTGATCTGTTTCTCACCCACACCTATCATATCGCTTCTGAATATATGGATTTAACCACTAGAGTCATGTGGATTACTTTTATGCTGCCTTTATGTGGTTTTTGCAGCTTCATTGGTCACTAAATTGCAAGCTAAATATGTTCCTTCATGTTTGTTTGTTCTGCAGAACATCGACATAACCAACTTCAGCAGTAGCTGGAATGATGGGTTGGCTTTCTGTGCTGTCCTGCACACATACCTGCCTGCTCATATTCCCTATCAGGAGCTCAACAGTCAGGACAAGGCAAGTACAACATAGTGCCCATGCCATATAAAACTCTAATGGGAGAATTAAAGTATGAATGTATTGAGAACTATCGTATTAAAATACAAAGAGTGCCTGCCAAGATTGAACTCACTTTAATCTTGGTTTTTACTCTGTGATTAACTTACTACTTGAATTTGTGATTTCAGAGACGAAATTTTACCCTAGCATTTCAAGCAGCAGAAAGCGTGGGCATTAAATCCACTCTGGTAAGAGACTGTGACTAGACATTTTCCATTAACTTGACCACAACGGCTCATTCAGGACTGTTGATGAATTATGTCCGTGCAGTAGATTGCACATAAACTGACATGTCCATTGGCCAAAGTGTTGCACTACAGTGAAGTGCACTAAGGATGCCTAATGCAGATATAAGGTACACAGTGATATTAATCATTAGGGTGGAATATTTGTCCTCCACTCCCATCCTGTATGCTGAGAACAGGTGAAAGGCTGGAAGCTCTTTATTATCAGCCAGCACTGTTGATTTATAGAACACAGTATAGAATTGTTTCCTTTATTTTATCTACTTAAACAATATGTTTCTCATGCACAATACTGAAAGCACCTTTGAACCTGAAGCTTGGGACAGTAAATGGTGATTGGGGTTTCAGGAATTCAATGAACATTGTGCTGTAAAACACACTTTATTTTCATGTGCTTTTTTTAATGTTTTAATGTGCTTTATTGGCATAAAAAATATTTGTACGATTTGTGTTGTTAAAACATTTACAGTAGAGCTGCACAATGTATAGAGTGCAAAACAACATACAGGTGTTTCTTCAACTTCGGGCAATTTCATGTCACAGGGGTTGATTTATATTAAAACTAATAGATTTGAACTTTTTATGGTCACATTAAAACTAACTTTTTTAAAAAACTTTTTACCAGGCCTTCATCATTTATTTCTGGTACTTTTCAAATGGCTTTTATGTATAGATTTTATTGTTTAAACCATAAACCAGACTTTCAGTATTAAACTTTGAAAATACATTAAAAACAATATGCATTATAGCAAATTATTATTATGTCTAAGTCTATGATAATCTAAAGACGAAAACAAAAACAAGGAACAGTCAGAATATGTTTTTATTGGCTGTCATTTACAATCAATCTGTAATCTTGCCAAATTATGAAAAAGTGTGAAAATATTTAACTGTGTGTACTTAGGATACTTAAGATGTTAGCTATGAAATTAGGCTTAGCTAGACAAAGGAGTTGGCCTTTTTATTTCAGAAATATTAATTACAAAAATGAAATGCATCTCCTGTTATTCATGTACATGCAGTGCTAGAAATTGTTATTAGGCAAATTAAAAGTGGAAAAATGTAACAAGATTTTACTTTCGTGATGTGCACAGTACTAAAAGTGCCCAGTTGAAGAAACATGAAAAAAGAAAACATTTGCTGTGTAATTTACAAAGACAGACAAAAGGAATGACTAAAAAAATGTATAAATTAAGTTAAAAGTAAAGGAAAAACAAAATGACAAAAATACTAATAAAAATAACAAGGATCTCTCCCTCTCTGTCTTTCTTTCTCTCTTTCTTTATTTCAGGACATCAATGAAATGGTCCATACAGAAAGACCAGACTGGCAGAGTGTAATGACTTATGTCACAGCTATCTACAAGTATTTTGAAACCTGAGCACATGTATCTAAATTAAGTGTCACACCTCGACACAACAAATTACAACAACTTACCCGAGTGCAACATCTCACCACATCACCCAGGCCTAACCCTAGCACAACGCATGTCACATCAAGTCAAACAGATCACAAAGAACAGCTCCTTTAGGACACGTCAATATGACGTAGGATACATTGACATACAGTATCATGGAAATCCTCTACAGTGGACTGCAGCACCAGTGGTATGCCTTGACAATACTGTGTGCTGGGAGATGAACGCAACAGACTATCTAGTCACTGTTTCCTGGTGTGGAGCATCCGACTTGTACTTCTGAGTAAAGCCTGTGGATATGAAATCAGTTCAGTCTTAAAGAAGGGTGACGACCTGCTTGCAACCCGTGCCTTTTGCCATCCTGAGTACTTGCTTCCAGTGCGGTGACATGTTTAGATCGAGTTATTCACCTTAATTCACATCAGCAAAAATAGAACTTGTTTGAAAAGAGCGAGATGTGTAGATTGTTCAATGCAGTGCCTAATTAAAAAACTTTGTTGGAGTAGCAGAACTGTACACCAATATGAAATATTAATTCACTATAGCACACAGTCAGTAGTCTACCTTTATAGAGGATTGTTTGAAAAGCTTATTGGGGACACCTTTATGTATGACTGTGACAGATCTTGGCTTGAAATACTACATATTAAAAAGGGATGTCAGCAATAAGCTTATGTAACTTGAGCCAATTCATATGGTATTAGTGCTGCTCACCATTAAATGGTAAGATACTGTAGTTAACACTATATTCAGATATGCAGTACATGTGCATGTTCTGTACATAAACCACTGCCTGAAATAGTATACCAAAAATGAAAGCTTACAAGATCCTTTTTTTGTTTGTGACTCGGTTAAGCTACACTTCCTTCTGTACTTAAACTAATCAAATTGTTTGTTCTTTCTCAGGATAAGAAAAATGTATCAATATTTATCAAGATGAATAATTGTGATTCATAGGATCCTATGTGCAGTGATATGGATTTTTCAGAGCTCTACCAAGCCCCTTCACATTTGCATCTTTGCAAAGCACAAAATTCTTTGAGTGACACATTCTAATGCACTAATTTAAGCTTTTAATGAAACTACATTCCAGCCCATTAGTATGTATGAACTGAAATTATATATGGAGATTGGTTCTTGCTTCTTATATCCTACAGTCCAGCTGTGCTGAATTCATGCATCACTCTCTTTTCAATATGAAAGCCTTTACAGACATTTCCCACCTGTTTTTTTTAAGAGCACACACTACTCCACCTGTCTGCAAATAACATTAAAATTCATTCCAAATTAATTCTGAACGTATACAACAACAAGAAAGTAAAAATAAATATAGAAACTTGTTGAATAATCATAAATTTGAAATTTGTCCTTTAAATGTGCTGAATATGTGTCCCTTCCTTCCCTTAAAGGGATAGCTCACCCATCATTACTCGCCCTCATGCATCCCAGATGTGTATGACTTTTTTTATTTTCTAGAACACAAATTAAGATTTTTAGGAGAATATTTCAGCTCTGTAGGTCCTTCAATGCAAGTAAATAATGGCCAGAATTTTTAAATTCCAAAAAGCAAATAAAGGCAGCATAAAAGTAATCCATATGACTCCAGTGGTTTAATCCATGTCTTCAGAAGCGATATGATAGATGTGGGTCATAAACAGATCAATATTTAAGTATTTTTTTTTAACTAAGATATTCTTCTAAAAATATTTGTTTGTATTCTGCAGCAGAAAGTCATACACATCTGGGATGGCATGAGGGTGAGTAAATTGAGAGTATTTTTGGGTGAACTATCCCTTTAACACTTTGATCGTTTTAACAGAATATTAAATTTTTTCCATTCCTCAGGATGGACTTGAATTCCATTGTATGTAACTGAACGGCCATTTTTAGCTGTAGAGAGAAATACACGGCGACAGTTTCCCAGAAAGTGTTTAAGATTTATTTCAAACTAAATGACACTGTTTTTAGTCACGTCCTGGCTTTGAATTTTTTGGAAAAACTGTCTTGAAAATGTTCAGGGCTCATTGGGTTTGACCGTACCTTAGGTGTCCAGCATTACACTTCTTCATTGGACAGACATAATTTCTTCATTAAGTGGCAATGACAGATATTTTCTTTGTATTTGTCCCAAATGTTCTGTTCATTATGAATCTCATATTAAAATCAGTCTTGTTTAAAAAAAAAATACAAATGTGTTGAGTTGAGTGTTGACCTGTATTAGTTGAGTGTTGACCTGTATTAAATGT